>JAQJVL010000141.1:1052139-1652139 GCA_035578905.1 Stictocephala bisonia
ATTCTTAATGTGCTGCGATCTATTGCCATTAATTAATACAACGTCGATAAAGCAGTTTTATCTATTAGCAGTACAAATTGTTACAAAAATCGTTAATTTAACTATATTTCACAGCTAATCAGTATTCACTTATGCTCATTCTGCCAGGTTTTATGTGTCGTTACTTGCGTTATTGTTCACTATGATAGTTTAAGTGTATTAATAATACTTTCTCTATTATTAATATAATCTAGTATTTTTAAGGTGCTAATAAGAATTATTTAGTATTTAAGGGTTTTATTATGCGTTAATACTGTTTCAGTAAGTGATAAAATTTGTTATCTTCCATGTTGTAAGCTTTGAATGTATTTAAATATAGGTTAATGTAAAATAAAGAAAACAATTTGGTATTTATATTTATACTAATTTTTATTTTTAAATGGTTAAGACTAGCAACAGCAAAGTAATAAATTATACTGACACTGTTAAAATATTTTTTTAGTGTCATTTTGTGAAATTATGATGTTGCCTACGACCGGGTTGAGAATATAAAGTTAAAAGTTGTTCTATATAATGTTTACTAACTTATAATGAAGGACAATCATAAGAACAAGTTTTTAGATCAGTTTTTGTAGCCTCATACTGGTTATTATTCTCTCAGTGGCTGTAGGATGTAAAACTTTGACAGCATTATTACTCATTTTTTATAGTGTTTTGTAACAATAAAAACAAACCTATTCTGAATTTTTGTTTATGCATCATAATAGACTCATAAGTTCATTTACTGAAAGAAAAACAATTTTTATGTGAATAGAACGAAAGTTATAGAACTAGTTTTGATACAATGCATGTTGTGGCTGCAAGTAAACCAGAGTCAAAAGTTACAGTAACTTTAAACAGTAATTAATTCACTTTGTCGCTATTAATTTTGTTGATCTGCACAGCCTGCCACAGACAGTAATTTTGTCTTGTATCGGGTGTCGAACTATTGAGGTTCTACTGTGGGATAAAATTTGTATTACAGTAGAATCACTCTTAACCAGCCAATTGTCGACCAGCCATCGCTTTATCCTATTCCAAAACAGTGACTTCTTTAAGCAGCCATTTATCAATGAGACATCATTTTAACCATTATTGATTAGCCCAAAATGGAAGTCGGTGACGTTAGTAATATCCATAATTCATATAAAAATTGCCACAACGTGTTTACTGTTGTATAAAGAATAATAATTATTTTTAGTTTACTAGTCTGTCAAGAGCTCCCGTGGTGTGGTTACCTTTACCGTTCATATAACTAAAGTTGTAAGTTAACTTAATTTAAATCACATGCTTTCGCGATTAATTATGTGTTTTGTGAATATACTTCACTTGACGAGAACAGTAGATATTCTAATAAATAAAGAAATTAACCCTTTTAGTGCCGTGACCTTGAACAGCCTCTATGCTGAAAAGTGCCAAGCAATTCTGAGCAAAAAGTAAGGGTTTACAAAAAAAATCATATTAAATTTATTTTTGGTCATAAACCTTTGAAATAAGTTTTGTTTTATTTTATGATTATTATTGCACCTTTTGATTGTAAATTTTTTTAAAATATTGTCTTCCAAGTATTTATAAACTAAAAAAAATATATATAAAAAGATAAAAATAAAAATAAAAAATTTTACTTTGAGTCCATAAATGTATATTTCAGTATTTTTTTTAATTTTTTCCAGTAATACTGTCTTATAGTGCATCTAAAACTGAACAAAACCAGTATAACAAATATTACTTTCATGCAAACAATTCCCAATATTTTGCAAAATAAAAATATTTTACAGTACGATAATTTACGGCAAAAACATATAAGTTATGAAAAAAATGTATTCTCTGTATTCTTATAAAAAACAAAGTTATAAGAAGTAAATTACTCTATTAGGAGCCTATTCTATACCTAAAATATGTTGTAACCATAGTATTCATAAAGAATAATATAGAAAATAAATCATTACATACCTTATTGATTGTTCAATTCAGATATTCAGAGTGAAAAATCAGGTCTCCTTACTGAAGCATTGAAAATTGTTTTTTTACACTAATCATCAAAGTTTACTTTATTTCTATCCATTTTACAATAAAAATGATTAAAACTTTGATTTGAAAACACACGCAAACACCGCTAGGCACAATGTAAACAACTAGCGCAACTTTGTAAACTAATGAAACATCGATATATCGAAGAGTTCATCGAAACATCGATCGAAACAAGTACTTCGGCGCCTTTAGAAGCTGTCTGCATCGTTACTAGCCAGTTAATAGAGTAAGGTAGTACCGGTACTATAATAAATTAAATACGGATCGACACGCTCCGTGTCGACGGCATTTTTAGCACAGAAATGCATCGACACGGAGCGTGTCGTTCGGCACTAAAAGGGTTAATTGCTTTAGATAAACTGTAATATAAATGCGTTGACAGATTAAACTGTTATAGACTATTCATTATAAAACTTAACAGATGAATGAATTTTGTTGTTAGTTTGTTGAATAATAAATTTGTTAACAGCTGTAATTAGAACTTTTAGATATAGCGCTTAGTAAACAACATACGAAACACACTAATGTGAGTGAGATGCACTGATTGGTGGAAGTGAGACAGGTAACTACTGTTCTTCCACTGTGTAATTTCCCTTAACATTTGTCATGGCAACCAGGAGATAGAAGGCCACTTGCTGGAGGCACCCTAACAAGCCCTGCCCATTAGGTCATTAGCAGCAGTGACCGTGGGTTGGTTTGATTAATACTAAGGAATCAAGCTTAGAACGATTAAATTAAATCATTATTTGATATTGAAATGACATTTAATAATAGCAATAACACAATGAATAATATATCAACTAAACAAACTTGTACAGTTAAGGTTACAGTTATTAACTAAACACTGTTGCGGACGTGGAAAACTTGAAAGTGGAAGTTAGTCACACCCGTGAAGTTAGATAGCTCATCGGTGGAATGATACCCCTCTGCTGATGGGACCCCTACATGGGCTAAATATAAAACGCAGGTCGCTTACCGTCAGGCCCATTTATACTAACCCGTTTTCTCTTCAGTATTAATATTGTTATAAAAATCTAATTCCTATGGTAAATTTATTTTTATTTTTATCTTTAAGTGTATACAGATAATATTTTGATGTGGTTTTTTATTCATAAGAACCAAGATTGTTAATATTTAGTTTTTGAATGTTATTTATGTGGTTAAGAGGAAGTGAGGACTAATTATTTCATTGACGAAATGTTGTCGTGTAAGTTTGTAACAGGTCCACCAAATTGATAAATAAATTAATTAATTCAAATAAATAATAAATTATTGTATTAAAGAAAAGGATATATTTAATTGAAATAAATAACGAAGGTTCAAATTATGTTAGAGAATTGTTGCAAGCCAGATAGGAGAGGAACAGAAATATCTGTCCCAAACAAAATACAACACTTCCTTTGTTACCAAGCCAGACATGGGTGGGCTTTTTCCAAGAAATTATCAGGAAACAGATGGGGACAGGTCTGAGTGTCGCCAGTCGAAATGATAACCGTAAGAGGAAGGGATAGCTAGTCCCAAAATCTCTCGGCAGAGGCAGCACCTTATGGAGACAAATCATTTGAAATAACGTTAAATTGAAAAAACCAAGGAGCAAGGAGACACGCGATTGGCTGGCTGGAAAGTACAAGGAGCAAGGGGGTACGGGATAGGCTAACCAAAAATAGAGAGGGAGAGGACCACGAGGTCGACGGAGGGAAGTGAGGCGTTCGACTCTTTCACTTTCTTTGAAGTCTTAACAAGTGCAACAAGGTTGAGGTCCTCAGGACACCAACTTGTCCATAAATTATAAATAAATTTACATAAACTCATTGTTATATGTAATACATTTTTTAAATTACTTGTGTGCAGTTTAGAGTCAGTGCATATATATGTATCAGATTAGATGTCTTCAGTAGATTCGACTTCAAGAATGCTAATCCCTCAGATAAGTTAAATTTTAAGTATTTTGTAAAGAACGATTAATAATGTTTTTTAGTAATTTGATCAAAGTCCAAATTTTATATTAAAATAAAATTGTCAGAAAACAAAGTAGAGTAAACTTTAAAATCAAATGTGAATAAATTGATGTTATAAAATAAATTTTGAGTTCTTGAATTATACAGTCCCACCAAATTACCCATTTATACGACCCTGAGAAAGATTTCATTAAAATAAAAGAAATTAAAATTTATCAAAAAGTTTTAATTAAATAAATTGAGCGAAAGTAATTAATGTAACGACCTCTTAAAGGCAGAACGTTACAGTTTGGCGCCGACAACGTGGGGCTGTATAATACTTTTATATAGGCTATATTTGAATTTGTTGAATAAATAAATCAAAATAATAGATACAACATGAATAGGCCAAGTGTAAAAATGGAGGTCACACTGTCCAATATAATGGACATGTTATTAAAAATGAATACTAATATAGAGACGAAACTTAAAGAAATAAATACTAACATGACTAATATAAATGAGGAAAATAATAAGAAACATACTAACATAGTAAAAATGATTAATGAGACTAATGCTAAACTAGAAGCTAAACTCGAGGAAAATAATAAGAAACTAGAAGCTAAACTAGATAAGATCAGTGAAAGACTAGACCAAAATGGGGTTAAGTTTAATGAAATAAACAATAAGATAAAAGAAGTAAAAGTAGGTGCTAATAAAGATAATGAAATAAAGGAAGATAATGTTGTAGATGAAGTAAATAATGTAGATAGGCAAGAACCTATAAAAATAAGTAATGCAGAGGATAGGCTACTATCAAATAAAATAGATGTACTGTTAGAAATGAATAATGACATAAATACCAAATTTGACAAGATCAATGGTAGGCTAGGGGGAACTAATACTAAAATGAAAGAAGTGAGTGATGATGTGATAAAGTCAAATAATGAAAATAACATGAAAGCTAATGAGCAAATAAAAGATGTAGATGATAGGACAAGTCAGGTTAAAGATAACTTTGTCAATAAAACTGAAATAGTAAAAATGTACTTTGATGTAGAAAATGAGTTAGATGAAATAGATAGTAAAGTAAATCAACAAGATAGGGAACAAACTATCAAGATAACTGATGTCAAGGATAGACTAAATAAAATAAATAAAACTTTGCTAGCTAAACACATAAAAATAAATGTAAAAACAACTGAAGTAGGCTATGAGCTAAATAGTCAAATGAGTAGGCCTAGTGTAAATGATGAAGTTAAAAAGCAGACAGGACATAAAAACATTGTGCTAGATGACAAAATAGAAAGAATAGAGAAAGCTTTGACAGTTTGTAACACTAAACTTGAAGATGAAATAAATGATTTTAGGTGTAATGAGAGTGAAAAACTAAAAACATTCAGAAGTAGGTTAGATGAACTGAATGACTTCTTTGAGTTTGAAATGACAGTCATAAATAAATACTGGGGAATAAATAAACAGAGAGAGTTTGGAAATAGTTTGATGGGGGGTGAAAAATGTGATGTAAACATGGATGACTTTGTCAATTATGTGATGAGGTATTATAATATCTCATGCTTCTCAAACTTCAAATATAAAAAGAAAAAATATAAAACAATGCTCTCGGATAATCCCATTAGTATAGAAAACTAAACTGTAAAATTAGCTGTGCAATGAAAAATACCTAAAGATGAAATAATAATAAATAAATAATAGTTGAAACAAGGTAACTTTAATGATGAAAGGGGAGTTGTATAAAAAAAAAAAAATAAATAAATAAAGAAAGTGTAGAGATGATTATTAAATGAAAAGACACTTAAAAGATGTCATGTAATAATAAACAAATGGTAGTTGAAGGATTTTAATATTGATAATAATATGAAAGATATTCAGAGATTTAAATGTAACACTGTTAATAATGTGACATTCATGTTAAACTAAGATGATAAATAAATATTTTTAATGGTAAAAATGACTGTAAAAAGAAAGATACTCAAAGAAGCCATAGTAATAAATATATGGTAGGCCTAATTAAAAATTTGTGAAAAATAATAATAACCGGAGAGTTGTTATTGAGTAAGAAATTTAAAAAGTTTTAAATGTAACTCTGATAACACAGTAGACTCTCGGTTATCCGAGGTAATTGGGACCGAGACCACCTCGGATACACAAAAAACTCGGATAATCCCGAGATGGGTTGTACTGATAAGAAAAACGCGTAAAAATCGATAATTGTGTTACCATTAACATACTAATAGTACAAACTAATAAACTAACACATATAACTATATAAAATACAAAAACATTTACCTTAATCAGTAAATATTAATGTTCGAAAAAGTCTTTGATTGACTTTTGCGTAAGTTTCGTGCCTCTCTTTGATGCCGCAATGTTCCGCCAACGTTGAAAATGGAGGACATCGAATGGAGTTGATTCCTCTTGTTGCTCAACGTATGCGAGTGCTCCTTCAAGTAACTTCAATCCCTCGGAATGAGTAATCTTTGGAGTAGCATCATCTGTGTCTTCATCTTCTTCTTCTTCATTATTGTTTTTGTTTACAATGAGATCGGCAATTGCGTCGTCTGACAATTCCATTTCTTCGTCTCCATTAATCCAATTGATTACATCTTCATTTATGATTGGTTCTTCAACTGGTAAATGATTAACTAGGTTGGCTAAATCGACTACACAGTTGTCAGTTTCCTTTTGCGTGTCGTTTGTTTTGTGCTTTATTTGGAATATGTTTTTCCACGATTTTTGAATCGTGGACACTTTTACGTCGTCCCACACAGATGCAATCCAATAAGCAACGTCTTTGACAGTGATTTTCTTAAGTGCATCCGTTACCGTCAGTCCTTCATCTAACTTGGCTAGCAACACTTGGAGAAGCCTTCGTCGATAGTTTCTCTTCGTTGCTTCCAAAACACCTTGGTCTAGGGGTTGGATGAGCGATGTCACGTTGGGTGGAAGAAAAACTGCTCTTATTTGACCACTAACTAAGTCACTTGCATCCGGATGAGATCGCGCGTTATCTAGCAACAACAATGCTTTCTGGGGCAAGTTTTTCTGCTTTAAATATGCCTCAACATCTGGGACAAAATCGTTAAAAAACCATGTTTTAAAAATGGTACAGTCCATCCATGCATTTTGTTGGTTTTTGTAAACTGTTGGCAAGCAATTTACTTGAACATTTTTGAATGCCCTTGGGTTTTTGGCTTTCCCTATTAATAGGGGTCTTAATTTTAATGAACCGGAAGCATTGCAGCAGTTCATGATTGTCACTCGCTCTTTACTTTTTTTGTAACCGGGTGCATTTGCTTCATTTTTAGCTGCTAACGTTTTCGATGGAAGCATTTTGTAATTGAGCCCGGTTTCGTCACAATTAAAAATTTGATCTGACGTAAGTCCATCATTTAAGATTATGGTTTCAAGTTTTGAATAAAAACTGTCAATTTCAGATGGGTCGGCAGAAAGCTTCTCACCACAAATATTTAATTGTCGGATGCCATGTATCCATCCATCCTTCACTAGCACAAAAATTTTCCTCCCCATCCTTAAATTTCCTATGAAATTCAAGAGCTTTAGCTTGGAGCATGGGTCCACTTATAGGGCTGCCCATACCTCTCAACTGCGAAAACCACAAGTATAGCGCTTCCGATGTTTGACCATGATCTCCTTCATTGTCTTCCGCCTTAAGCCACTCCCACTACTCGCACTTTGGTTAACCCACTGTTCGATTTCTTTCTTCTTTCGTCTCCAATCTCCAACAGTCACTTCACCGACACCCAACTCTGCAGCAACCTTCTTTATAGATTCGCCTTTTTCTAACCTTTTAATCGAATTTAATTTTGTTTCTAAGGAAACCACTACTCGCTTCCGCTTTAAACTCATTTTGCACAGTAAGATTCTCTTTCACACACACAAAAATGAACTTATAAAAAATAATTAAACGTATGAAACAAAACTAAAAACCACTTATTAAATAGGCCTACAAACTAAGAAACATTAAATTAAAACACTTAAAAATTAACCGGTTTTAAAATACTGTAATACGCCGTTACTTTGGAACAATAAAAATGCAGCAAACAACCACGTTAGATAGACAACTCAGACTGACTGACGAGGACGACTTACAAAATTAGAACAATTCTGCAATAAACTCAGTTCCTAATAAAAGGGGGTGGGTTGACTTCCGAGAACTCCGGCTCGACCTAGCAGCGACCGGTAGAGGCATTCCTGATGCGTGAATCGCTATATTCGCGTAAATTCGCATCCACACGCATTTAATCTCTACGATAACCAACACGGTTGTGACCCGCCCTCTCCGACTTTTGCCTCGGTTAACCGAGGGCTCGGTTAATCTAGGCTCGGATAATCACGAGTCTACTGTAATATGTGTTGAATGAATATAACATTAATAATAAAATGATATTTATGTGAGAGCAAAATAATTTGAGAAGGCGTTTTATGGGGCCTTGTTTCATGATTTGTTTATATTTATATTGAATATTTTTAAAACAACAATATGATAAATGAGTAAAACTAAGAAGATGTATGAAAATATTTTTTGTAAGCCCTTGTTTTTATAACTTGCCTATGTCCATATATGAAATGTAACAATGATATTAATATAATATGTGAATGAAATCAAAATAATTGAAGGAAACCTCTTGTAATATTGTGCTAACATAACCTGTTACTATTTACATTTGAATGTAACATATTGAATGTATATGTTAGACTGAAATGTATTGAATGTTTTTGAAATGTTTTATCATTGTAACTGATGTATGTATATACTGACTGTCAACCAAATAATGATGTAATGACTAATTCAAATCATGATGATATAGAGGAGATGTAATATAACATATAATTATTATAATTTGTGTATGATGAATCTGATATGATAAAGATGTACATTCTATGTATTTTGATAACTTATATGATGTTTAATCATTATAAGAATTTTATGAAGGGAGAATAGCCAGTGGTTAATAGCAGTACAATTCGATCCTAATTACAACTAGCCATCTTCCAAATTCTAAATTCTTTAACGCCAAGTACTCTATTAATCACAAAATGGCACAGTTTTTCAGTTTTAGGTGTTTAGTCAGCCTTGGCAATAGCGCCTAAAGACAAAAGCTTACAGTGATCTGTAGCATGGCAACCCCCATTACTAAGTCATGTTGCAGACACCAATAGATTAATAATTTAAAATATAACATTGTAAAAGTAGATTGAGACATTGTAGATGTGTTATTATAATTTTGTTAGTAAACTGTTGTACTGACATTGGTGCAAACAATGAGTGATAGAAATCACAAATTAATATGATTATAATGTAATGACAATGTTTGATGATAATGTATTGCAAAAGATTTTTATTTGTCAGTGATGCAAGAACAATGATGGAAATTATAACTTGAAATGAGTAGAATATAATTGAAAATATGATTCATTATTTTTATATCAATAATGAACAACCATTAATGAGTTATTGGAAACTTTATAAACTTAATAATGATAACTAACTTTACATATGTCAACTTGAAATATGCTAAAGCAGCATTAGTAAATGTATGAATAGTAAAAATTTTGTACACAAGTAAAATTTGTGTATACAAAAGTAAAGATAGAAAGATGAAAGATGATTGAACATGAATATGTTTAAATGTTTGTAAACAGTTTTTTCATTTCAGTTGATTATATATGGAATTATAAATAGGCTATTGCTATAATTAACAGCCTGTGATTGAATTATGTTATATGTATTATTTAATAGGAAAAGTAATCAAAAAGTAAAATGACCTTGCCATAAAAATAGTTAATACAGTGTGGACACTAGAAACCATGTGAAACGAACGTCAGGTAAGATGATCTTGCCCAAAAACCAGTGACAACAAGGAACATTGTGTGAAAGATGGACACGCATGGACACAAGTGACAGCGTGGACATTCTGGGAGTGACAGTTGTGTCTCAGACGGGGGGTCCGGAGCACCGGCACACCCTACAGACCCATAATGTTGCGGAGCGGCCATCCCAGGAGCACATCAGGTGATGAGTCAACCCATTGACGCGGCACTACCAGCCTTCTGCACCCCAGAACACTAGTTTTTCGAGAACAACAACCTGTAGAACAGTTATCGTTGGTGTTTGATTGTATATTTGTTGCAATCCTTTTAGTCTCTCAAGACCAACTTGTGAATCAGACATCCTCAGAACTTAACTTTGGTGTTTAATAATTGAAACTTGAAACAAACATGAGTGCAAACCAGTGAAAAACTTTCCACGTGAAACTATTCCAGTTTTATAGTAATGAGTGACAGTTCATAATTAAAGTGACTGTTTTACATACAAACAAAAATGACTTAATGTAAAAACAAAAAATATGGAAATATATTTAAATAAAATATCATGTTTATATATTTTGGAACATAGTTATAATTAGCAAATAAATTGTAACTCATGAATAAAAAAAAAGAAATATGACTAATATAGATGATGAAACATTGATAATGAAAAAATGACAATTGTACTTATTGGCAATTTTATTATATTCTTGAACAATATGTAACATATAAATGTTAATTCAAATAATAATTTAACTCTATTGAAATGATTGAAATATTTTTTATGATTAATCACAAAATGACTAATAATAAGGAAAACTTGCATCAATGACAAAGAACCATGTAGTATGTTTATTGTTAATTAATAAGGTATAATTCAAATAGGTCTTTTATTGATTTTTGATGGGTAATTATGTATGGTTTAATGAGTTGTTGATTTTTGATTATTGATTTTGATGAAATAACTTAATAATTAATGATGTACAATTATTATTATTATTATTATTAAGAATTGTTTATTTGTTTAATGATCAGTAATATGTATGAAGTTTTAATGACCCATTAATCTAAAGATTAATGACAAATGTTAAGATTTAAGGACTCATTAATTAAGGATTAATGATATGTATGAAAATATGGTTATGTATTGATATGAGAATGTATTTAATAATTTGATGACTTGTTCAATGACTGAGAAAGTATTAAAAGATTGTTCAATGATTGATGACTGATTTGAAAATTTAAAGATGGTTAAAGGTTTGAAAATGGATTTAAGAATTTGGCAGGGTATTGACAAAGTGACTGATAGGTTAATGTAGGATGATGAATGAAATGTTTGAATAAATAAATGATGATTCATTTATGAATTGATGAATTGTATAACATGTGATTGTGATTAGTAGTCATATGATTTTGATGATGATATTGAAATATGACAATTGTAAACGAGTTGATGATTAATTAATTTTGAAATGTAATCTAGTAATTGTTGACTTGTATTTTATTGACTCTGATATATGACCTGTGTATTTTAATTGATGATTTCATATTATGGGACAAGTCATTGATTTTGACTGAAAGCTTGTATAATTTTTGGTGATACATTGAATTTTGATGTATGAAACATAAGTTTTTAATTGACAACATATATATGATTTAATGATTAATCATTTTTGATAAATGATTGCATGACTGATGATGTTGAAAGTAAGAAGTATTAATTTTTGATTTGTAAATTTTGATTTGTGTATTATTGCTTTTGATTCATAATTATAGATGAATGAATGAAGAATTCATTATCAATTTATAATCCTTGAAATTTTATTGACAAATTAAATAATTTGTCAATGAATACTGATCATTTAGTATTTAGGAGGAAATCATAATTTAATGATTAATTAATTTTGATAAATACTTGTACATAATTTAAGGATGTGTTGATTGTTGATGTATGAATTTCAATGTGTAATGTATAATTTTTGTTTGACGATTTTTGATCCAGGACTGATGGATTTTTTGATTGACCACTTGTAATATTCAATGATATATTAACTTTTTATTAACAAACATGTACGATGCAATGAGCCATTAACATTTTGATTTATAAATTGTTAAATTGCTAATTGACAATTTTGATTTATTGAATTGTAGTTTGATGACTTTAATTTTTGAATTATTGACTTTTCATTGATAACTGTGCAGGATGTAATGATCTGTTAAATTTTTGATTTGTGAATGATTAATTTTTAATTGACGACTTTGTAATTTGTTGAATTGTAATTAATTGACTTGTATTGATGATTTAAAAAAATTTTGTTCTGATTATTTAGTATTTAATTAGGAATCATGATATATTGTTTACATGATATGTAATATGTAATTTGATATTGAATCGTATGTTAGTTGATAGGTTCAATTCATTCTAGATATAGTAAATAATGTAAAACTAAAACTTATCTGAGGAACAACCGACAATTTGGCGAATCATGTTTGAGATATAGATTTTTTGACTCGCGTTAACCACACATCGCAAAAAATCGGGGGGTACTGTAACAGGTCCACCAAATTGATAAATAAGTTAATTAATTCAAATAAATAATAAATTATTGTATTAAAGAAAAGGATATATTTAATTGAAATAAATAACGAAGGTTCAAATTATGTTAGAGAATTGTTGCAAGCCAAATAGGAGAGGAACAGAAATATCTGTCCCAAACAAAATACAACACTTCCTTTGTTACCAAGCCAGACATGGGTGGGCTTTTTCCAAGAAATTATCAGGAAACAGATGGGGACAGGTCTGAGTGTCGCCAGTCGAAATGATAACCGTAAGAGGAAGGGATAGCTAGTCCCAAAATCTCTCGGCAGAGGCAGCACCTTATGGAGACAAATCATTTGAAATAACGTAAATTGAAAAACCAAGGAGCAAGGAGACACACGATTGGCTGGCTGGAAAGTACAAGGAGCAAGGGGGTACGGGATAGGCTAACCAAAAATAGAGAGGGAGAGGACCACGAGGTCGACGGAGGGAAGTGAGGCGTTCGACTCTTTCACTTTCTTTGAAGTCTTAACAAGTGCAACAAGGTTGAGGTCCTCAGGACACCAACTTGTCCATAAATTATAAATAAATTTACATAAACTCATTGTTATATGTAATACAAATTACAGATTTGTTTTTTAAATTACTTGTGTGCAGTTTAGAGTCAGTGCATATATATGTATCAGATTAGATGTCTTCAGTAGATTCGACTTCAAGAATGCTAATCCCTCAGATAAGTTAAATTTTAAGTATTTTGTAAAGAACGATTAATAATGTTTTTTAGTAATTTGATCAAAGTCCAAATTTTATATTAACCCTTTTAGTGCCACGGTGACGAAATATCGCCACCAAATAATTAGTAACAAAGTGCCACGGTGACAAAATATCGCCACCAGTTGATTGAGTGAAAAGTGCCAGGTGGCGATATATCGCCACCAATTATTTTCGATCTTATACTCGAGTTTTACGTAAATATCGATGTTCGTAATCATTTATCAGGATGACCGAACATTTATTAGTCGATTAATACTCATTCGAAAGTCTTTGGAGAAAAAAACATTACTCCAGAACTAATAACAACCCAAGCGGACGACAGCTGGTCAGACGTTCGTTGTTTGTTTACTGTCACTGTCAGTCTGCCCCAGTGCGTACCCGATTCAGTCATTGTTTTGTTGTTGTGTGTTGTTTTGTTATTATTTGCTTTGTTTGTATTATAATCTGTATATATTTATTATTTCTTTACAATCTGCATTATTATAATTATAGTTTTTTGTGAATGGTGATTGTGTATTTGTGGCAATGGGTGAAGAAATTATGAGGACAAGTGAACTGGATCGTGAGCTTGATCGAGAGTTGTCTGATGATTCTTTAGCATCTGATTATGAGATTGATGACTTATTTAGTGATGATAGTGACAATGATCCCATTATATTCCTGAAAATTAAGTAGCCCTAAGTAGGTGTAATGAGGTTATACAGTTGCCCAGTACATCTTTTGGTGAACCTAGGTCTAGGTTAGGTTATATATAAACAGTGCTAATTCGTTTATTTTATAATATAAAAACATGAAATTTGGTATACATGTTAGGAATAAAATAAGGTTCAAAATAAAATGATTTCCAACAGTAAAATTATTCTTTTTTCAGTTACTTATTTGTAATCAAATATAAAAAAAATTAAATTTTTTTTATTTTTATATATTATTTTTGTTGTAATATTTTTTTATTTAAATGTTTAACTTGTTACTATTTTTCCTTGGTTGCTATGATTATAAGAAGCAATTTGATACCAGATTTGTTATAATATGTTACATAGAAACAAAGCTATGATTTTTGTAAAACATTGTTACAAAATCGCTGTTTTCACCCCGGCATTTTTGAGCATGACTATGAGTTTAGAGACTGGCTGTACAACTTTTTGATCAGAAAATTTTGGGCGTGGCACTCAAAGGGTTAAAATAACATTGTCAGAAAACAAAGTAGAGTAAACTTTAAAATCAAATGTGAATAAATTGATGTTATAAAATAAATTTTGAGTTCTTGAATTATACAGTCCCACCAAATTACCCATTAATACGACCCTGAGAAAGATTTCATTAAAATAAAAGAAATTAAAATTTATCAAAAAGTTTTAATTAAATAAATTGAGCGAAAGTAATTAATGTAACGACCTCTTAAAGGCAGAACGTTACAAGTTGTATATTTATGAATGTTATTTATGTGGTTAAGAGGAAGTGAGGACTAATTATTTCATAGAGGAAATGTTGTCTTATGTAAGTTGTATATTTTTGAATGTTATTTATGTGGTTAAGAGGAAGTGAGGACTAATTATTTCATTGACGAAATGTTGTCTTATGAAAGTTGTATATTTTTGAATGTTATTTATGTGGTTAAGAGGAAGTGAGGACTAATTATGTCATAGACGAAATGTTGTCTTGTGTAAGTTGTATATTTTTGAATGTTATTTATGTGGTTAAGAGGAAGTGAGGACTAATTATTTCATAGACAAAATGTTGTCTTGTGTAAGTTGTATATTTTTTAATGTTATTTATATGGTTAAGAGGAAGTGAGGACTAATTATTTCATTGACGAAATGTTGTCTTGTGTAAGTTGTATATTTTTGAATGTTATTTATGTGGTTAAGAGGGAGTGAGGACTAATTATTTCATATACGAAATGTTGTCTTGTGTAAGTTGTATATTTTTGAATGCTATTTATGTGGTTAAGAGGAAGTGAGGACTAATTATTTCATTGGCGAAATGTTGTCTTATATAAGTTGTATATTTTTGAATGTTATTTATGTGGTTAAGAGGAAGTGAGGACTAATTATTTCATAGACAAAATGTTGTCTTGTGTAAGTTGTATATTTTTGAATGTTATTTATGTGGTTAAGAGGAAGTGAGGACTAATTATTTCATTGACGAAATGTTTTCTTATGTAAGTTGTATATTTTTGAATGTTATTTATGTGGTTAAGAGGAAGTGAGGACTAATTATTTCATTGACGAAATGTTGTCTTGTGTAAGTTGTATATTTTTGAATGTTATTTATGTGGTTAAGAGGAAGTGAGGACTAATTATTTCATAGACGAAATGTTGTCTTGTGTAAGTTGTATATATTTTAATGTTATTTATATGGTTAAGAGGAAGTGAGGACTAATTATTTCATTGACGAAATGTTGTCTTATATAAGTTGTATATTTTTGAATGTTATTTATGTGGTTAAGAGGAAGTGAGGACTAATTATTTCATTGACGAAATGTTGTCTTATGTAAGTTGTATATTTTTGAATGTTATTTATGTGGTTAAGAGGAAGTGAGGACTAATTATTTCATTGACGAAATGTTGTCTTGTGTAAGTTGTATAGTTTTGAATGTTTTTTATGTGGTTAAGAGGGAGTGAGGACTAATTATTTCATAGACGAAATGTTGTCTTGTGTAAGTTGTATATTTTTGAATGTTATTTATGTGGTTAAGAGGAAGTGAGGACTAATTATTTCATTGACGAAATGTTGTCTTATGTAAGTTGTATATTTTTGAATGTTATTTATGTGGTTAAGAGGAAGTGAGGACTAATTATTTCATTGATGAAATGTTGTCTTGTGTAAGTTGTATATTTTTGAATGTTATTTATGTGGTTAAGAGGACGTGAGGACTAATTATTTCATAGACGAAATGTTGTCTTGTGTAAGTTGTATATTTTTGAATGTTATTTATATGGTTAAGAGGAAGTGAGGACTAATTATTTCATTGACGAAATGTTGTCTTGTGTAAGTTGTATATTTTTGAATGTTATTTATGTGGTTAAGAGGAAGTGAGGATTAATTATTTCATAGACGAAATGTTGTCTTATGTAAGTTGTATATTTTTGAATGGTATTTATGTGGTTAAGAGGAAGTGAGGACTAATTATTTCATTGACGAAATGTTGTCTTGTGTAAGTTGTATATTTTTGAATGTTATTTATGTGGTTAAGAGGAAGTGAGGACTAATTATTTCATAGACGAAATGTTGTCTTGTGTAAGTTGTATATTTTTGAATGTTATTTATGTAGTTAAGAGGAAGTGAGGACTAATTATTTCATTGACGAAATGTTGTCTTATGTAAGTTGTATATTTTTTAATGTTATTTATGTGGTTAAGAGGAAGTGAGGACTAATTATTTCATTGACGAAATGTTGTCTTATGTAAGTTGTATATTTTTGAATGTTATTTATGTGGTTAAGAGGAAGTGAGGACTAATTATTTCATTGACGAAATGTTGTCTTGTGTAAGTTGTATATTTTTGAATGTTATTTATGTGGTTAAGAGGAAGTGAGGACTAATTATTTCATAGATGAAATGTTGTCTTGTGTAAGTTGTATATTTTTGAATGTTATTTATATGGTTAAGAGGAAGTGAGGACTAATTATTTCATTGACGAAATGTTGTCTTGTGTAAGTTGTATATTTTTGAATGTTATTTATGTGGTTAAGAGGAAGTGAGGACTAATTATTTCATTGACGAAATGTTGTCTTGTGTAAGTTGTATATTTTTGAATGTTATTTATGTGGTTAAGAGGAAGTGAGGACTAATTATTTATAGACGAAATGTTGTCTTGTGTAAGTTGTATATTTTTGAATGGTATTTATGTGGTTAAGAGGAAGTGAGGACTAATTATTTCATAGACGAAATGTTGTCTTATGTAAGTTGTATATTTTCTGTTATTTATTTTATGTCTAGTATTTTTATTCACTGTTATTTCCTTGTTAATAATTTAGTTCTGTCTTCACTGTGGCATTACTTCCTTTTATATAGTACCGCCGATGGTATCTCTTTTACTATATGTCCTAATAGTTTTAATCTTCTTTATTATTAAAAATTGTGACTTGTGTTGATGCACTTGTGCTATACTACATTAGAGATTTATTTATTTAACACATTCGATGCTGAAAAAATATGTTGGATACTAAAATAATATTTTGTACCAAAACAATACCTTATATAGTCAGGAAACAGGGTTGATACACCAAATCCAGTTTATGGCCTCAATTCTGGTAGATCGGGCTTCCGAAGTGATCGTCCGCCGGTGATCAAGCCGCACATCGCAACGAAACCCATGCGCGCCGCGAGACGCCTGCCGCCATTATAACAGTGACAATAGTTATAAACACAACTCGATACATCACAATTATATACACACACACTCTATTTACATATATTTACAGCCCATCCATCCATCCAGTACAGATTGTCTTTTGTAGTCAACTGGCTCAAAATGACGCGATCCACGAACGAAAAACACCAAAACGTGACGCGAGAAACAGGCTATAATGCGGCGCAAATCCGACCCTTCTAAGGCAAGTGGCTAGGCCACACTGAAGCCTACAAGCCAGCATTGCTCCGTCGACAGCCGGCGCTCGATCCGCTGCGCGCGCAGGCACGCTACCCCCCGCTGGCGGTTGACTCGCACACAATGTGTTAATTAGTCCTAACTCTGGCACTTACATTTTAATTTAAATATAAGAAGGGACCATGTGAGGTCTTAATTTCACATCAATAAATAAGTATTTCTATTAATTTGTTCATTAACATAATTTGTCTAATTTAATAATTTTTCTCTAATTTTTGTTTCAGTTTTACATATTTTGACTATTTTGGGTTCATACTGAAGTATCAGTCACTCTAATAATATTTTTATGATTTCATTATCCTTTACAAGTATATTAGATTAATTTTTTCCTACAGTGTGTTTTAGGATTCTTTGCTAACAGAATATAATTGAAATCAAACATTTGGAGACAGGCCGTAGAAAATTGCCATTGTCCTCATTAAATGTGATTTACATCCTTTCTTAAAATTGTTTAGTTAAGAAAAGATGTAAATAAAATTGTTTAATTCTTAAATTGTTTGTTGTTAAGTTTAATAAATATTGTTATATTTGAAAAAATAGAGTTAGTTTTCAATGTCCAAACAGATAATTTCAACTCATCTTGTATATTTTTAGGTTAGCTGAAACCGAGAAGGCTAAGTACCTACAACATGGTGGTAAATTGGGCAAATTAGCTGCAGTGAATAGTGCTAATATGAAGTTGCAGGTAAGAAATATTAGTTTGTATTATCTGTGTTAATTCCTCAAACAACTCATGAATCGTGTAAGTAGACATTTTTTATTGGAGACATGAAATCTTTATAAAAGAAGTTTGAACAGCAACAGTATAAAGGCTTAGAAGTTTGAATCAGTCTGAGTTTGAATAAAAAGTTTAAATAATTCAAACTATCAATCAATAACCACTGAGACCCTGTGCGTATTCTTTGAGGGAATAGCTGGCATAGTAAAGAACACAGATAACTAACTCTACCCAGATGGCTCACAGTATACGGGAAAAGCGTGTGCGCTGTTTTAGATTAGATTAGATTTAGAATGTGACGTTGCCCTATTGAAAAAGTATTAAATCTCAATTATTATTATCACCTGTTATTTATTATTGTAATATTCGTTTTTAATATGGTTAGTTCATTGAGTTCAATCTGGCAACGCCGCCCAGTTGACAGCCGCTTGACACGCTTTAAAGCGGACAGTTGACACATTACAAAAAAATGGTTAACTCTCTTTAGCATGGGAATGAGCTATTTGGGTAAAGTTAGTTATCTGTGGTGAAGAAGATCTTTAACTCATGCTGACCAATATTATCAATCAAAATTGGCAATTTAATTTTAATTATGTAAATTGATTTCAAGAAATAGGCAATTTTTATTTAAACTCTCGATTTGCAGTTCAAAGCGTAACTTGTAAAATATCATAATTTTTAATTAACTAATATTTATGTTAAAAAATTGGGACATACTTAATATAAAAATAAATGTAAGTTTAATATTTTTATTTTTGCAATATTACATTTATAATCAGAATTGTATTGTATTAATTAATTATTGAGAAAAAAGTAGAACAACAACTATTGGTTGAAGCAGCAGGAAATATAATTTTCTAACATAAAACATTCATATTACTTGGAAATGTTTGTTGTTAGAAATATTGTATCATCAAAAAACTGATCACTGCAGAATAAATATATTTCAAATAAGGATTGAATTAATAAGTTACTAATTTAATGTCAATCAATTTAACTACCAGAGATTCAGTAAATTGGATACTACATTAACAGGTGTCTAACTTTTGTGGGGTTACTTTAATTTTCTTAGTAAAGCTATTAGTTTATAATGGTAAAAAAGTGGCCAAGTATGAACTGAAAGAGGTAAAGCAATTTGCACTAGTTAAATTCAGTTATTCCACAACCCTTCAAAATGTGCAATATCGAATAGTCCTTCAGTACGTGCTGCAGGATAAAACTTTCGTTACTGTCAGAAAATCATCTTGTTAGTCTTTGCATGATTAACGGCCAGAAAGGAATTATGGTTTTACTAATTAAAAACAAAGATATATTAATAATCTTAGAACTTAGGCTTAAGCAGCCGGTTTCATAACTAGAATCTATATTTTCCGGTGAGTTCCGTCAAGGTGCTATCTACATTATTTACAAGATAACCTAGACGTTTCGCCATGTCTCATCAATGCCATTGAGGATGCCACATCACAGTATAGGCAAAACGTCTGGTTAACTAATATCTAGTAAATAATGCAGCACCTTGACGCAGGCCCCATTTTGTATATTGGCTGGCTGGGCTATAGCCCAGAGCGCCAAATTTTTAGGAGTGCTAAATTTCCAAAAAATTATTTTACAGCATTATTTTAACTAGTTTTATTGTAATGTTTCACTCCAAAGAAAATAGCAATTTGGAAACAACAGAAACTACTCTGCTTAAAATTTATCCTGTTTCAGTACAGCAAGCACTCTTACATCCTATGCAGAGCCTAAATTATTCCTGTTGCGCAACATTTTTATCAAGAGTCGCAGAATTTCCCGAAATAAAAATTAGGCGAATGATATCCACTTGTGGTAACTAGGCGCTCTTCTCTCCTTCAGCCAATCATCCTAACTTGGACACTGAAATTTTTTCGTTTTTGTCAAGTCATCACTCATCAGTGACATCCTTGAGGGAGTTGACAAGTGTAGTGACAATTTAAAAAACAGACCATGCATCTTTCAGCAGCATACTCCAGAATTATAAGATGCACAATATTTGCTGATGAAACATAAGAGGAAGAAGTTGAATTTGATAGAGGGTTAGCTTTTGAAATTAAAGTGTATCTTAAAATCATCGATTTATTGAAATTAAACTCGAGTAAAAAGCATATAAAGTATTGTCGGACCGCTTTGAAGTGTTGTCACTTCTAGTGTCGCCATCGAAGGAGTTTTCAAATGAATCTATAGCGAAGGTTGCAACGAAGTTGGTAAAGTGTTATTCAGAGGATATAAGTGAAGAATTTGTAAACGAGTGTTCCTATTTCAAGATTTACCTTGACCATACAAGTACATAAGGAATAATGAGCTGTCTATCACTTTCCCCAATCCTGAAGTAGTACTGAGGATTTTCTTGACACTTGTTCTGCCGAAAGGGGTTTACAGTTTTATATAGAGTAAAAAACGTCAAGAGATCAACTTTTTGAGAGGAAAAACTGAATGTACTGGTATTAATTGTGCTCTGAATATGATGATACTCGTAAGACTAATTTTTCTGAGATTGTCAAAAACTTCGCCCAAACGAAATTAAGAAAAAAATCTGTCAATAATGTTTTGTTAAGGTTTAATTAACTTTATTCCTTTACTAAAACTTATGTACAAACTTAAATTTGTATTGGTGTTGAATAAATCTTTAAAGCTCATAGCTTTGGTGGCCTATTTTAATGAAACTTTCTTTTGCTAATCCAGACCCACGGTAACGGCGCCAAAGCTGTTTGCAGCACAGGGTGCTACTTACCCTAAACACGGGCCTCCCTGGATACGGTTGTCACCGAAAAATAAAGATTCTAGTTATATATTAATAAAATTAAGAATGATATTTTAATTAGATGTAGCCAGTAAAATTCCCACAGTTCTGTATTTATAATCCTCTAGGTATGAAACGAAAATTGATTTAGGTTTGTTAACTAATAATAAAATTGACACCATTATTAAAATACACTCTTTCAAGTATGCCCTGCTTTACAGCAATTTCTGGCTAAATGCTTGTGATATATCAAGCTTAAGTTAACTTCGTTTAGAGTAGTTATGAAAGCTTCCTTTAAATCTAGGGCTTTATTTTTAATTTGTACAAGAACCTTGTGTTCTTTCTTCAAATTTAAAAATATTATTGCTATCTACACAGCTACCAATCTTGAGATTGGAAATCAGGATCACAGAACACACCTCATCTGCTTATGATAACAATTGCCTAGTTGTGGTAAAAAACAATAAATAGCTTCTAAACATGTTGAAGTCCAATTTTTAATTTTGCATCAAAAATAAATTAACTACAAATATTTTACCATTTGGTTATTTTTTGTGTCTACTTGCAGCAAGTAATGACCCCAGCAGCTTCTAATGAGACCTATGAAATGACTCCTGCCCGAGAGGATAGACCATTGATTGAGCCCAAATCAGATAATGACTATGGAATTGATGATGCCAACAGTGAAGATTCCAGTGATGAGGAATGTAAACCCAAGAAGAAAATTCCACTTTGGGCACAGCGTAAGTATTCTGTATAGTTGTTTTCATCACAAGTGAAACATCCTACAGCAAAAATACATACATAGACGTTCTTGTTCCACTATTGTATTGTTCTATATTCTGTTCAGCGAGTTGAGGGTGAGGCTCCACCCACTTCTGTTGTGACGTAGGCGCTAGGCCACATACAGGCGTTCACATATTGCTGTAGTGATAAACTTTCCTATCTTCCTGAGCCTGACTGCTGATTAGGGATGCTAATGAATCGGTCTTGTTGTAAATCGAGTGTCCACACTCTTTAATTGGCCAACACCCTTGTGACAGCGACAGTCTTGACAGAGCTTCACTCTCAACAGTCTCAACTCTCGCCAAACAGCATTTAGGTTTGTTAACTAATAACTAAACCTTTCCACTTTCTTCTGTCACTCCATAGTTGTTTTCTGCATACATATTTCCCAATTAATTCTTTTGTTATTAATATCATCTTTTATTCTGTCTGTCCATCTCTTCCTTTCGGCCCCCTTCTTGTTCCCGCAATATTTTCATCAGATTCTTGTCCCACTCATTCGTTTCACCCAAACTGTACCATCCAGTTATTCTTTACTCTTTCTTAAGCAATCAGTTTTAACTCCTTTCTAATGTCCTCATTTCTTACTCTATCCAATTGTGTCTTTGCAGCAATACTTCTCAAAAAGTTTCATCTCTCCTGCTTTTATTCTTCATTATTCTCTCTCATTCAAAGGTCATGTTCTGAAGGATATGCAACATTCGGTATATAATATGATTTATTATATCAATAATTTTGTCTTTTTGAGATATCTCAACTTAATTTTCCACAGTTTTGTATTTGTGATCCTCTAGGTATGTAACAAAGTCAACTTCCTGAGTGGCTTGCCATTTAAGAGTATGTTTCCCTCAATGTTATTTCCCTTCTTTCAGCCATAACGTCACTCTTTTCTTCATGTATCATCAGCCTTCCCTGCTATTTGTAATTTTTGATACCAATTCTCTAATTCAATCTGTACATCCTCTATACTTTCTCTCCAGATCACCATATCATCTGCAAATATCTTGTTTTTGGCAACCCTGTTTTCCGTCCTCAGCTCCTTTTAACTGCCTTGCAATCCATTTAAAAGCCATTTGGCTCCTTTCCGCTATTTACCTTTATTATAACCGATCTATTATCAATATCAACAAAATTTATTTATCACTGGAAACAAGAAGAGTTGCTCTATAATCTGTAAAAAATATATTAGTAAAAATTATCTTCTCAAGGAAGTAAAAAAAAGTTTCAGCAAGAATACGTATGTCAGCCTAAAGTATGCATATGTCAGAGAAATTTCATCTATCATCTATGAAACCCTATGCCAAGTTTTTGATGGTAGCCTATGGACACCATTTCCAAATATAGTAACTCTTTGAAAATAATGTTACCGTAATCCCCCACATTTTTTTGTGTTTCGGAAAGCATTTTTTAAGATATCAGGTGACATAATTTTTTTGTTATCCAAAAACTATTATTATCATAGTCATTATGAGTAACCAACATTAGTAGATATGAATAGTTTTACTATTTTTTATACATTTTTGAAAAAAGTGTTAGATGTGTGAAAAATCATCTAACGGTATGGGAAAGTCTAATAGCCTGTTCAAGGCTTAAGACATCAATAAATATATGGGCGAATGTGAGTTGTGAATAAGTGTAGTGCAAGTATAGTATAGTATTTGTAACTAACTTGATCTTCGAAAAGACTCATCTATCAATAATCCTATAACAAGAGTAACTAAGGGATTTAAGATTACAATTAAAACATACTCTTATAGCTCATGAATGGATCCAAACCATGCAGTATCGGTCTGATTTTCAGTTAACTGACAAGCCTGATTCTAGTCCGGACTGCATGTGAATGCTTACAACTACCCAACATCAACAGCCTACTTTACCTGACCAAAGTCAAATACATTGAAAACATTTAAATATTTCAGATGCAGTTATATTGAATTTCAGTTTCATTAAATTAATTTGATTTTTTTAATTTGTAGCTAAAAATCGTCAGAAACTATTGGTTATTAACGATTTGCTTCCAAAAGAAATCTGGTCTGTATTCATGGAGTGTAATGCCAACCCAGATGTAAACCAGATATTTGCTGGGAACCAAATAAAGAAGAGAACACGAACGTCTAGTGCTGTATGGAACACTCCTCCAAGATACTTTTAAGTACTGATTTGCGGTTTATACTTGTTTTAACTTTAAGTGCTACAGTTATGTTTAAAGCATATTTTCTTTGTACATACATGGTTTTAATTCTTTCAAAAAAATTACTGAAATTTAAATATTTAAGACTATTACTAGCTATGTCATCACTGAATATGGTTTAAACAAGTGTGTAGTGGAGGCGAAGTGTCGCTCCATCACTGGTTCAAGTTCAGCAATGATACATAGTTTAAAACAACCATAGCTTTAAGATGTTGGTATTTTTGTTTGATCTTAAAGTAGTATATTTAATTGTATTTACTCTTATCGCAATATATCGTACTTTTGATATTACCAGGGGTGTAGTGGGGACAAAGCAAAGCTTTCTGTTTCTACCTTTATTCAATTTCATTGTTTTCAGCATTATGAACTTTTAGTCTTCTTAATTTCTTTGCCATTTTATGAAGCCTTACACAATGGCTACAGTCTCTTATGATTTATTCACTTACTACTAATCATGTTTTCTCCGCATATTTTTTCTTAAAATTGTACTAGTTCAATAGAATTTCAAGTTTGTAGCTACTCAACAGTATTAAAAATCAAAGCTAGACATGTCAGAATATATTAAAAAAAAATTAAGTAATTAATATGCTGGAAAATTATTTTTGTGTTGATAATATTTATTTATCCACCTACTGGCCCTTTTTAGTTAAAATATGCAAATACAGTAGATTCTCGGATATCTGAGTCCCGATCTACCAATCCTCTGGGTTAACCAAGCTAGTTATAAGAAGATCGAAAATAACATAAAGCTATTAATAAAAAGACAACTACAGCACGAAACATCGTATGATTGTTTGACAAGCAATGAGTGAATCTATTGACTTGTTGGTGCTAGGTTAAGGTGCTGCAGGGATCTTCATGTGATGTATTTATGATTCTGTACCCTACTACAAATTCTGGGAATAATTTCTCACTCAAATGCATTCACTAATGACGCATCACCACCTGACACCATTGGCTTAGTCGACTCTCACTCATACTAAATATGGTTGTGTTGACTTTTGTCATTTTACAATATATTTTATACATTGCTGTAATTTATTGTTGTTAATGTTAGTTTTCAGTATTTTATTCCAGTGTTGATATGAATGGTAAATGGTTAACAGTTTTTATCTTATAACAAAATTGAAATAATGAACCAATCAGTGTTTTCTGATTACCTCGGATAACCAAGACTACTGTAACTCGATTTTGGAATAAAAAATTGTTTAGGGCTCCTGGCTCATCTACCCGTACACCACCAGACCCCCAAGAAATGGTTATTAATTATAAAAGATGTCATGTACCTTACTTTCACATCAGTTCATTGTACGGTATTTCATTTTTGACCTTCATAAATTTAAATAAATGAACAGTCATTCTGAAATTCCTGTCTACACCATACACCATCAGACCCCCAAGAAATGGTTATTAATCATAAAGAATGTCAAGTACCTTATACTGTCATCATTTCATGTAGTTCATTTTTGACCTTCATAAATCAAATTTAAAAAAAGAGACACTCGTGAGATTGTTTTATGCAATTTGAATAGAATAGAACATGTTTATTTCCATAATGCACAAAGAAAATACAAACATATAAACATGCATACAACCTCTTGCTTATTTTACTATCATTAATTTGGAACAAATGTTATTATTCAACAATGCTATGTATTCATGTATTAAAATCAATAAAAAAAAATATTAAAATTAATTCAAAATTTATTTAAAAAAAACCGAGCAAAGTGGGTAGGCAGGTGACAAACAAATGCATAAATTAGGTGTAACAATTGAAGGAAAATAATAATACTCATACTATGTATTCATGCTATGCCTGATAACCCACCCGCCCACCCATACATGTACGGTGGCATTGACCCACCCGCCTTCTCATACACGTACAGTAGTTTTAGCCCACCCGCACACCCATACACGTCCGGTGGTATTGACCCACGCGCCCACCCATACACGTACGGTGGTATTGACCCACCCGCCCTCCCATACACGTACGGTGGTATTGACCCACCCGCCCTCCCATACACGTATGGTGGCCCTCCCATACATGAGTGCCTGATTTTTTTACGATATTACAAACAAAATATGTAATAAATAAGTAATAAATGTTTAATAAAATACAAGATATGGAGATAGTAAACAGATTATTTGAAAAATAGTTCTATATCGTCAATAGTAAATAACCACATTTTTGCTTTCTTTAAAAATAGAGATATTGAATTTATTTCTCTTATAAACATTGGTAATTTACTATAAAATTTTGGAGCTCAAAAGTTGAATGATCTTCTAAAAGCTTCGGTTTTTTGTGCAGCTATTGCTACACGATTCATAGCCCTCAATCTGTGTCAGAATGTATGTTAGCACTACCCCTTGAGTAGCCTCCTCTTAGAAAAAACACTATTAAAATATGGTAAACAAATAAATATCTCAAGGGGAGCAATTTCAAATATTGGGAAAGAATGATCTCTGATTTTCGCACTGGTGATAACTGTGATAATTTTGTTTTGAGCAACAAGAATAGGATTAATGGTAGAAGAATAAACTCCACCCCAACAACATATTCCATATTGAAGTTGAATCAACCAGTGAACAGTATAAAAGTCTTAAAACCGGAAGTGGACAAATGAGCCTCAAAAAGTAAAACTTCCTTAACGATGAATACATATATCGTTTCAAATCAATAATATTTCCAAGAAAATCTGTCATCAAACAAAACACCTAAATATTTTATTTTTTCGACTTGCTCTATCTTATTACACAATCTATTTACACATATCACAACTATCATTCACAGCAAGCAAGCATGATTTACACTTAAAAAATAAATCTTGAATTTTGTTAGCTTTTTCACACAGAGAAAAAAGTATAAACTTTGTTTTCACACTCAATACAATTTTGTTTACAGTAAACCATTTTTTAATTTGATCCAGATCATTTTGCATCTCATTCCCAATAGTAATTACATTTTGAGACGTATAACAAAGTGCAGTATGACCTGCAAAACAGGTTAATTTACCAAACAAATTACCGATACACAATTGATTTATAAAAAGGAAAAACCAAAAATAATATAGGACCTAAAACTGACCCCTGCGGCATACCACAGGTTACAGTTACAGGTGAACTAACTGAATTTTGGAGTTGCCACGCATTGAAACCTCTCCACCAAGTAACTAAGAAACCAACCCCTAACACCAATTTTCCATAATATGTCTAGAAGGATATCATGATCGACTGAATCAAAAGCCTTTGCTATATCATTAAAAATTCCACATACGAAAAAACTGTCGTTAAATCCATTATAAATACTTGAACAAAAATTAAGTAAAGCATCTTCAGTAGATTTGTTTAGAACAAAACCAAACTGATTATCAGATAATATACCGTTAATTTCAAAGAAACGGATAAGACGTGATTTCATAATTTTTGATATTAATAATATTGGTCGATAATTATTGAGATCTGAAGTAGCACCTTTTTGAAGTTATACTTCTTTGCGCCCGTTAGACACTTTGGGATGGGATGTTGGTCGAGAAACCGCGTCACGCTGAAAAGTAAGAACAAATTTTTAAGAACTATCGATTAATCGATTGTTAATCGAAGAAATTACTGATAATGATAATATAGGTGTATAATATAATAATGAAGTCACGTATAATATATTGAAGATAAATATATTGAATAATATTGAAAAATGTCTTATATTTCATTTATATATCCTGTCTGTTTGTGTGCGTGAGTGGGTGTATGAGAATGGCCAAAGAAGTATAACTTCCACCGTGTGGTCCGACGCACACCCAATTTTTTTTTTGTGAAGTGGGATTACAATCACTATTTTCAAACAAGATGGAAATTCGCCTGTTTCAAAACTAAAATTGATCAAGTAAGCTAAGATGGGAGAGACTATATTAGATACTGATTTTAATGCCATGGCTCATATGCCATCCTGACCTGGCGCCTTATTTGAAGATGGACCATTTATTGTTTTTAATAATTCTGCTTCATTTGTAGGCGAATAATAAAAGGATTTTTTCGAATTGATGTCGTGAAACGTATATCTAAACACTTGTCCATACAATCCATCTGGACAATCCAGAGTCCGTTAATTGATTTATTACTTTGATAAAATATTCATTAAATTTGTTTTATTATTATATCATTAATTTATTAAAATATCATTAAATCAGCTACTTGGGGACAAAGTGTTTGGGAAATTGTAGGCGATAGGTTCCATGCTCGGTTCTCTTAATACCGACACGGCGTCCGCTCAATGGTTGTCATCAATATAGACACTACTAGAGAAGTCTGGAGTGTCCGTGTTGAATGGTAGTCAAGGTTCGGGTGTTGTGTGGAAGAGAACTAAGTGTCAAACTTGTCAGTTAGCTGAAAATCAAACCAACACTACGTTGTTCGAATTCCACGTAAAGCTGTAGGTCCCATAGTTGCCCTGGCTATTGAGCTATTAATAAATAGACCTTTCTGAGCTAAGTCGAACTCAGATAGTAACAATGACTACACTCCTTCATCTACACTCATCACACTCATTCATGCCTTATATTCGCCCATATCTCTACGATCGGCGTCTTAGAGATGAATAATGAATAATAATGTTTGAAATATCTTCCGGAACAGTAACAAGTTTATCAGGAATTGAATGAGAAAACGCACCTTGTAGAGCCTGCTTAGTTTGAGAAGAACCTAATATGTTGTTAAATAGTGTTCCATTGTTTTTTTTCTTTCTGTCGAAATTTATTGTAATAATAGTTTTTCTTTACCTGTTCCATATCATTTTTTAACTTTATCTGAAAATGATTTGACAAACCTCTGAAACTTCTAATCGTTAGGTCTTTATTTAACTTTTTATGAACTTGATTTCTGAAACGTTGACGCTTGCAAATACTAACAGTCATCCACTGCTTCAGCAATTTGTAATTTTTCACTATAGACTTATCAACAGTTGCTCTCTCAATATACGTTTTTACAATGTCGACAAATAATTGGAAAGCTTTCGAAACATCTGTTTCATTGTAAATCCCTGACCAATCTACATTTTCCAAAGTTTCCCATAATAATATATAATTAATTTTCCTAAAAGAACTACTACTATGATTCATACTACAATTTTTTAAGGAATCGCTTAATTGTACATCACAAACAACCACATCATGCTCACTACGACCTGAAGGAATAACCGAGGTTGTAATTTGTAAGTTGTCTCTTGAGCGGACATAAAATTGTATTGTTATATTTACATGTATTAACCCTTTGCACTGAAGAGGGCTCTTTAAGAAATGTCCTTTGGGTTCGTATGGCCACTGTGACTGGCCAAAGCCATTTCTGTGGCAGCTTGTCATTTTTGTTGTTGTAAAAGTCCTACCAGATCGCAAGGCCAGTGTGAAAATCGGCGAACATGGCACGGCCACTGTTAGTGGCCATGATTTAGTTCTGCTTTTAGTCATCTTTTTCAATATTATTCCTCTGTAAGCTGGTGTAACATGTTGAGAAACTTTGAAACTAAGCGTCTGTCAGTTTCCCACTATTTTAGCCAGCTGTTATGTTCCATTGATCTAACCTCTCTGCTACGTGGTATTTGTGTTGCTAAGTGATCAGCTGTCAAAGTAATAAAATATCCATTCATTTATCAACATTTATTTATATATTAATATATTTGTGTTTTAGTTCCAGTTACATTAGCATTTTAGTCTTTAGTGAATATGGATGGAGATGATTTAAGATCAGATGGTATCTCTCAGAATCTTGCTCGAAAAAAACTCAAAAATATTCTTTAATTTCTCTTAAACTGTTATTGTGGTACGATGTAATTTTAACGTATTCTTTAAAACAAAGTTATTTAAATTACATGGGGTTTTTAATTTCCATTTTGCCATATCAGCAGGGTGTCAACAAAACAATTTCGACCCAGTGACAACTGGCAAACGACATGGCTGACGCATAGCGCAAGATGGTGGCACAGCCACTCACAGTGGCCTTGCGACCTGAGAGGACAGTTCCAACGGCAACTAATACGAGTTGTCTAGGAGTGTGGCCTTTTGAGTGCAAAGGGTTAAGTGTTGTAGAAATTTTATAACCTTTTAATTTGATCATTATTGATTTATAGATCGAGAAAAGTACACCTAGTGTGACTAACTTAAATAGATTAAAAATCACCAAAATGAGTTTATGACGATATAAGTTTGATTTTTTATCCGAGTGGTTAGATCTCGGTACAATCTACTAAGTGAGTACCTAACCCACTTGTATAATAATTGTACAGCTCAGTTGGGTTAACATGGATAAGGTTTTATATCCCTATACAGGGTGATCAACTCAAGGTGGCCACAATTGAACTTTAAATATGGGACTTACCCTCATATTTTATGCTAATAAAATTATGTAAGTATAATGCATGATTTTATTTAATTGAATGTTGAAAAGCTCTTGCAGTTTCACAAATACATATTTTGTACAAAAATATTACAATCACGTAGTTCAAAGATGCCATTTTCCAATTAGCGGGCAACTTTGAAATGACTTATAGAAACCCCTATTTTTTATTATGGATTTGGCTTTAACTAGTGATTCTAGGACTATTTTATTCTTGTTATTATTTTAATATACTTAACCGTTTTTCCGCTAGGAGCGCTGAAAATTTCAGAACTCTTTAGTTTAACAGCTCTCGTAGCGGCAAAATGATTAAGTTTATCAAAATAATATCAAGAATAAAAAAGTCTTGGCATCACTAGTTAAACCTAAATCCATAATAAAAAAAGGTGTTACTATAAGTAATTTCAGTTGCCCGCTAATTGAAAAATGGCGACTTTCAAGATTCATTTGAATAAAAATAATGCATTATAAGTTAAGCTTTAGTTGTAGTTGGCAGAACACGCCTTTTTAAGGATAAGAACATTGTTGAAATAAGGATATCTGAAACTTTCAGCGCTCCTAGGGGCGAAACTGTTAAGTATATCAAAATAATACCAAGATTAAAACATTTTTATAATTACTAGTAAAACCTAAATCCATCATAAAAAATAGGGGTTCCCATAAGAAATTTCAAAGTCGGCCGCCATATTGGAAAATAGCGACCGAATTAAAAAATTTACCTTCCCCTATTTAAAGTTTGCTGTAAAATCAATACTTTTTGAGATCCCAATTGTGGCCACTTTGAGTTGATCACCCTGTATATTTTATTACTACACCCCTGTTTATATTTATCTAACTCAAATAATAATCATAAGTTAAAATACACAACATTTATAAATTGTTATATTGTGAATATAGTTCCAAGTAAAATGATGTTATTGAAATTTATTGTACAAATGAAGATGAGAGTTTACTAGTAACATGGTTGTCTGATATAAAATTCCTTGTTTCTTATTCAGGGTGTCACTAACCCTCCCCCATATATTTTTAACAAATTAGAAGAAATTAATTTCTATCAGGTGGCAGTATACACTTATAAGGAACTATTCCTTAATCATTTAGACACTTTTATTTCCCCCATAATGTAGTTGTGGATTAATTTAAGTTTTTAAATGTAAAGTCCCTAAGTTTGAAAGGGTTTGTAAAAAGAAATATATGGTGCTAGACATTGCTCTCACGAACCTATTAAAAATGGCGGACATGTTAAGTTGTGCAGAAACACTAGAATAATGTTTTCCTCTAAGGCTCAATTCACTTTATTTTATTTATTTTTTTTTTTTTCAATACCACTGTACACGTCTGGGTAAGCGGATGAGTCAGTACCTTGTACTTGTGCGAGTGGGCGGTCGTTTGTAGATTTATGGAATAAGTTACTAAGCTCAAGGTTACTTGTGTACCATGAACACAATATTATCAGGTTTGGTTATCAGAAATATTATGTGTATTTATTTGTATCAGAAATAAAATTATTAAATCTCTAACTATAATTAATTGTTTATCCTTTAAATTTCATTAAGTCAAGATTATCAGTATGTCTTAGAAAAGTGTTGGATTTCTGATTTAATTCTTATAATTTAATATTTCCTGATCCTAACCCAAATGTTGTCCCAAAATTTCATAAATTACACATTTTACTGTGGTGCCTTCTTATAAAAAATAGTATTTTTCAGGGATATCTGTGACCTCAGTACTTTGACATTTCTTTTCCTGATTATTTATTGGTAAAATCAATAAAGGTAGGCCAATTTACTCAGATTTGAATACAAACAATAGGAAAATAATAAAATTTTCATCGTTCAAAACAATTATTTGCTTCAATTGAAAACACGTCTTACTATCACAGTTTCATTATTCCTTTATTCATAAAATGTACAATTGCACATAGAGCAGTGACATCAAATATGGTCAGTCAAGACAATAGGCTTAACAATAGGCCTCTTTCTTGTCACTAAAACATATTTATCTCGCAACTACGAACTGAAATAGAAAAGGTAATGGTATGGTTGGAAGCAAGATGTCCGTTTTGGAGAAACAAAATTTAGTACCAGAAAATATTTATGGTCAACTCATAAGGTTACATTCATTTAAAAAGCTGTATTTTCGATCAAGATTTCGTCATTATATTTATTAGCTTGCATGCATTGAAATATTGTAACTCATGACTCACAGATTATTACTAGATTTGTTGTTATAGTAGACCAAATTCCCCTTTGAATTGTTCACCCTAATACATTTAAAGAAACTTTCAAATTATACCTTAAATAGCACTTGCAATACAATCCTAAGAACACCTTTGATTTTCCATGGTCCTAATTGACAATATTAAAAAATAAAAATATTGTTTGTTGGCTCTTTCTATTTTCAATTGTAAAATATTTGAAGACTTGTTATTATTATTTTGTTTTCTAGCTAACTATCTTCAAAAATTAACTTAACTTAATTTTTCTGTAAAATGCACACTAGCTATTTAATTTCATTGACAATGTTAAAAGTCAATGAAAGATATTTAATTTTCATCCTCATGTTAAAAGCTGGGTGTCTGTAACTTACAGAGAGATAAACCTATTTTAGAATGCAGCCCCATCCTTTGTCATTTTAATTAAAATCTTACCTATAAAAATAAAATTATAATCAATCTATAATAACAAAATATAAGGAAACAAATACTTCCTAAAAAGTGAATTAATAATTATGTTGAACTGTGAAAAGGTACAGTATAAAACCATTGCTTATATAATCACTTACAAATAAATATTGTAATAGGAATATTTGTTCAGTAATTTGGTTAGTGAAGTTTGCTACTACAGCTGCTGGTTTAAATTGTATTACATTTATATGGGACTTACATTAGACTCCACAATGGACTACAAAGACAGCTGATAATTTGAGACACAACATTTAACATTGTACGAGAAGTTTAACTTTGTTTTTTATAAGAACAAAATAAAACTTATAGTAAAAATAATATTTTTTCCTTCATTTTAGAATCTAACAAATATTAAATTTGATTCTTTGTATGAAATTCACAATATTTGTAGAACCGAACATGTTTCCCATGATCCCTTTTTTTGTTCGTAAGGATGCAATTGAAATCATTTAAATAAAACCAAGCAGGAGTTTGTACCTTCTCTGCAAAGTAGAAATATGATAAGAATTAGTCGCTTGTCTTGGTGGTAAGTCAAAATAACTTTTCCAAATGGTTCTTTCAATATGTTTATTTATAATAATTAACTATTTATGTTACAAACTTGATATAAATATCATATTGCCAGAAATAATAAATTATGATAGTAGTAAAAAAGTTTCATTTTAAAGCTTAATTACAATACTTTAGAACATTAATTACTATATTTATAAAATGAGAAAATTTGTTCTTATATAACTCGGCTTTCATTCACATCAAATGCTTGCTTACAGGAGCATAGTAAGCTAAACTTACTTTGTTTATATGCCCATTACCTTTCCATTACATGTTACTTTTATAAAGTTTAAAGAAAACATCATGACTATATAATATCACTGCATTAAAAAAGAACAATGTGCAATAATAAAAGTGCAAATGTTTGAAGAAAAAATACTTCCTAGATGAGGGCCAAACTACTTACCATCCGCCTGACATTAAGAGCTTACACAAGAAACAACTAACCAATACACCTTTATTGTTTCATTGTTGATCTCTTCATTTAAGAACAGTTTATACTCGTCATACAAACATTCTATACATACTTTAGTAATTTTAGATACTAGTTATAACTGAATATATATATATATATATATATATATATATATATATATGTATATATATGTACTGTGTTTAAAAATTAAAAGTAAAGAGCCAATTTGATTTTAAATTCACAAATCACATAAATCTTTTTGAGTAATATATGAAGTTGTATGAGCTTAGAGTGTTTGATTCCAATTATTTGCATCTTGGTATATGTTAAGAGAAAACAAATAAGTAGACATTTTTGTTTTTACTCTTTCACTGAAACATGCCCTAGTTTGAAGTTCTTTAGCTCAAATAAGTAAAAATAAGCTAGGGTTCTTAGGTAATTATCTCTTAACATAAACAAAGCATTTGTAATTGATATATAACTATATTGTCTTTTATTTGTATTCTTATTACTTAAAGGTTAAACACTAATTAATTAAGGGGTTTTTAGTAGGGATGTGCGAGTAGCAATTTTATGATTCAAAATGATTAGAGTTTTTAGATATAATTTTGAGTTCAAGTTTTGTTCGAGTCGAGTATTTAATCTTTAATTTAAAAAATGAAAACAATGAAATGAAGTAAGCAACACTCTAACACTATTTACTTAATTCGCTGAATAATTAATAAAGTTTGGAAAATTGTTTTAGAATCTATGAAATGATTGTATCAGTGATTAAATATAAATATTCATAAAGATATATGTTAATAAACTGTAAAATAATATGTGAAATATTTGTCATAACTTATAAAAAATGAAGCCTAAAATACAGCAAATTCAGGGTAAAAATTTAAAATAATGAAATAAAAATTGCCATCTGGTGATAAAAACCGTATATAATAGCCTTATGGCTAACTCTACTGCAAAAGTTGATCTATAAACTTTAATCAAATCAAACTGACAAACTTAAATTAATTATTAAATTAAATTGTATTCTGTTTTCAACTGATGATGGTCTTTCGAGACAGAAATCGATTTTGAACATTAAAAACATCAAGAAAAGATTGCTAAGTGTTGTTCTTTTTATATATATATTTAAATTAATTTTCTAAATATATAAAGATAACAGCAATAAACGTGGAAAGAGTGGTCTCTTCACTAAAATCCATTTTATTTTATTTTTATTATAATTGACCCAGTACTTTGCATACTAATATTTACAAGTTTCAAAATTTCACAAAACTACTAATGTGTAATGCTTTAGTTTAATTGAAAGTTAATCCTAATAATCCATAAAACAGTAGTCACACAATAATATGTTCTTTTCAGTTAACCTCAATTTTACTATTGACTACAATGTTTTGTTTCCATTAACAGAAACAAAATAATTAACTGTCAATACAATACTAACTAGCGATGACAACTGCCGACTGGTCAAGGTTAACCTTGTTTTCGAACTATTTGTACTTGTGTCAAGTTGAGTTGTCAAGAGATGGGTGTTATTTAATGAAATAGGATAAATAACAGCAATGTAACCTGTTATAGATTTAACAGGTTACAGGAAATACCCTGTTTTTGTGTAACTCCCAGTCATGATGCATGATAAGGTTATAACGAACTTTATATAACTGTAACGCATAGTGGTAATGGAGAAAATTGGCGCGCTGGCTGAGATGTAAACGGAACTGTAACTGAAATTTGAGCGGTAACTGTAATGTTATGCAAAGTCTCAACGTAACTCATTATCGTAACATAATATAAGGCATAACTTCAACTTCATAACCTTTGGTAACTTGGAACGTTATCTAGACTAGCAGTAGCGAGGCTTCGAGCCGTTAAGTAACGTTAGTCCATAATAAAAACAGAATAACTGTCTAGAACGTCATCGCATTGAGAGTAACAGGTTACAAAAATAATAGATTATTATAACACGTTATCAGAACATAACAGAATTACGTAACAGGTTATCGAAAAAGTAACCGTAATTCCCATCTCTAGTGTGAACATAAAAAAGAAACAAAACAAATTAGGTAACAAATCGAATGCACAGCTAGCAATACATTTTATATTGGGACTCGTTGAGTCAGCAATGTACTGGTAGTAGCTACATTAATCGTTATTTCATTAATATATATTCACGGTGCCAGATCGAAGATGTTCAGGACATTCCTCAAATTACTATAGCGTTTCAATTTCAATAGTTTACGTTCCATGCATAGTTTCAGTTACAGATTTAACGCGATTTAATTAAATCTGTCCGCAATTGCCAGTCTTAGAATAGTTTTAGTCATTAACTTTTAAAGGATGGACCTGAAATAAATGCAACTGTTAATTTCAAACGTTATGTAACAAAGTTTTGAAATGGTTCAATAACTGATTCTTTGTGATCAGTTATCAAGTTTTGTATCAAAAACTAGTGACGGCTATTTGGATGTGCTTAATTGGACATACCTTCTTTATAAATAACGAGAATACTTTTCACCGTAATTACCATGGCCGTACGATTGAAAGTTCGAGGCTGGTGTGTGTGAATCATGAATCTGAATACATCACAAGAACATCCGGTTACGAATACGATATTATGATCATATTTTTAATACAGTTGCCTACATAAAATGCTTATCTTTATAATCTATTAATCGAATGGAAATGTTGTCTTGATTATAATGTTTTACGCTCAAAGATATGGCAAAACTCGACTCGATTTTTTTCAAGTTTTTTTTTTTAACCTTTTGCGGTCCATAGGCAAACTGAGTCCGACATGGTAGCCATGACAGTTCTGGTCCTTTGTCGGACTCAGTCCGACACTAGTTTTTTTCTTATATTAGTGCGATATATCGACTTTAACAATATTAGTTATTCAAAAAATCGATATTTTTGATGTTTTACAATCGAAATATTTTACTTTCAGTCTGTTTTTAGACGGTTTACTTTATTGTTTACGCAAAATAATACCAGCTGTCACAGTGTTGTCGTCAGCCGGCCAGCTACGCTACTCGTGCGCTAACCTCAGTTGTGCAGTACGTCGCAGTTTATTTCGATTGCGTATTTACCTTTATTCAAAATAGTTTTTGTTTGTGATTTAATTATTTTTATTACGTTATAATCTGTTTTGATTAGTTTCTAGTGAAGTTGAAATGGCTTCAACCAGTAAAACTGGTCCTGAACCATTATATGATGGTGAAATAGAAGACGCTTTGTTTGATAGTGACATTGATAGTGATGACGAAGACGCAGATCCCCTATTTTGTTATTCTGAACCCGAAAGTGACGATGAAAATGGATTAGGTGAAGTAATTGTGGAATCAGAGGATGAAGACGAACCAGAAATACCGATTGGCGGTGGTGGTGATGCAACAAATAATAGCCGGAGACGGAGACCTCAACCTAGGCCTAACCTACCGCCAATAGTTGACAATGACTTTTCTTGTTGTAGTTTTATATAGACATAAAACTATTTTATAATTTTTTGTTAACCAGTAGGCTATATTTTTTTTACTTTTTACAATATACCAAATAAGTAAAAAAAAAATAACATACTCAGAAGGCTTACAAAATATTATATTCTCTTTTAATGAAGGTGTTTGCAAATACAGGCCATTAAGCCTGTTAATAAATAGGACCTGGGGGACTGTATACTAATCATTTAAATGGACCTCAAAAGGTTAAACTCGAATTTTGAGCTACTCACACAAACCTAGTTTTTAGCTTGTTATTACTATACTGTAAATTATTTTAATCTAAACTTTTAAAACTATCATTTATAGTAGTAATATTCTTATGATAAATAACACATGATGTACAACGTAATGCAATACTCTTTTACTAATCCAGTCAAAAATATGTTTAATTTTAGAAAGGATTGTGCAATAGTTTAAATTTGGCATAAAGTTGAAAGAAGACAACACTTTCTACCTTGTTGATCTTCAGGTAGAAGATAGTAACACTAACTACGGTCAACATGTATAAAAATAAGGCACTTAGAGTGAGTATATTCTATTCATTGGCAACAACACCACGGAATGTTACAGATTGATCAATAAAAAACATTCTCTTGTCAAATTCTGTGTGAAGTTAAAAATAAAATAAACATGATAAATATTAATTTTATTCGTTAAATTAATGTGCTTGAAAGTTCATGGACAAATTTAAAATAACTCATTAAATGCACTAACTTATAAAAATTATTGTTGCCACATAGTTGGCCACCTTATGTATCTTGTGTTGATTGACAAAGTTAAAGAGAATAAAGATGTTTTATACCAATCATTTTTTATTAATTGTACTCAACAAAAAACTCAATATTTCTCTTAGTTACAAATATGATAAGCATTAACAGGATGATAAAATTACAATAAAAATTATAGTAAAATGTTCACTGTGTTTTCAAAAATTGTGATGTGATTCTTATAATGCATTACGAGATCTTTAGGTCTCGTTTACTATGATTTATGAGGTAAATATACATAGATCTTGTCTGTTGCTATAGTTACTAAACACTTAGCAACAGAAGAGCTTTCCACAACTATTTATTTGTACTTCTCTGTGTTCATTGTAAGACAAATTACCAAATTTATATATTTTAGGAAAGAATTCTGTATTATTCTACCGATTAAAAGGTGGCAGTATGAGATCCTGGAAGCTAAAAACACAAAGAACATGATCAAGTAGGATAAGAAAAAAGTTGTAACAAAGTGTTTTGAAGAACTATCAGACTATATCAAAGTTCAAAAGAACTAAAACCGATCGTTATGATGAATGGGTTTTAAATATAGTGAATAAAACGTTTTTTATTTTGAAATTGACAAATAAAATATTCTAAACAAGAACAGTGATGTTTTTCCTGAGTAGATTTTAAACTCATAAGCTGTTTTAATTCTGTTGCATATCTTCTTCTACGACATACATGGCAGTAAAATTATACAGTAAAGGAAAAAAACTAACAATACATTTTACGTAGAAAGTTATGTTATATCTATGGCAGACACGAGAAATATATTAAATTTATTTAAAAAAAAAACCTTAAATAACAAGCATTAACAAAATTATTAATTATCTACAACTTATTTATTCACTTAACACTTCAATCATTTATAAACATATAATACATTTTGTAAAGTTTAGACAGTGGCTATTCAAACAGGAACCATTATTAAATCAGCAAAGACATACAAGGCACTAAAATAAACAGTAATAATGTCTATCCCAGACAGTGTAAAATGCAGTATATGAGAATGCAATTAGGAGGGGGGCATGATTTCATGAACTAATTAACTGATAAGTAGCTGAACATACAAGTTTTGTTAATTCTGGTAGTATCGAATATATGTCTAAGTCTGAATTATTTCCCTTATATGTGGAGAATGTGGCAAAGTCAATGATTCTGAAATGTGAACAATTGGTGAATAATTTTGTATTATTAAATTATATTTAACGAATTAGAAAATTTTCATAGTACAATTATTGGTATAAATCGAAAGAACAGCATACCTGATAAAATGGTAACCTGGAAACAGATTCACATAAATATATGTAAAAAACTTGCGTGATGTTTCACTTATTTTCAACTTCTACCTATACATAATATATTAGTTAAGAGAATATCAATTATTAATAATACTATGTTTTCTTGTGTGCATTTCACGTTTTTATTTTTATGTGAATTTATTCATTTTACAGTAACTTACCTCTTATAAGCCACATTTCATTCAATACCTAATGCACTGTGTGTGTACTTTACACCACGCATGTGACCACAATTTTCTAGCGTTTTATTTCACAGGAGACAGATTTAGATTCCTGAATAGTTTAGCTGACTGATTAGCACCATCACCAAAAACAAAATCTGCATAAAGAATTATAAGATATATAAATCTTCTCAAGTACAACTGTTCCAAATTGACAATTTTCCCTTACCAATTTAAAGTTGATAATATTATCAATGGGTATCGCAAAACTAGTCATAACTCCATAGATATAAAAAGAACTTTCAAACGTTTGATGATTTCCTTGTTGTTTTTTGTACGGATTCACAAGTGTGTAACTTCAATTTACAATTATTCTTTTAGGTTAGAGAGCACCAGCCTAGAATTCTGTTTAAATGAATGAATTAAACAATTCATCTTGGCAGGTAGGACCATTAAATACCAACACATATTAAAAGAACACATAATATTCAGATCATGGAAGTTTTCTCCTTGAATCCTAAGATAAATTTGTAGATTTCTTATCTTATAATCTATTGTTGAATGTTGCAACGATTGGCTGCAGTTCTGTAGTTTATATAATCACATCTAGTATAAACGGCAAACTATTTCACTTTAGCAAATTATTTTCACTTTGGACTGAGCCAGCTGGTTCAGTCCAAAGGTCATTTTTTGGTAGGAACTTGAAATGCAAAACAATTATGATTCTCATTCTCTCCATATTCTGTCTCAAGGCATTAACACCTAAATTACAAGTGATCTTAAAAGCTGACTACTCCTCGGCGATTACAGCTCGTGGTGCTGTGAAATCCACATTTAATGTAACATTTTCTAGTGATTTCCTTTTCTTCTAAATTTGTTAAAAAGTTAACGTCCGCAGGAATTATTTAATTTAAATAACCTTTTCTCTAAATTACTCTGTCCGGTACATTCCAACTCTGGTAGCAGAGTGATCCCAGTGCCATGGGCTTGTCGGGGCAACCAATTTAACTCGGGAGTTTAACGAGTTCTGAATAAAATAATTTGTAGTGAATTTTGAAGAATATGACAAAAACGAATGAATCCAACCAAAAGAAGACAAACTACGTCATGGGAGTGTTGTTAAGATTAAAGTGGCTATTCTAGCTAAGTTTTGAAGTTTTTATTTTTTGAATTTAGGTCTATATGTTCAGTTTTTGAAATTTAATTTGCAATAATAATTTCGTTTATTTTCAATTTTTTAGTATTCACTGTGTCTACAATAGGTTTAGCTTTGCCAGAAAGAAGAGGCTAATTCAGGTTATTAGACAGGTTGACCTAGCCTGTCAATTTTGTAAATGGGCTTAAAAATATAATAATTTATTATTTAAGCATGCAGCAATCAACATTATCAAAATATTATACTGCTAAAAAGTAGCTTGTTATTTAAAATACACACTGAATTATAATTGAAACTTTGTAAATACATAACAAATAATGAATGACGACAAAGTAAGTCTGATTTTTATAGTCAAATCTCCCAAAGATGATCAGATAAGTAAACGTCAGTTGATGAGGCTTAAATTGCGTTTAAAATTCATGTTTGCTATAGTTTAGTTGATCTATCAATAAATAAATAAAGTATTAACCCTTCCCATCCGGAAATTATTTTACCCTATTTTAAAGTAACGTTTAATAATATAAGTGAAGTTAATTTTTTAAATATCATAGAGGAACACACAAAATTCAAAGATTTACATCTATAATTAAAATTATAATTTTTAATGCAATTTCGTGTAGATGTATAATTATTATGCAATATAAAAATTGTTAACATTTCAGTTGAAACCAATAAACAGTACCTGTCAATTTGTGATTATATAATAACTACAATAAAATGATTAAAAACTACAAAACAAAAATCGAATGGTAAGTCATGAAAACATGTAGAGTGACAGGCTGAGGATATATCCTTTTTACACATGTGCAATGTCAGGAGGCAGTGCCTCGCCCCTTTTCATTCATAGATGATTTACGTTTTTGATAGACTGAGGCAGTTAGCTAAAGACATACATGAGTTGATACTACACTCTACAGATGTTTTTGGAACTATCCTTCATACTACTGACAGAAATATTTCATTTGGGATATATTCATTAACCGCGTTTGACGCAAAAATGAGTCTGGGTATATATCCGTTTACCGCGTACGAAGGACTAATTTGATCCTAGATCTAGTTTTAGGGCATTTACAGGTATTTACAATACACCTGTAAAGTTCAAAGTGGAATCACTGTTTGAACTTTGAGCGGTAAGTTTGTAATGTCAAGCAAAGCCACAACGACTGTATCTCATTATCGTAACGTAACATACGGCATTACTTCAACTTCATAACCTTTGGTAACTTGGAACGTTATCTAGACCAGCCGTAACGAGGCTTCGAGCCATTAAGTTGAACTCATTTCAAGTAGTAATAGACATGAACGCTTCCCTTTCGGAGTTCAGCACCTAAATAGATTTGTCAGAGGGCAGAACTCCTCGGATATGTATTGGTTCCTCGGCAACACGGCTACATTCACTTGGTACGGTGCGGTGTGGTGTGACCCTGGGTGTCTTCAGCTGCGAAATTGTGGTCCGGGAAATTCCGTCTCGTCTACATCAATGACTACAAATACACTAAGACGAAAAGTAGCCATGTTAAAATTTCAGACCAGTCGTCCAGGTAGAAACTCGACTTTACGCAAACGGCCACTAGGAGGCACGAGCGCTCGCCCGCCTGCTCCCTGTCTTTCGGAGCAGCGCTCGTAGCGGCTGTTTGCGTAAGCTTCCCTCCCGCTTGTCTGAAAAATTCCCATAAGAACTTTTCGTCTTAGTGTATTTGTAGTCATTGTCTACATCACAGCAGCTGTGGACCCCCCCCCCCGCACCTGGAACTACTCCGACATCTCTGCTATTTTGTACTGGACAGAAAAATTTCATAACAATGTCGACTGGAGTGTGATCTCGAGTCAGACATCTCCTTGAACTTGGCAGTCTAGACTTTGGGAGCGTAATTAATTGTTAAGTACTGTGTTCATATGTAATGTAATAAGAGACTGAGCTCCACACTAACCTTACATTTATTTTTAAGTACCTTTACTTAGAGACATAACATTAAATGATGTGAGATGTGTAATATTTCAATATAGAAAATATACATACTATTATAGTATGTAAGTAGGGGGTTTACTTATGATATGCTGCAATTAATAAGAGGTAACATACTGTAATCTGAATAAGCATCTAATAAATGTACTAAACATTAAAAAATCCTTAAATATACGGCTATAGGAATTTACTGAGTAATCAAAATACATTGGCACCCCACCCAAAATATCACAACATTTCTAAAAAGACCAACACAATGAATTAAACTTTTCTTGCCTAACAGTTTTTGAAAACAACCATTTTTAATTTGGTAAGATTCCTCAATTATAAAATAGAGTTCAATAAACAACATTAGAGTAAGTAATACATGTTTTCAAACTGTCAAATATATATTGTTCAACTAAAACAAACAATAATAACATTTTAACTTATTAATAATAAAATCCACTACAAAAAAATTTATTTTGTTCAAATCATAAACATACAGTAACAATAAATACTTTTCTTTAAGTATAATCTGTTACTGCATTTTTTTCAGATTGCCATGAATTTGTTACGATCAAAAACCTGCATAAGGTATTTAGAGTCATTTTGTTCTGCATACAAAATATTTTTAAAAAAACTAACAATATCATACAATAAAACCAAACACACAGAAAAGCTAATTAACAATCTATAAATATCTAAAATTGATTTAACAAAAATAGTTCTAAAAATACTATAATCTTATGATCACATGAGCATATGTAAATTGACTTAGTAACGGCACAGCTATGGTGGACGGTAGAGTTGAGCATTGTGTCAGTTCAGTGGCTGAAGATAGCACCAGCTGCTGGCGAGTAGAAGTCCCAGGTCCAGATCTGCGTAGCAGAGCCACTACAGTGACGGGCCCTCAGCGTATCACCTACACCAAGTGCCAAAGCATCCAAGCACAACTTGCTTGTTGGATTTCGAAGTTCACCTGCCTACAGATAACATGATTATTCATATAGCTTTCCTTGAAACAATAATATATTGACCAAAAATATAGCTAAGAAAACTTTCTCTAGCTAGAAAATAATTATCCATTATTTTACACTTAAAGGTCATCTAAACCTGTTGATAAACAGTAATTAACCTGTTGAGGTGAACAGTAATTATAGTATTTGAGGGGATATGTTCATTCTTTAAATTATTCAATAAAGTACAGTACATACTTTGTTCAATATAGTCCTTTTTTCTGTTCCTCATCAATGTTACTTATCAAGTTTTCTGTTTTCTTACTTTTTCAAGAATTCATTGTGATGTGCAATTCATATACTACCAAATAGTAATGCCATATAAAACAAAATTAAATTTTGTACAGCCCTGCACTATTGTTTATGAAAAAACTTATGATAACCAAGATCATGCAATGAGGCAAATTTCGTCTACTGCATCATTACTGGGAATGATACACAGATTTTGCCCTCAGAGCACGCGGCCAGGATGATTACACATTAACACGTTAGCTGCCATCCTTAAAATGAGTATTTTTGCTCTAAATTGCCAAAAACTTTTATGCAAATATAAACAATGATGCATTATAATAACTATGCTACCATTTCTGAGAATGGAAATAGTACACACATACGCATTATATGTATATAAATATGTCGGGAGTATTGCCCGACACAGTTTTTTTAGTAGCGTTATACGGCACATAAAAAACTCTGTCGGGCATATATGAATAAATGAATTTATTTCCAACTAATAATGACAATTATCTATTTACATAGTACTTATTTGGAAATTAACTGGCCACTATATCGAGTTACATGACCAGTTTGATTAAAGAAAAAATATATATTTAAAAAACATTTAAACATATGAGTCTAGCAATACATATAATTGCATAATAGAAGACACACAATCGTCACCTGCAGTGTTTACATTCCTGAAAATATAATTCAATTAAAGTATAAAAATAATCTAAAACTATAGACACAAATAATTCAAAAACGTGAACAAGAGAGTTGTACTGTGTTTCATGACAATGGCTTCCAGTCAAGAACAAAACAAAAAATCATTTTATGTTATATCAATATTAAAATAACTTACGCCTTGTTGCAGTGAAAGCCAAGTAGTTGATTTTTTACAAAAAGTTTTCAAATTAACTGCATTTTTAATATCAAGTGGAAGAAAATTTAAAAATGTTGGTCCTAAGTAGGCAAGTGAACGTTTAAAAATGGCTTTGTTTACTTTTGGCAGTCTGTAATTTTTGTTCTGTATAAATCTTGTTGTGTAGTATAAATTAGTGTTCCTTATGTTTTCACTTCTAATAAAAAACAATCTTATGACTTTAAATATAAAAAGCCTGACACATTTTGAGGTAAATTTGTTTTCATGGTTTGGTTACACTGACTGCATGATGAAAATAATCCAGTATTCAATATGTATTACGTTATTTGAATACTAACATTCACTAAATAAGTCTGTCGAGCCTATACTCCCGACAACTTGTTCGTAGAACATGCCAACATTTAAAGTTTTATGAACAACTTTGTATATAACCAAACACTTAGAAATTGGCTCTGTAAATAGTGTGATGCTTGCAGTACAATAAAGTGTGATCGGTTTCTTTAAGAGAGCAGAACCAGTCGAGTAACAATAAAATAACCAAAAGGTTGCTTAGCAACAATGTTGGGCGTAGTGGCCCGACGGCATCTAGCTGAGACAAAGAGCCGTTGGGCGTACTGGACTGATACGGCAGCTAGTGTCAATATTAGCTTTTGGTATAGCCCCAGCGGGTTTTAAACTGTTGTTTTTGATTTTCCGTGCCTCTTGTCCTACTCATTACCAGTTATGAGTTTCCAGCAAGTTAATCCAAGTTAACTACTATTTTCCGTATTAAAATCACTACTTATTTTTATTTAATTTTTTTAGGCGAGGAGGGAAATGGATTTGCACATAATGGAAGGTTTGTTGGCGTCACTGGAATCCTCTAGGCGCAATGTCCTATGGACTACCGGCTAAAAAATCTTGTCTTCTCCGAGGCTAAAACCTGAAACCTTTAACAATTAATCAAGGATAAGCATGGTCGTTAGCCTCTAGGGCACAGCAGAATTGTTCTCTCAGTTCAGGACAATCATAGACCTTTTTCAACTTAAGCAATGCTTCAACGAAGCATGCTACACGGAGCGTGACACAGACAATGGGAGTTGGATCCACAATTAGTTCTATATTAGTGCAATTACAGTGAATATTAGTGACTGCAATAATAACAAAGTTAATTATATATAAGCAGGATAGCATAATGTATCATCTATTACCTTTGTCATTTTCCATATTTGGTTTTTGTCTTGAGACATACACTTTTCCATTTTTGCTATGTTTGATTCATGAGTTTGAAGAGTGAGACAACTTTCATCTCTTCTAATTTGCCCATCATTGCTGAGAGAAAAAAGCTGAAAATAACAATCAGTTTGTAGTAGATACAAGATAAAACACGTATCTTCAAGATCATTCTATGCCAAGATTAATATGTATTTAAAGTATCTGCAAGAGGTTACCATTGCACTTTACAGCATATTTTTTCATTTAGTAATAGCATACTTCATAGTATCACACAAAACTCAATCCTTGCGCCCTTATTATTTGTATGCTACATACAAAGAATGGCATCCATGTCAAACAATTTAAATGTTACCAAAAGCAAAGTAACTTTACATAAAGTAATTTGTAAGTACTTTAATAAAGCATTAAAGTATTCTGATGACTCAAACTTAACCACTTCAGTCAGATAAAAACTATAAACATTTGGAAGTAGCTTGCAAAGAAAAAATTGAGAGTACCCAAAACTACCTAAGAAGACTGTCCTATCTCTCCTAATATATATATATATATATATATATATATATATATATATATATATATATATATATATAAGGCATATATAAGGGGCAGACTGACTCACTCATCACTAATTCTTCAACTTTCCATGTAAGTATAAAGCTAAAATTTTGTACACTGTCTTTAGGTCCTAAATAGGACAACTAATGTATTTTTATCTTGATTCGATGATTGTTTACTTCTAAGGGGTAGAAACCGCCCCTAAAAGATTGCTCCATAAGGATTAACATTAAGTTGATTTTAGTAAATTAATAATAGCTGTTTTGAAAATAAATAAACAAGTTTATTTTGTATGTTTGACATTATAAACTCAAAATTCCTTTATTTTAACAATTTTAAAACAATTGCATAGCAGCGTCAGTCAACTACAAACTAAAAAGAATATTCGTACACGTATAAAATGCTACAGATTCCAAGGTGGCAATCAATAATTATGAGTCTATTTACAATAATTAGTATACTATTAAAAACTAATATACTCCCTCACTCTGTAATAGCACCGAGCAATCAACAAATTTTTTACCATTCTACTAAACTTCGACATGTCGGCCTCCGCTTTGACAGTATCAGGCAGCGAGTTATTGAGCATGATTCCATTACTTTTAAAGTGGCTTTCAAAGAAACTTGTTTTGTAGCGAGGGACAGCAATATTTTTCCAGACGCGGGGGTCATACTTATCGGAAGAAATTATGGGCGTAAACAGTCTGGGATTTTTCCTAACAAACATGACACAATGGAAAATATAAATTTATGGGAAAGTTAAAATACCATGTGTTTTGAAAATTGATTTACAAGAGTATCTAAAAGGCTTTTTAAAAACTGCTCTGATTGAGTTTTTTGACCGTTTAAATAAGAATTGTGTTTTGGTTGTTTCACGACCCCAGATGACAACGGCGTATGACAGAATCGGATAAATAAGGCCGTAGTAGGCTGTGAGGAGAGTGTTAACATCAACAAAAGTTGAGAGCCTCCGTAGAAGAAAAATGCCAGAACTAATACGCCTGCATACTGAGTCAACGTGGTACTCAAATTTCAGCTTATTATCTATATTAACAGTTAGAAACTTAATTACCTCGCTTGGCACAACTTGCTCACAGTCAATAAAAAAAAAGAAAGATTGTCATTTTTTTACTTTTACTTATCTGAAAATCCAAAATCTGTGTCTTGGTATTATTCAGATTTAATCTAATACTTTCTTCGAACCATTGGAGAAGAGCACTTGATTCTTCGTAAACCCTCACCTCTAAATCTGACTTATTTAACGTTGTCACTGCAAGTGAGGTATCATCAGCAAATTATATAATCATTGACAAAAAGAAGGAAAAGGATCGCACCCAGCACCGAGCCCTGTGGGACACCCATCTAAAGTAGTGAGGCCTTTGAATGAACCATCCACTCATATCCATTAACGTCAACAAATAGGACCTGCACTGTCTGCACTCTATTTGTTAGGTACGAAGCGACCCAAGACAGAGACTACTCAACTTATGCAAGAAGATGCCCTGATCAATCATATCAAAGGCTCTTATGAGGTCAAAAAACACTCCGACGCCTGATCGACCCATATCAAGAGCCTCAACAATTGATGATATTAGGCAATGGATGGCATCACGCGTGGATTTGCCTCTTGTAAAGCCAAATTCAGAGGGTGACATAATGTTATTCTTGCTGATAAATTCAATCAATCTGTTTAAGAAAAGCCTCTTGAACACTTTTGAGAACGTTGGAAGTTAAGGAGATTACCACACTCCTCTTTATGGAGTGTTTAATTGCATCAGGAAAGACCTCATGTTGAAGTGAAAGGTTGATTATGTAGGTCAGTGGACTCAAGACCAAGTTGTATACTTTCTTCAGAACAAATAGTGAAATTCCATCAGGCCCAAAAGAGTGCTTTGGCTTCAGAGACATAATCTCCTGAGCAACTTCATCCTCCACTACAGGGAACAAAAAAAGTGAGTACGGAGGAATATGTGATGCATTGTAGATAGTATCAGATGGTGGACTATGCTCGAAAGAGCATTGCAGGCTGGAAAACAATTTAATAAAGGCATTTGCAACATCAGTAGAGTTGTCAACCAGATTTCTATCCATTCCAGCCAACAAGATATTTTGAGTCTACGTATGTTTAGTGGGTTTTTGATCATTGATCACTTTCCACATGGTCTTAGCTTTATTAGCTGAATTTAAAATCTTTTCTGACATGAAATCGGATTTAGATCTTCTTATTTGTTTCCTATAATCATGCCTGAGTTGCAAGTATTCAAGTTGAAGTGGATGCGAGAGTCCAGCTCCTTGGTCCTTATATAAAGAGACTGGAGACTCTCTCTAAGTTTTAAGATGTTGTGATTGAGTATTGACTTTGAGTAGGAGGTTATGGGCTTGATTTTATTTCTTACAAGAGGAAAACTAATATCGAAATAGTGCTTAATAGTGTCAAAAAATAGTCTAATTTGCAATTTAGGTCTAAGGTGTTGAAGACACTTGACCAAGTCTCTTTCAGCAAAAGATTTCTGAATGTTAAAATGTTTGAATTATTAATTTGACGACTGATTTTATATTGTGATTCTGAGGATGCAGTGCTGGTGCCCATGTCAATCACAATCTCCTGGGCATGGTGGTCTGATAAAGCCACCAACATGACACTACTCTTCACTAAATGGTCATCGATATTTGTAAATATATTTATCAATTGCAGACTTGGATGACTTAACCTCTCTGGTGTACATTGTAATGGTATGGCGTAGACCATATGATGACATAGTGTGGATAAACTTTCTCGTAGAAAATTTAGAGTCCAGAACATCTATATTAAAATCGCCATTGACTATCATATAAGCTTTTTGGTGATGAACAGTATTGAGGCATACACCTAGTAAATACAGAAACCGGTCGCAATTGTAACCCGGGATCCTGTACACAGCTAGGATTGACATACTCTTCTCGCCCTCCAATTTAAACTTTGCTGAAGCCAACTGACAGTAATCCTCAAAACAAAACCTAGAAACATCAACCGGATCAAACTGGAGGTTACTTTTGGAAAGGATGCACACTCCACCTTTCTTTCTCGCATTTCAGTTGAATACAGACACTCTAACACAGTCAGGAATGTGGAAAGCATCAAACTCTTTACAAGTTAGTTTATGTTCTGTTAAGCACACTATATCGGGGCTCTCATACTGTAAGTGGACTTGGAGGGCTTCACAATTAGTACGGAAGCCACTGATATTTTGTTGTCAGATCTTTAAGGATGTATTCACCGTAGGAGATGAAATCCCTACATGTGAAGTTAAACTATGCGTCAGGGACTCGGTGCTTGGGTTCGGCCCTTTCCTAAAAAATTATTTTGTTAAGCAGAGTTGTACCAAACCCCACAACTCAGCGTCTGATTCAGTTAATAGAATTTTACTTTTGAATGAAGTATTATACCAAACTTTAGTGTGCTGATTTGTTGAAGTGGGCTTTTTTACTTGATTTTTATTCCAGTTACGTTTATTAAGGTCTGGTTTAAACTGAAAAGGTTCTAAATTAACAACAGGGTGCTGTAACTTCTCATCATTTTTTACTCCAGACAAGACAACATCCGCCAAAAGATCCACCACCCTTTCTTTACCCCTTTCATTTAGGTGCAGGCCATGCTTCATGTACAAAGAACAGCTGAGTGAATCTAGAGAAATAAAAGTGGCATGTTTAGTGTTGTGAACAATGTGCTTAAATGTATTGTTAACTTTTGAAATGAGGTGACCTAAGTTAAGCACGTCATACCGTTTGGGGACACCGACAATGACGAAGTTGTCTCGCAAGCCATTACAGCCTTCGGGAATATCGTTCGTCTTTGTCTGTAAAGGTTTCTAGAGTACGATTACTACCGTTATTAACAACATATTTTAATGTACCGTTAGGTTTAATAACAGAATTCACATCAAATTCTCCCTGAAGATGTACAGACAATCTATTGCTCATACTTCGACCATGGGAATCACTAAGAAACAATACTTTTTGTTTAACTTTTGAAGAAAGTGTACATTGTTTGCTAATATAAGACCTTTTTTTAAGTAAGTATATTTACTTCCATATTACTTATATTACAATGTGAGTTTATGCATGTTTTACTTTTTGCTATCTTAGTCGAGTTTGTGTTACAATATTTGGTCAAAGAATCAGAGTTACAATGTAGTACACTATTGTCAGGCAAGAGCATATCTTCACATTCAAGAATTGAAAATGAATTACAAACAGGTAGTTTGGCTAACTGTTATACCAATGGTTTGGAACACTTACTGGGCTTTTCAATTTTCCACTCGTCATTCACATTATTAATAATTACAGGAGTTACCTGTGGGACTGGAACTGAATTATGAGTGAAAGGTGTTAAGGGAGAGGGACAATCATTTACTTCATTCTGAGATTTTTGTGGGGAGTACTGAAGAGAGGGCGGTGAGGAAGGTGTTAGTGAGGGAGCAGTCAGAGTATTGGACATAAGCTAACCTTAAAGTAACGTGAGTCCAGCCAATGAAAGGAACCTTCACACCTTTTGCTACCTAGCAACTTAAAATTAGATTCAAGTTAATAAGAACACGGAGACCGCACTCAAAATTGCTCTTTTGTTGGCTGCAAGGTATTTCAGTGATAGAATATGAACCAAATCCAAATTTAAAAGCCAAAGTTCTAGCACACTTCATGTTCAAACTTCGGCAGTAGTCAAAGTGAAATAGTTTACTGGCCTGGAGTGAATCATGAGCAGACTCCAGTGTGAAGCACTGTCGTCCAACAGTTTTTCAGTGCTATCACTCACGATACTGAAAATAAACCTTTTGTTGTTCACATCAAGAGCAGTGAGATGCTTTTCAGCCTCAGTAGTATCGCCAAGTTTAATGGAGTGAGCAACCGAGGGGCCAACTACTAGCACGTCACTACGGGCCGACACACTGTCTTCGCAGGTGTTGACGTATAGCTGTATAGTCTCATCATCAAACCACCTTCTATTACTCCACTCATCAGCTAGCTTAGCTAAGGAACGGTTTAGTAGATTAATTTCCTTGGTTAAATTTTGTTTACAGACTAACAATTCATTAGCCATATATTTTTAAATAAATCTAACTCAATTTCTAGATTATGGATACGGCTATACATGGTTTCATTTTTATTAGATAGATTAATAAAAGCAACCTGTGATATTTCTAGACTATCTTTAAGAGTAATAATTTGACTAGCAATTCTATCTTTCTCAATTTGCTCCTCGTCCTGAATTTTAAACAAATTATTCATGTTGGACAAACACTTAGTTTGTTCCATCCTGAATTTGTCAGATAGGTAGTGTATTTCAGATTCAAGTATCACAACTTGATTATCAACAGCTTGTTTATCATTTAAGATTGGTGTAAAGCTATAGTTAATTCAATTACATGAGTTGACAGATTATTCAGTTTCGAATCGGGATAATTTGCTGCTATTATTCTAAATTCTGAAACTATCTTCAAAATTAATCTTTCAAGTTCATCACCTATGCTATCAATTATTTCATTAAGAACTGAGTCAAAGTTATTTAAATATAATTGGTTTGACATAATGTATCTCTTTAATTATTATATACAGAAAGCAAATAATAATGAATCTGAAGGACAACAATATTATAAACTAAATTATTGCATAGTGTTAGTGTAACAGCTTTGGTGTAAATTAAGATAAAAACAAATAAACTGTAAAATAAGTGTACAAAAATGAACACAAGAACTTGAATTATGTTTGTCAGTAGTGTTTATATACAGTTCTAGAGTGCAAGCATTATGCAATAACTCATTGCACAGCAGGAAGTATCAGGTGACAGTGAAGGTGCATTGCTTATGTTAACAGTTAGTAGCAAGAGCAGAGTCCGTGGCTAGCGGCAAGAAGCAGCACTGACAAGACCACAAGTCCAGACGGGATTTTTGTCAGAGGTAGTAGTGACATTGTGAGTGGCAGAACTGCAGAAAGTATGACGTCAGGACTCCCACTCCAACAAACTTGCCATGGACTATGGCTGATCAAACATGCTTGGGTTATTGACACAGATTGTTAGCTCCAACATTTTTATTACTTACAGTCTATAATGTTGTAGTAATGTATAAACATTATAGACAACTTAAGGAACAATCTGTGATACAACAATAAACCCGCACGATTCTCAAACTTGCTTAAAATGCAAAATTAACAAGAGCAATATAACCATGCTGCTACTCTAGGCAATCATTGCTGCCAACCCCCCAACACTATACTATTGATTCCACAGAACAAAGCTGCTCTTTGATGGATGCATTTTTAATATTATACTATGAGTTTAATCTTCAGCTGTAAAACAAAAATAAATAAAATGAACACGTTTGAAACAGGCTAAGTAATTCCATTGGGTATTTATACTAAAATAGGTAGCAAAGCAAGTAGCGTGAGTAAGATATTGAAAATAAATTTAATATTGTGATTTTATGATGTACAGTTAATTATTTGTAATCAAAAGTCACATGCCGAAGGCCGAGGCGTGTTGAGCGCAGCGAGCGTTAGGGTTGGCACATGAAGTGTGCAGGGATGTCCCCTAGTCTCTATACATAAAAGGCAAAGCCCTCACTCACTCATCACTAAATCCTTTACTTCCCGTAATCTTACTTACTTACTCTTACTTACTCTTACTCCTGTGGCCACTCAAATCCAAGGTGATTTTTGGCCTCGCCAACAAGTTGTCTCCACAATCCTTTATCCTCTGCCATTTCGATGTCTCCACCAAGACTTCTCACATCCTGTTCCACTTGGTCATCCCATCTTATTCTTGGTCGTCCTAGAGGTCGCCTTCCTGCTGGTTTCCCCATCCATACCCTTCTTATCATTTTTTCTTCTTCCCTTCTCTTCACATGACCAAGCCATCTTATTCTTCTGCTTCTAACCACCGCCACAATATCAGGTCTCTTGTACAGTTCTCTAAGCTCTCTGTTCTTTTTTATTCTCCACACTCCTGATTCATAGGTAGGTCCATATATTCTTCTTAAAATTTTGTCGTAATCTTACAGAGCTGAAATTTGGTAAAAATGTATTTTGTAGGCCAAATAGGAAAACTAAAGCATTTTTCATCATAGTAAAATACTCCTAAGGGGTAGAAACCGCCCCTAAAAGATTGTTCCATAAGGATAACATTTGGTTGATTTTAGTAAATTAACAACAGCTGTTCCTTAAATAAATAAACATGTTTATTTTGTATGTTTGACATTTATCCTACTGATACATTAAGAGTTTACAATTAATTAAACTTTTTCTAAATATTTTTTCTCTACAGTATACAATACGTGTAAAATTTATTTGGGAAATATTCAATATTGAGATAACCATGTTGAAATTTCCCTAAAGGCTTGTAAGGTTTAGGCTAGACCATCCAACTTTGTTATTTATAAGAACGGCAGCAGGTCGAGCTTTTATATTGATGTTATGGTGAAGAGGAAACCACAGGGGAAAAATAAGCAAGCGCAGAGAATAACCCCATACCGAAGCAAGGGCTGGCGGCTAGTACTATTATATTTTTACAGTATTTTATCAATCACTTTCATTTAGGCTAGAACTAACAGTTTACTCCATTATACAATACATTTTACATATAGTATTTTATTTTAATACTGTTCTCCATTTTATTTATTTAATTTTTTTAGAGATATAAAAACATGTTTCTTGTTTTATATTGTATTAATTTTAAACCTGCTACATAAAAAATTTAACAATTCTAAATCATGTACTATATGGGGCAATCGCATAACAACACATTTGGTAATGTGACAAGCTCACAATCCCATACCTTCGGATTATCAAGTGTTGACAGGTCGGATTATCGTCGGTTTTGGGGCAGTTATCAGAGAATCTAACCAATGAGAACTACATTAATTTACCTAGCATCAGTTGCATATATATGGTTGTTAATAACGGTTCAGTATTATTAACATAGCATGCACATATGACAGTTGTATGATTGTTGAGAAATAAATGACTACCCGATCCTAGAACTGAGTGAGCCAAGAGACTTTGTAATCAATGGTTGAGCAAGTTTCATTCTTATATATTAAGAATTAATGACATTTTTATAATCACTTCAAAGTGAGTTTTTAGATAATCACCTGGCTACTGAAGATGGACTGATGACAGGAATAGACTCCTACGTTGTACTCGGAATCTTCTCCATGCTGCAGAGTGTCGTAACAAAGATCAGTTGCTTCATTACGAACCTAGATAAACAAAATGTAAATAAGTTTAGCAATTTATTTAGATTTATGGACTAAATCATAACATTAATTAATTCTTAGTTTGAAATTAAAACACGTAATTACGTCAGGAGCACAATGGAACACGATTTGCGAGGAGAAGCTGTGGGAAGACAGAAGTAGATGGAGGAGGCTGGCTGATACCCCGACCCAGGACTAATCTGGAACGGGAACGGATATGGATGGATGGATGGAATTACGTCATCAGGAAGCCTTTGCAGTAAATTATAAAAATTAAAACCAAGAAATAAAATCAATCAACCAAAAATGTTGTATATACAATACTGACTGAGAGTGCAATAAAACATATTTTGGCCAAATCTTAGACCTGTAAAAGTGAGAATAAAAAAGCATGTATATTAGGGTGGGCCGAAAAACATTTTTATTTTTTTTTTAGTTGTAATACCACGGAAAACTTGCAAAATAATAATAGAAAAAAATATATAAAATTTTTTTTAAAATCGGTTAACATCTTCCGGTTGCGCATCGGCCTTAAAGTTTGTATTTTTTTGAAAAAAAGTTCATTTTTTCAAAAATTGAAAAAAACATTATTTTTAAATTTTTTGCAATGTAATAGTTTGTAATATCTTAACGTAGAGCCTGAAAACACAGTGTTTAAATTTGGATTAGATTGCTTTATATCTTCCGGTCACGCAAAAGCTAAAAAATATTCAAAAATACTGGAAATTTTACATTTTTACAATTTTTTTTCAGGTCCAAATTTCATTATTTTTTTTCGTAATAGTTACAGTATTTTTATTTTAGATTAAAACAACACTGTCTTTAAATTTGTCGTGATAAAATTAACATCTTCCAGTCGCGCAACAGCTTAGAAACTGTCGTGTACAGTGTTCGAAACAGGCTGGGAGGAAACTTTACACGGCGCGGCAACGACCTTGGCTGGCGCTCCCCCTCCGCTGACACTCCCACTCTGTTCCGAGCATCACACCACCTGTCTCCGGCCGCCATTGTTCTTTGTCACTTGTCAGTCTGCATTTGTCAGTGTTGTGCTCGCTACATCTTTCTGCTAGGCAACACAGTCCATTCTCGCTGGTTTCATTGGAGACTTTTTGTCATCGTTTTGTGCTGTGTGTTGACTGTTGATTGACTGTGGTGTGGGTAGTGTGGGCAACAAAACGGTTACTTGTACGTAATGGCTGCATCGAAGAAAGTAATCACACGACAAGCATTCGACTGCCCAATATTTGGTACCCCTAAAGACTTACCAACAAATAAGCTACCTACAAGTGATGACATACTTCGGTGCTGTTTCCAAGTAAGATATAATTTGGCCATTGAAATTAATAACACTAGCGTTAGTTTCAAGCAAGTCAGGCAAATAGTCACTAACAAATTGATTACCCTGTATCAAAAAGCATCAATCCCTACGGTTACGGACAAACGAATCGCACAGCTCATAACAGCATTGCATGATAAGTACTACAAAATCAAAAAATCTTACAATCGTGACAAAAACAAAGAATCATTTAAAAACCAAGTAAATGATTTCAAACAAAAATGTTCAACACTTTTTGATATTGCTGCTTGCAAATGCTTAATTTCTGTTAACTGTACCTGTAAGAAAACGCCAAACTTGTGCCAGTGCGAGGTTACAATTGATTGCAGCTGTGAACGATCAAAAAAAATACCCCTGATTGAACTAAGATTTCTTTACCTAACGAGAGTACACAAAATAGGAAAAATTGGTACACTAGACCTAAATGAAACAAAAAAGCTCAAAAAAACATTGGAAAGGAAGGTACGTGACGATCACACTTCTGTAACGAATGTAGCAAAATCATCATGCACAAACACTCATTCCGACTCAAATGTAGAGGAGATTGATGATGAAAGCCATCATCATATTCCTAGTACGGACAGTGATAGTGACCTGGATTATACCGATAGAAGAATAAAACCTACTAAGCCTGTTTGGCAGATGAGATTAAAATTGAAATCTACTGCAGTACTAAGTAGCCGTTATGGGGTTTCTGATCGCGCCACTGCGGCGATCGCATCAAGTGTTTTGCATGACTTTGGCGTTGTTACAGATTCCGATTCCTCCCATGTTATTGATAAAAACAAAATAAGAAGGGAAAAGCAAAATGCTATGACTGAACTATGTAGTGAATCAGACGAACTTCCACTTTTAGGTCTATATTTAGATGGACGTAAAGACGACACTTTGACAATAGAACAGGCTCATTCAAAACGATTTCGTAGGGTTATTAAAGAAGAGCATTACTCTTTGATCAAAGAGCCTGGCTCAGTCTACGTTGGTCACATTACTCCTGATTCGGGAAACTCTGAACAAATTCTCAAGTCTCTAATTTATTATCTGGGTGAGCATAGAATTTCGCTTGACAATTAATGGTCGTTGGATGTGACGGTACTGCCGTCAACACAGGATTAAAAGGTGGCCTGATTCGCCGAGTTGAAATTTATTTAAAGAAACCTGTACAATGGGCAATTTGCCTCCTCCATTTCAATGAGTTGCCATTCCGGCACCTGTACGAGCACTTGGATGGCAAGACAACCGGGCCTAGTACTTCTAGAGGGCCAATCGGTGAAAAACTAGTTGACTGCCAAAAACTGCCGGTGGTTAACTTCAAGAGTATTAGTTGTCAGATTCCAGAGGTAGACAGAAACGTGCTTAGCAAAGACCAACAATACCTGCTTGATATTTCAACTGCAATACAATCTGGAACCTGTAAAGGAGATTTGGCTCTGCGAGATCCTGGACAATTATCACATGCGAGGTGGTTGACTAAAGCCAATAGAACTTTGCGATTGTACGTGAGTGAAGAAAGCCCGTCAGCTGAACTTCAAGAACTTGTTTCATTTATTTTGAAATCCTACATGCCAATTTGGTTTGCTATCAAAAAAAGTAAACACTTTGCAGACAGCCCAAAACTTGTTTACCAAGCAATTGAATCCACCAGATATTTGCCAGAACCTTTGCTCAAAGTTGTCGAACCAGTGATCGAGCGAAATGGGTTTTTCGCCCATCCTGAACATTTGCTGTTGACCATGATTGAGGATGATAATAAGGACATCAGACAGCTAGGACTTCGCAGAATCCTGAAGGCGAGAAAAATAGATTCTCAAAGAAAGACAGTAAGGACGTTCACGCCTCCAAAAATAAATTTTCAAGCGAAAGTTTACTTTGATATTGTAAACTGGATGAGCTGTGAACTATCTTCCCCCCCTCTGTTGGCCAACATCAGTGATGACGAAATAAAATCTTACATTAACAGTGACTCTATCCCTGACTGGAATACCAATTACAAGGAGTTACCAGTACACACACAGGCCGTGGAACGCTGTGTTAAGCTTGTAACGGAAGCATCGGGTAAAGTTTGTGGAGCTGAAGCAAGAGATGGATTTATCAGAAGCACCCTATTGTCCAGATCAGCCATGCCAGAATTCAAGAGCAAGTGTGTTTTTAAAGTGCCCTCGGCTAAAAAATAGAGACATTGATTGAGCCAATTTAGGTGACAACAAGACAAATATAGAGGAAGTTTATAAGTTCCATGGTCGTTGTTATTACCACCCAATATGTCACACAAAACATAACTTTGTTTTTTAGGTACCAATTGTGTATAAAAATTAGGTCATTGCGCGACTGGAAGATGTGAATTTTATAACGCCAAATTAAAAGATAGTGTTCTTCTAAGCTAAAATAAAAATATCGTAACTATTACGAAAAAAAAAATTAAATTAGGACTTTCCAAAAAATCCTTAAAAAGTGAAATTTTCAATATTTTGGTATGTTTTGGAGCTTTTGCGCGACTGGAAGATATTAAGCAATCTAATCCAAATTAAAACACTGTATTTTTAGGCCCCACATTAAGATATTACAAACTATTACGTTGCAAAAAAATATAAAATATGGTTTTTTCAATTTTTGAAAAAATGAACTTTTTTTCACAAAAATACAAACTTTAAGGCCGGTGCGCGACCGGAAGTTGTTAACCGATTAAAAAAAAAATTTTATATATTTTTTCCTAATAATATTTTGCAAGTTTTCCGTGGTATTACAACTAAAAAAAAAAAAAAAAATTGTTTTTCGGCCCACCCTAATGTATATAATTTAAAAACGAAAATAATGAACAATCTAAATTAGTTGAACATGCGTTCAATAACAGGCATGAGATTAAATTTGAAGAATTATCTCTTGTTTATAAAGAAAATTCATTGAAAAAGAAGCACAAAAGTAAAAATGGATTCATGGCATTAAAGAATGAGGACTGTGTTTCCCAACCTTCAATTAATTTTTGTAATCTATTTTTACCTCTCATTAGAGAATAATTAGATAAGAGTATCAATAATTCAAAACCTTATTTTAAAATGTTACTATTTAACCATATTTATATTAACGTGTTGAAGAGTATCCACATCACATGAAGTGCCAAGTGCCATTGCCTTCATTGAGTATTTGTTTTACCATAGTATAGTTCTCAGGGAGTAAGAAAACGTTTTGTTTACTTTTTGTTATAATTTGTTACATTTTACAACTATATGAAACCAAAATTTATTTCAAAATGTAAAAGATTCCATTATCAAGAAATTAGTATTATTGTTATTTTATTTTTTACTATGATAATTCTGAAAACACACGATATACACAAAAAGGAAATTTATAAACAGAACTCTCATATGAAGTATCCTTAGACTTAAGCTCTTCTGTACAAGTGTGCATATACATACATAACATTATATTTTCAGTATTTTCTTTGTCTCCAGCGTTATTGGCTGCATAATGCATGTGACTCTCTAAGTTACTTTATAAGGTTCATTTGGATTTCCATTATGTATACTTAAGAATTAAGATTTTTTTTCTTTGATGAGATGTCTGAAGATATAATATGCATTGAGGACGGTGGTATCTAATAAGTCAAATTAGAGTTCCATTTCACTGTTATACTTTTATAGTCATTATAAGGAAGCATCATATCAGATTTATCTATAGATCCCATATTACTATAATTTATGACACATTTTTGTTTTACTTTTCTTTCCTTAGGTCTAGTATTTACAGTGTCCATTTTATTTTATCAACTGTAGATAACATCACAACTATTCTACAATAACACTATATAATTGCTATCATTTGAATTGAGTAGTTGAAATGATAAATCTAATATTTAATCTAATATAATAAGACACTGTAGTTAGAGTTCTAGGAGCCATTAGAAGATGATATAAAGGGAAGGTGGGAAACAACACAAAGCCGAGTGACCACGTACCTGACGTGGATCCTCATTTGGGATCAAACGTCATGTGACGTGCTTCCTCGATCGGGATCAAAATATATTACTAGTCAACAGGTTAATGTTTAAAAATTCTATTTTTTAAACATGTTTTATTTCTTTGTACAATTTGTACAAATAATCTGATAGTGCCATAACAGGCACATTTGCATTCATAAAAAATTACATCTGTGGAATTGATAAATATATTTTCTTCAAAACCATAAAAATTCCCCCAAGAAACAAATGAAGAAACTAAATCATTACAGGAATAATATTTCTAGAGGAAATGCCTACTGGTTTACAATCTTATTTAACCTTCAATTCGCCTATTAGATTCTTTGTTGTTGCTAGGTGAATTTATGCGCATTTACAGACATTTTTTTATATTCGTAAAAATTGTAAAATTATTTCATAACCTTAATTATGTTTGGTATCAATTTACTCACAATGAATTGCCTAGTAGGTGTGAAATATGAAATACTGACGGACAAAAATGTTATAGAACCTCATACTTGAGAAGTTTTGTGACAACAAAATAACAGTGAGAAACAATATTATTTAACTAAATTAAATACAAGACAGTCAAAAAACTCTAAATGTTATCTAGTTTGAAAAAATGTCAGAGTAATATATGTTATGTGGGTAAAAAATAAGTTTAAAAAGTTTAATATATTATTGTTTTTTATGTACCAATACAAAGTACACAATAATAACAACAAACAGGAAAATATAGGAAAAGGTCTCTCTATAAATCTGGAAACCACCCTCCAAAATACTTAAGGTGGTAATGACAAAGGTAGTACAATAATGTGAAAGTTTGTTACCATGGAACCGATTTTTTTTCAATTCTGTAAACACTACGGACCCCTAACTAAAATGTTTACAAAAACATGCTCTATTAAACTAATATATTTTTCATATGATTATTTTGGTGTCCATAGGGTTTCAGGACCATAAGGCAAGCGACATTAGCAAAATTAAGAACTAAGGGTAACATTTCTTTCACTTTTGACATATTCTCTTCTACATATTCTCTTCCAATTTTCCTTTCATTTTAGAAATAAAGCAGGTGTAAAATGAATCCAAGCTAAGTCAGTATGTTGATTATAATAACGTAAATAGCCGACTAGCCAAGAGCCGATTGTCAAATAGATATTCTTCCTCTTCTTTTCAATTGTTCCCTTCATTTTATAAATAAAACTGGTGTAACATAAAACGCAGCAACTACTTCCGTTTTCAGTAGCAAATGAATCAAGTTAATATGTGGATTACATAATATATCGTATGGTCAATATTGGGGAGGTGATGTTGTTCGCGTCTACATCAAATCTTTAAAGCTGTACGTACTGTAATGTATTGATGGTAGCTGGACTGAAATAAATTTGTGATCTCTCAACTTAGGCACCTAAAAGACAGCAAATGTAGATTATAATAATGTAAATAGCCGAAAGGTGCAAGTTGACTACGTTCATCAGATGAAAGCCGCTGAGGTGACATATATTATCGGCTATATTTAGCAGGAACTGCATTGTCAAATGCCAAATATTCCTTGTCTTTCAAAACATTTATATGATGTATAATAATGAAGAAAAATTTAGTGTTTCGAAAAACTCCTGGAGTGAATATAATATAATAATAGAAACTGTAAAGTTCTTAAAACTTCCTATTCAGTTCGGGTCCAGAACACCTAAAATTTTTAATAGAAATCCATTAATTAATTCACCTAAAATTTATTCATGGACTGTATGAATTAATTTTAGGCATTTGAATATAAAATTTAGTTAGAATAACTATAAACATCCACGTTTTATACCACAACAATGGCATTAGTATGGTTAAACTACTAAAAATTATAGAACTGTTGAAAGTTAATTTAGAATTGATAATTTATGTATGAGACGAATTATTCTAGCAATTAAATGATGTAGTAATATAAAAATTTTAAATGTATAATACTACTTTTAACACTTCATTTATTAATAATAATTTTTAAAATTCTCATATATTCCAATAAAATGATTTATTCTGAGAGGCCTTTTGCCTACAATGTAGGCATTATCAGTTATGAACAAAATTCTAATTTTAAAACATTTGTTTATAAAATATAATAATGTAATTATTTTAAACGTATGGTAGATTTGAACAGTTATTAAATTTAAAATTTGTATATATAAATATGAATACAAAGTAATTTTCAGTTAAATTATACTATATAAACAGAGAATTTTGAATGGGAAGAGGTTCATTATTTACAATTAGTGTATTAAAGTTGTTCATGTAGAATGTTTCTGACGTATCTAATAATTGATTTTTGTAACTTTTCACATGCGTTATGTTTACGTGTGTGAATCGTACAGTAGAACAATCATTAAATCATTCACATACAAACAATCCATATGTTTCAGTTTATTGGCAATTATTTATTTTGAAATCATATTTGGTAAAAAATAGTAAGAATTCTTTCGTATTTAAGTGGAATTGTGAAACAAATTAGGTTCTTCTATTATTTTTCGAATATTGCTGATAACAGTGGAACATTAATTAGTCCATTCGTTATCATGACTTTTGTTATCACTTCCAGTCTGATAGGGTACCTGGCCTCTGCAGTCCATCCTTTTTAAAACATTTTCTAATGAAAACATAGTCTTATATTGTTTTCTTCTAGTTAATTTTAAAAATATATTTTTATTAACTATTGAAAAAAAATTAGTAACTATTGGTTCTTTTTTAATTGGTGATAATACTGAATGAAGAAAATATAAATGCTACTCACGTTCATAAAAACTATACAGCCAATAATACCATAAATGTTTTTGGAAATGACAGTACACATTTTGTTTTAAATTTAAGAAATAATAAACTATTTTAGGTCAGTAAATGTTAAGTCTAAAACATTACACTTTTAAACAATAATCAAATTTAAGACTTTGTAATAAAATAATAATAAAAATAAAATTGAACTATTTTAATGTAAAAATGCTAAAGACTAATATTGTTTAGTTTTTATACAATCATAATCTTAAAATTTATTTTTCAATCCAAATCCTGAGGTTTTGTAACCATTGTTTTTTATTACAAGTCTAAATAAATAAACTCTAATATCCTAAGTTCATCATAAAAACCGTTTATTTTTCAAAATACACAGTAAAACAAGAAGCGTAACTATTCAGAATGTTAGATGTTTGTAAACAGAATGGAATGTTTTCACAAGGTGTTTTTTATCAGGCCGGAAGTGATAAGAAAGGGTCAAGATACAGTATACAAGGGTGGAGCTCAGGCGTAAAGGACTACTGGATCTGGACTCTTGAACAAAAACTGAATGGCTTTAATTCACTACCTTTGTTTGCGTGTGAATTCCTATTCATTAATGTTATCTGTCTCTTTTCATTTAACTCTCTCCCCATTTATGTTTTTCTAGAACCGAGATTTTCCCCTCTGTTCCGGTTCTTTTGTCAATAACCGATAGAACCGAGAACTTTAGGGACCGACCCATCCCTAGTAACAATAATACATTTTGTTACAGGTACCTATCTTTCTAGTATAAAGAAAGATAATTTAAAACATAAATTTATTGATCATATAAATGTTAATAGTTAATATTATATGTATTAAACAAAAATATAAAAGTAAAAGTTATAAAAAAGTCAGAAAATTAATTACAAGTTAATTAAAAATAATATAAGGAATGTAAGATGAAGGGATTCACAAAAATCAATAGGCCTAAAGCACAATAAATCAACAATTATTTTGAAATAGAATTTTCTGGCACTTAATAAATTTGTTTACCACTAGGCATGCCTATGTTACTAAGTCAAAAGAGAGACAAAACCCAAAAATAAAGAAAGTAATAAAGAAATTTGATGTCTCTATTTAAATACAAAAAATAGAGACATCTCTACTGGTTAAAATTATCAAAATTTAATCTGTTACAGTTAAAATAACATATTTCACAGTCATAAAGAAGAATTTATAAAATGATGGAAAACAACTTAATTATTGTTATTCACTGTCATTGTTAGAAAATGAGGACAGCCGTATAACTTTTTTTTACTGACAATGAGTTGACTGAAATAAATATTTATGTAAAGTTACAAAAGCATAGATAAATAAAACTGCAAAGTAAAGTACTTTACTTTACTTTATAAATAAAACTGCACTATATCACACAATTTTCGTAGAAGAAGCATAATTTTGATTTAAGCATAACAATCCATTCTTGTTTAACCAATATATAAAATTAATAAAACAGTATCAACATATGCATTAAAATTTAATTTATTGAATACATTGAGAGTTTTTATATTGATTTTATTTAAAATATATTCCAGTAAAAAGGTTCAAATAGATGTTAATAGGGCTGTTTTTCATAATTAACATTTAGTTATACTTTTTATATTGCAAATAATCTTGAGTAATGTATTTTAGAACACAGTGCCAACGTACTAACTGAATTGAAATCCATGAACGTTAATCGTTAAAAATGCAACATGTTTGAATTTTATATTATAATTTGTTTTTGCTGTTTATTTTTGACGTACTACAATTACATCAACCTCTTAAATTTAGCTGTGGTAATTTCAATCAATTGTTGTGATTTGTTTTTGAATAAATGTTATTACTAAACCAGACCTAAAATGGCAGGTTATTTTTCAATTTTCTCTAGGCTTAAAAGTTTTGTAATTTCCTCAAGGTAAATTTCAATTGCAAAATAATTTGAGCATTATATTCCATTTAACTAAATTGTATACTTTTTTAATTTAAAGTAAATATTTTTTTGTTCTAAAGTGTACTTTTTGTTCAAAAAGTGTAAATAATCATACACTGAGAATAAATAAAATGTTACCAATTCTCTCGTTATTAGAAATATTGCATATCATTTTATAGATTTGTAGGCTGTATTATACTTCATATTGGAGAAATCGCCAAAATACTATGCACTGTTTTTACTGACTGATTCAGAACCGAGAAACTAGAACCGATTTCAGTAAAGAACCGAACCGGAACCGATAAAAATGGAACCGTCCCATCACTAATTGTTATTCTACCGCTTCTAAAATTCAATAAAAACCATGAATTTTGTATGTGCACATCGATACTAATTGCATTGCTGCATCGAATCGAAAAGAATGTTCTGTATTGCACACCCCAAAAAATAAGGAGCAAGAACTAAATAAATGTACTTTGTTATATATATTGTTCAATACTTCAGTCAATCAGCTCCACTTACCTTTCCATATGCTTGAACATTTTCATTAAGAACAAACTTGTCTGGATAGATGTTTTCCAAATACCACTTAAAGCTCTTGCAATTTAACCTTTTCCGAAGTTCTTTTCTCTTAGTTAAATCTCCAATTTCCATTTCCTAAGGGACAATGATTGAGTTATTTCATTCAATGTAAAGGTAAATAAACTTGCTGGGAAAAAAACAAAAAGATTGTTGATTCAACTTAACCAAGAATTCATTTCTCGCACTATATTCAAGTCTCATATGATCTGTAAACTCCTATTACAAGCAAGATAAAATTTAAAATTCCATCAACAAACAATCCCTTGAAGAAAACATCCTTTCAAAGAGTATTAGTCTTATTTTAAAGTTTTTATTTCATCAATAAGCACAAAGGTGCCCTTTTTGTGTAAACTGTCACCTTTTTATCACCAACTTTAAATCCACCTTTGGTAGACTATAGGTGTATACAGAGGGTAGTGTTGCATTTGCGAAGATTTCAGGGCGATGCTGACTTACTTTTGACAAAACAATTCCTTATTAGTAAAGAAAACATACTGCTGTATTATTAATGCTAGTTATACAAGTACTTTAGCCTTCTTGCAGTTGCAAAAAAACGAAAGCAACATAAATAACAGAATACTTATGACATTCCGCATTTCAGTGTTGAATATAGCTGATCCAGGGAAATTGACAACAGGCGATTCTCAAGACACATCATCTTTCTTGTATGAAAAAGCAAAATGTAAAGCTTACTTATTTCATCATTAGTGTTTGTGGTTCTACCCTCAACAACCATACCTGAACAAGTTTCTGTAACATAAAAAATGTATGTAGATTTATGATATGGTTTGAGTTTGTGACCACTGGAAATACCTTCTGAAACAAGTCTGATTACCCCTTACCAATTCTCATTGAAAAGAGCTATAGCTTAAGGGCCTCTAACCTAAAAAAAAACATACTAAACTTACTGGAAATATTCACCTTTAGATCAGGACGATGCATGTAAAATAATTTTTTGTAATCATCCATCCACACTTCCACTGCGCGAGCAGTGTTGATGCCATGGGTGTCCTTATGCCCGGGGAAAGAGTAAGGGTGAAACGATCGAAAAATATGTCCCACTCGAGAACAAGGGACTGTTTCCACAGTTCCTCCACATTGCCAAACCTGCAACATACAAACAGTAGTTTCAAGATAATAGAAACATAGTAGGAGACTTCCATTCATACAACACGAGAAATGGTCATAATTTTGCAATAGCTACACATCATCGGAGCTTATTTGAGAGGAAGCCATCATACAGAGGAACAGTCTACTACAACAACCTCCCAGGATTCCTGAAGACAATTCCGACACAACGTCTGAAAAATTCACTATCAGATTGGCTTCTGCAGAGACCATTCTACACCACCCAAGAATTCATGGACTGGAGAGAACACTCACCATAATTAAATATTATTGTTTTCTACCTGTGCCATGTAACCATTATTGTATGACGAAAATTCTAAACTCAATGTTTATGAATAAAGAATATTGTCTATTGTCTATTGTCTATTGTCTATAATTTCGTAATGAATTACATTATTTTGATTAAATATTTATTTATGAATTAATTGTTTAAAAAAAATACATTGATGTTCTGATCCAAAGATATGTGACAGCAAAAGCATAAACTAGTGTTTCAGAACACCCAGCTGCAATCTCCTGTGTGGTTGAACCGTCTGATAAAGAGCGATGCAATAAACTGTAACCCTAATAACTCTCTCATGGTGAACATCGCAACACAGGTTTGAAGCTCAACCATAGCAATTTTTTAAAAGCAACATAAGTCACGTAGCACATCATTTTGAAGGTCTTCGAACTCTTGACGATTTAGTAAAAATGTTTGAAAACATCCTTTATCTTGTCCGATAAGGATATGGCAGGTATTTTTGAACATTGTTTTAGTTTTTTCTTTTTGCTATGGTTCTTTTGTACTTAAATTTGCAAGTATACATTTTTTGTATTGGAAAGAACAAAATCAAACGGTATGTTGCCTAATCATTTTTGAAAGTTTTTCCTATACAGCACCATACTTTTCTAATTCAAAAAAAACCTTGCAGCCCTGTGCCCAACAAATTTTAATTTAAAAAATATATTGTGTGGCACTGTATTTGTAGGGGTGTGTGGGTGGGTCACTACCACTGTTTGAGTAGGGGTGGGTGGGTGGGTCACTACCACTGTTTGTGTAGGGGTGGGTGGGTGGGTCACTACCACTGTATGTGTAGGTGTGGGCGAGTAGGTCACTACCACTGTATGTGTAGGGGTGAATGATGAAGGCTTTATTGAAGATTCTTCAAAGCATGTTCTAATAATATGGGCATGTTACATGTTTTTTTTATAAGTCAGGTACGACTAATGACAATAAATTTTATACTGTAAGTGTTTTTTTATTTCAATGATTTCAACGTAATATGTTATAAGGGAACTGAATTGAATTTGTTATTATACGCTTATTATGTTCTATTATACTTTATTTCTCCGGCAGACCCCTGACCAAGGCGGTACTGACCCGTCGACTCGCTCTCAGTGTGTCTATTGACTTTATTTAAAACACCAAGGCCGTGGAAGAATGCCAGAGTATGAGTATTGTTGTAAATATGAGGGCCAGCTGTCCCCCCCTCCACTCAACTCTTCCAGCAGTGAAACTCACTCCTGAAACGAAATATTTTATAACGTTATTATTTGTTTCTAACTATTTTTGTAGCTAGTTTACCTCATAAGTATTTTTACTCAGTGTGCAAAAATGCTATTAAAAAAATATTGTAATTTAAATCTCATTTCTATCCCTTCTAGTTTACAAGTTACTAAAGAAAGCTGTATTTTAATAAGATTCAAGCACTATTCTTAATAATTAATAAAATAGAACTAGTTGTTATGGAAAATGTTAATTCTTTCACCGTTTATTATATAGACAAAAATATTTCTTAACTGGCATAAGTTACACTTCAGTATACAAATGCCTTTAAAGATGTATTGATATAATTTAATTACCAGGTTACATGTTATGTTCCGTTACAGATGTTCAAAATGCTTGCCTTCATTTGGAATACACAGCTCAATAGTGACAAGCACGCAAGATTTCATCACCACTGATACTATGAACTGAATCAATACAACAGTATGTGTATGAGTGGGTGGGTGGGCCAATATATATGTACTTGTACTGGTAAAATGTTATTGCTTTTATTCACACGCCATCAGTCTCTGAAAAAGGTTTTAGGTCTGAAAATGGTGAAAAGTTATTATTATTGTGTGTTTAGGTAGAAAGGTTGATCTAACGATATTCTTAAGAATTTCAGGATTAAAATGATTAACTAAAACCTGAAGTAGACTGAAAAATCATATTTGTTGCATTTCAAAAATTCCAATATCCACATGATTTTTATGGTTGTATTTCTGTACTGTATTTATAATTCTATCCAACATCTCCTGTCATGTTTTGGGCTTTGCAGAATACACCATGAGTTTAATCCTTATCCAAAGATAATAAATAGTCCATCCAGTTTAAGTCCAAAGATCTAGCCAGATATGGCACATTTGTTCTTCTTCCAACCCATCTTTCAGGGAATCACTGATTAAGTGTGGTACACACATTAAGGGAAAAATGTGGTGCGGAGCCATCTTGAGGCAACCTCATGATTTGCCTAATTTCTTAAGGTAATTCCAGTTAATGCACCATCGCAGGAATGAGGACCAATAATGATATTTCCTACCGTACCACACCACATGTTCAAGGTCCAGTATCTTTGATTGTCAACTTCATACATCCAGTGAAGATTTTCAAATGCCCAGTAGTGCATATTATGGTGATTATTCTAATTCTTCATCACACCAAAAGAAATCATTATATTGGAAGAAATGAGGATTTTGATCAAGCATGTCTCTTAGAGTGGAACGTTGGTATTAGGAAAAAATATATTTCTATATTGCCCATTCTAATAGTGATTAAAATTTGTCTTTTTATTTGAGAAGTTTTTCTTCAAAGTGTTATTGTGATAAAACTAAATTTTGAGGAGCCGCAAAATCCTTAAGCATAATTTTTGGTCTTTAAATTTTTTAGGTACGGTATGTGTCACAAACTACCGTACCTCATTCTTTTGTTCTGACATTGCCTGCAAAAGTCGTCGGAGACCTAACACTTTTATGTGTTTTCTTCTCTCATCACTTTAACATACAGAGAAACATGTTTTCAGGATGAGCGTAGTAGACATTCCTTAGAATAACCGAGTCAATTACATTAAGATGTTCATCGCAAAGGTAACATGAAAACAAAAGACTCCATAAGTGTTTGGCTCCATTTACACAAGAGGACTTCAGCTTAATGTAAAACCAGATGGGAGCATACACCTTCACTACATACTCTGTTAGGTTTTCAGAAGGGTTTTCTGATCCAACATATAACCGGAGAAGGCGACTGACTGATCAACGTCAGCAATCATGAATGTGCCAACTTTCCTGGTTTCTTCATACCACATTTGGCTGACTGCTGTTTTCCCTTCAAAGAATGTTTTAGTAAAAATGTTCACCAACCATTGACAGCATTTCGTGATTAAACGTTGTTTTTGAAAAAGAGAATAGTGTAACATGAGACACTCGTATGTTTATTTGATCCAGTAGTGTATTTAGTATACAAATGCATAGCAGTCAAACCTACCTACCCACCCATACACGTATGGTAACATTAACCCACCCGCCCACCCATACACGTACAGTGGCATTAACCCACGCGCCAAACTATACACGTTAGGTGGCATTAACCCACCCGCCCACCCATACACGTACGGAGTATTAACCCACCCATCCATACGGTGGCATTTAATATACATGTACGGTGGCATTTATCCACCTGCTTACCCATACATGTACAGTGTATTAACCCACCTACCCACCCATACACGTACGGTGGTATTAACCCATCCGCCCACCCATACACGTATAGTGGCATTAACCCACTCACCGATCCATACACGTAAGGTGGCATTAACCCACCCGCCCACAGCGTACAGAGTATTAGCTAGATCAGGGAGGCATATTCCTAGTGAGATTGATTTACATATTTCAAGTATACTTACATTAATTTTGATTGGTACTTAGATCTTGTTTTATTCCGAGGTCCAAGAGGTTGTCCTCAATCTTAAATATGTAACTACTGGAGACTCATGACATTTTTCAAGTAGTTTGCCTAATACTCCTCCACACTTATTAGGTCCTTTTTTTTCAATACACAAAAACAGGTGGTGCAACAGTAACTCATTGCAATGAAAATAAAAATCAGCTACTGCAAAGACTTATTTTTCGAATAGAGCGATAAAACCATTATAAGCTCCAGTATTTGTACCAGTGCCATCACATCCAATAGCAACTACACTTTTCAAGTTCAAATCACAGTTACTATTGAATATTCAATAATACTATCTTTGATGCCTTTACCTGTACCAAAGGCAGGAGCAACGCGCACCAGAAAGAGAACCAGGCTCTTCAACTAAGGAAATGTGTTCTTCAATGACAGTCTTTCTGTAAAATTTGTTCCATTTTTTCCTCTTTCACAATTGTCTTATCCTACCTGCTATAAAAAAAACAACCTTTGTTCTCTCCGACACTGGTTGCAAATGCCTTGTTTTGACTACTGACTCTAGCCTTCGAATTTTCATCCTACTAATGACGTTAGTTTTATTCTCCTAAGAAATAATTCCTACATCTTTAAGAATGGCACTTACTATGGCTACTGCAATCCTGTATGAAACCCTTCAAACGATTTGCCACATGACCTATATTTCTATTTGAAATTTTCGAACCTTGAACCAGCGACTCTCATTTTCAGACATTTTAAAAAATAAAAATCAATTTTGGGACGTTTGCCCTGTGAGATTTGGTATCAATAATAATAACCTGTCTTGCCTTTACTGTCAGACCAATGTAAGAATTTATATGATTCTTAACTTTGGTAAATAGATTCCTCGGAATTGGAATAGGAAATATAATTTTAATTTGTTCAATACTGTTCAATAGACATCACCTAACTCTTTTTATAAATGTTCGACCTTTTCCGTTAATTCACTATCACTACTTTGGTTAGGTTATTTTAGGTTTGTTTAAGTTATGTTAGTTTGGTTATGTTAGGTTAACCTAAGTTATGATTATAGTAGTGAATTAACGGAAAAGATCCAAAATTTTAACCAAATATATATGAAAGAACAAAACTTGAAAATACGTTGTTAAATGTTAATAGAAGCTTTTTATATTAAACCAGTGACGTCTATCCGGTTGAGCAACTAGGCCAGACAATGCCTACTGCCACCCACACTAGAAACGGTGTTTTACATATAAATTTGTCACTTTTTTTAAGTTAGTTACTCGTAAAGTAATTGTTTGGTAGCACTAATATGGCTGGTTGGGAGAGCACCCTGGGCGCAAAATTTGATGAAGCCATGACTGGACAGCCTACTTTACATTTACCATTGTGAGAAGACGCGTGTTCATTCCATCTTTCCCTACAAATTCTTTTCTAGATTATTTCATGATTATAATATTTAAACTAATTGGAAACTTGTTTGATTAGAGTAAATATTAATTTGTAATTGCATTGTATTTGACTATTGGTGTTTTATTTATAAACAATATGAGACAATAAATTTAGTTTCATTGATTAAAACTTAACTCGTTCAGTTTTATTTATCTACCCTATGTGCCAAGAAGCTCCCACTGAATATTTGATATGCTAATTAATTTAGTTAGAAAGTGGGCCGACCACCACAGATATCAATATGTTTCCATTTTATAATTTATACACTGCTTTATAATGTTATTTTGTACATTACTGATGTGATATCAAATAAAATAGGATATTCTTCATTCTTGTTCTTTATTTTATCGGACAATTTATAAACTTTTGTGTTTTCACTTTTAAATTTTGAAGACGCCAAAAAAAAGTAATTAGTGTAAAATTATTTTACAAATTAAGTGTTTCTCGAAAAAATATGCCAGAAACTTTTGACTAAACAGAAATTATACTAAGCAGGCTTAAGCTTTTAAAAAGCTTAAGACAAAATAACAGCTTAGATGCTCCTTTGAAAAATCGCGGTCCTCAAATTTTAATATTGTCATTTCCTAGCAGTTCAGTTCTGCAGTGTCGTAATGCCACTTTGAATAATTTTTTCAGCTTAACCTGCATTTCATGTCTTATAAATTTCTCAAATTATATAATTACTTACCCTGAATGACATCTCTAGATTTTCACCACCCCACAGATCCATTTCTTCGTCATAGGATCCTGATTCCCAGAAGTAACTTGCGTCAATAGCAAATAAACCTCCAGCCATTGTTGGTGACCTACGATAAAAAATACTTAATAACTTACAAGCAGAAAAAAGTTTTAATGAATTTAGTTATATTATTAAAATTATATTTAAACTGAATTTTGTTTATTGATTCAGATAAATGTACTACAAAGTTCAAAATGCTTATATTTTTAGAAAAAAATTAAAAAACTAAATGAGAGTTGAATAGCAATCTCTTAACTCTTTACTAAGTGATCTTTGAATATGTATCTATTCGTTTGAATATGTAACTTTGTCACGTCAAAAGTCATATTTCATAAATAATATATCTAGATCTCCAGGTGTTTCAGTTGGAGATCTTCAGTCCAAGGGTTCTGCCATGGTCGAAGTTATTCCACCATGTACCTAAACTTAGGTGGTAGCCTTCCATGGTCACTGGAACAGTCTATTCCAAAGTGGTTGGCTGAAACGCCTAAGACAACTAAGTTTTTATTTGACGCGGACAGACCCTGAATACCTAGTATATGTAAATAGTACCTATGATGAGTTCATTTAATTCTCAGAAGTACTGATAGTTCACTTTATACACTTTAGCAGGATATCTTTCTAAACAACAGTTATTAACACGTTCAGTGCGGCGGGCGCCGATTGGCGGCCGTTACGTAGTGCGGAAGCCACCAATAGGAACTTCTTGCGCTCGATCTTTTGGCGAGAAATAACCAGCTGATGGTTATTGATTGTGGTTACTTTGTAGGGGTGTGCGAGTACTCGAAATTTCAAGTATTTGTTTGAGTATTTTTACTACTCGAACTCATCTCGAAGCTTCCGAAACTACTCGAAGTTCGATCGAGTAGTTATATTTCACGAAATATCAGATTTACATCTTAATTTAGTATTAAGAGTAAACAGTTTTACAAGTTGTGAATAAAAAAAGTGCTCTTCCTTGTGTTTTATTTTACCCTTAATCATACATTATCAGTTTGCTATGTGTAATTATGAACTAAACAATGCGCCTAACAATAGGTAGTACACGACAACAGTCAAATGAACTAGTCAACGTAGTGAACGAGTTCGTTCATTATGATTTGAACTAGTTAGTGTCTTTGTGACCCATGAAAGGGGACGAGAAATCCGGTTAAAGATGCTCAAAAAGACCTGTTACCGATACAAATCTAATGGTCTGTACACCGTGGAAATAATGCATAATTTCGTTCATATCAATAATATGGTTCAATCAAAAGGGTCCCGAGTACGGGTCGCTTGACATTACAAGACTCGAACTTCCTATCTTAGAATGGTGTCTGCCTTTTACTATTGTCTTGGGTGAACAGGAAATCCTTCTGTAAATACTCACTCGAAAATACTCGATACTCGAAAAAATGCCAACTCGACTCGACCTCAAAAACCACTACTCTCACACCCCTATTACTTTATGACTCTAAACTGTTGGTAGTGAATTGGGATGCATAATACTGCATTTCCTTTTTAGTTTTGTAAAAGTTGCCAGTAGTAAAATTTTTAGTTGAAAATCTAGCATCTTGTAAATAATATTGTTGACATTGTTTTTATCGTTGTATATAATAAACATTGGAAATATAGTAGCAATAAGTTTGTAAATATTGTGTAAATAATATTTATGTAACATACATTCACATAATGTACCTAAAAACTAAAAAAAAAACGTGTAGCCACCTATAGGCGCCTGTAGCACTTTGAACCAAAACCCTACAACATTTCATGCTGTGCTGCAGACGCGCATATTGTTAGGTTACCATTGGCCCACAATAAAATATAATGTATGAATCAACTATAATTGAGTGATTAAAAAAGAAACGAACAAAATAATAGTTCAGCACCTGGGGAAATACTTGCGAAAACACTCATAGCACTTAAACAAGTGTATCAGTAAAACCACTGACCATAAAAGCAAACAGACTGTCCAAGGCAATGCATTTGCTATAAACGCATGCCTGTGTTGCTATCTTACAGTGATTGATTTCAAATAAGCGCTCAAACAACTGTTAATTGTACTATTAGCTGAGCTATTCGTCACTAAAAGAGCATCTCCTGGAGAGAGACACAGGGATGAAGGGAGATAGTGAGAGAGAGACCACTAATGCTACCTGTGAAAACACGAACAGGATGCCGGCTTCACAGGCCCCATTTGAGCAGACTGTCTTCTAGTTTGTACAGTCATTGCTAATATACTAATAATGCAAATTGAAACCATTTGTAAAAAATCTTGCACTTAACTTTCCAGGATAGTATTCCTCTCTTCTGTTTTCATTTTTCAAATCTTACTAGAATGTTATGACTATTTCTTGCAGTTTTATATCAACAAATATTAATTTAATTAATATCAACAAACTGCATTACTATTCATGAACTTTTAAGCCTTTAACTCAGTAAATATATTTAGATAACATTTCTTTAAGTCAGTTTTTCATCACACATTAGTCTTAAGTATTAATAAATAACCCTTATTCAAATAAGTTATTATGACTAAATGTAAAATAGCAGAAAACCATACCAAGTGGGTGATATAACAGAGGCTCTGCGCTTGAGTTCCTGTTCAGGAATATCATGCCATGTAAAGTGGCCACTCCAAGAGAACCCTCCTATCTGGAACATTAATGAGCCCTCATTGTGCATATACTCCAATGTCCGATCATCTATGACGTCAATAATAGGCACCACAACTGCTCTTCGATCCTCTTTGATACGGTGCAGCAACGGTTCTAGCCTTCATGAAACAAATCAGTTACAAACTGTACATTATGATGATTACAATTAATTAATCAGACTCATGATTTGCACATTTGGATGGGAACTCAATACAATGTTGTTGAATTTACACTCCAATATCCAAATCTTGTACATTGACTAAAATCTTTTACATGCTCTTGGTTCAAAGTAGTCCAATTCTGAATGATTCTAATAAATTAAAAATTTAAACAAAAAAGCACAAAAAAACTGTTTAGTGCAGAAAAAATTGGAATATAACTTTAAAATATTCAGTTCAGTAAAATTATAATACTTAAATTATTATAAGTACCTTCTTAAATTATATCAAATTTATTTAGAATTTTTTTTTTTTTTTTGGTCCTTTAATAATCACGCAACTGTTTATTTTAACCCTATTTTCTTTATTATTAAGTATCTCCCACTATGCCAAATTTTTTTGTCACATATTTTAAAATTTTTTATCTCAATTCGACAGTAACAACTGTAAAATGAAAAATATCTTTAATCTATAGGCGGCGTTAGAGCTACCGATCCTTCTCTTTCAATAACTGACAACACAAATCAGAACATCTATCAATTTTTAATCAAGGTTGGAAATGTTTCATCAATGTAGAGCTAATCTTAGTCACAGTATTTTAATTACCATATTCCACACACAAATATTGCATGAAAGGCCACTGTGGCCAGCTACAGCTGACAAAACACCTGGCATTTCCGTTATTTATACCTGGCAAATTATAAATGTTACAGCTTAAAATAAAAAAAAACTTTTTTGTTTTGACATATCTTTTAGTATCAGGGCTGTTCGGAAAGTAATCTCCATTTGCTCATTGTGTGGTAAGTAGAGGGTGTAGGACTGCCATCTTACGCTGGCGTCCAGCCATATTACAGTGAAGGTTGTTCTAGAGCTAGTTTGTTTTTAGTCGCTTGTTAAAATGAGTGCTGCAATTAAAATTTCCGTGAAGTGCGTTCTGTCATTCGAGTTTTGTGGTTTTCTAAAAGAATTTTCGGTACCCGTTGAGCACAAAACTTTTGGTAGCGTAACCTGTCAGTCACTACCTCGTACAAAACAGTCTTGGAAATTTGTGGAAATTCTTCTGAAAGTTCTGAGATGGGGAAGCACTGGCTGTCACAAATTTTTGCGTTGATTTTCTCAACCAATATCAGTGACCACAGACAGCCTCTGCCACATCTTACTTCATCATGGACATTTGTTATGCCACTTTAAGACGTGCAAACCCATTCCCGAACAACTCCTGCACTCATTACATTTGACCCATACACAGCACAAAGTTCTCTATCAATTGCTGATACCGAATTATCGAATTCAGCTACGAATCGAATGAATTTAGCTATGAAGTATCGAATGATCTTTCTTTTTTTTTTCTTACACACTTTACACTTCGTGGGATTTTCTATTGCAGCACACATTTCGACAAGCAACTGAAAACAAACCAGCACTAGGACAACCTGCACTCTTGTACGGCTTGATGCCCACTAACCTGCCATGCGCACCAGTCCAAGATGGCGGCCCCTCTACTTCTCATACAGTGAGCAAACGGAGGTTACTTTCCGAACAGCCCTCGTAAATAAACCAAACAGATATTTCATGACTATCCTTTTCCTCATTGGATATATTTGTAAAACTGGTTTTTAATCCTAAAAAAATGTAAATTAGGATTTGTATGGCTCCAAATAAATTATACATTTGGTAGTTTTTTTTAATTTGTCTTAATTTTTCTGACATTCATGTATAATTTAATGTTCCAATTCATTAATTAGTAAATAAACAAAATATAATAGATACTGTAACGAAAATTAAATTTAGTTTTCTAGAACCTAGCAATGAAAATTGCAAAACAAAAAAAAAAATTGGCCGTAGAATGTACGCTAACGCAGATAGAGGGAAACTGTTTGGTATGGTAATTATGGCTAAACCATTTTGTGGTTGATTTTATACTTAATGACACTATGATCTGAATGGACTATCTGGTAAAAATAAATTTGTAACTAAAGCATTATTAGGGAATTTTCAAAAAGCTGTTTATTGAATTGAAATTTTTTTTCATTTTAGAAAATATAAATCGTAAAATTTATTATAAAAATGCCAAGTGATAATTGAAATTTTCGACTTCACACACACACGCACACGTGTGCGTGTGTGTGCTGCATTGGGCATGTGCTGCAATGTGTCTTTTAAGTCTAAATAGAAAAAACTTACCACTGTGTACCAACTTCGCAGTGAGAATCCAGAAACACAAGAACTTTTCCTGTGGCCATCTTTGCTCCTTGCAACCGAGCCCTGATAAGCCCACTTCGTTTGGCCAAGCGATGAAGAATTACTTTACTCGGAAGTCTTGTACGCAAATAGTAATCTAACTTTCCCAGCAGTTCCTCTAAAAAAACTCATTAAAATATAAATAAGTACAAGTTAACCGAAAAGCTAACAACATTAAATGGTCTTTTCTGATTATAGATCAATGTATAACCATATTCCATCAAAGTGCTTGAACACTCTTTGACAATTATTCGATGCATAAAATCCAAGCACTTCGACATATCTTCAACTGCTGTACTACTAGTCTTAAACATTTCATTTCTACTTAAGTCTTTCAGTCATATGCTGCTATCATATTATTACTGGTATAGGTTATTATTATTTCAACTTGCAATATAGTATAAGACTTTCTTGTATTCAATGCATGGTTAAGTAAATACTTTTACCCCAAATAACATTTGTTTGTTTAGTTTAACTGAAATGGTTGATAGGCCTAAGTGTTCATACTATAACGTAATTAATTATAAATTTAAAAAATAGCTTTTAGGGGTGTCCGAGTAGTGATTTTTGAGTTTGAGTTAAGGCTAATACCACTGAACGACGTTTATGGGTGGGTGGGTGGGTCAATATCATTGTAGGACGTAGATGGGTGGGCGGATGGGTCAATACCACTGAACGACGTTTATGGGTGGGCGGGTGGGTTAGTTGGCATTTCTTACGAGTATCGAATATTTTCAAGCGAGTATTTACAGAAGAACTTCCTGTTCACCAAGACAACTGTAAAAGGCAGACACCATCCTAAGCCTATGTTAACTTTTGCCAGATCCGTAAATATATACATCTAAACTGAACACAATAATTTTCATTTGTTGTTTGTAACTGTAACATTTGATAAATAAAACTTTTTACTTCCTGCCTTCCGATATTTTTATGTGGCATTGTTTTGTTTAACCTTTTCCTTTTTTCATAACTAATATGATGTAAGAAACTAAGAAAGTACATTATTAATTGAAACAACGTGGATTATAAAGATTTAATCTGTTCACTCATATCACAGATCAGATTTTCTATGCAAACCAATTATACTGTTACACAGCCGGCTGATATGTTTATCTGGTGGTTCAGTTCAAAGTTACCACGAAAACGTTGCGAAGCTTGTTGACAAAAGTTGCGTTCAACCAAACTGATGCTAAAATTCAGGTGTCATCGCCAAATGCAGTCATTTGCTTTCAGAATTGCCTCCTCTCAACAAAAAATTGATTGTGTACATGCTAAGAAGAGTGGATCTGTATTCTGTGGGTTTAATTCAGTAATAACAAGGTTACAACTAACCAGAAATAAGCTCTGAATTATATTATCAAATTTGAAAATCTGGATGACAAAGACTGTAGTTCAAACGATTAATAATAATAACTAAGCAAGTTTACTAAAAATAAATTTTAAAGTCGCTTAGAATGAATTAATTTTTAAATTATGATCGTTAATGAAATGTGTGCAACTTGAGACTACTTCGATACATGACTTTCATTTTCATTTAAAAACATATATATACCCCTGAAACGAAATATAACCTTGATTTTAATTGGCTATAAACATTATAGTCTATACATGTGTATTTATTCTCTTTTTGCTCTTAATTTATTTTTTACTGAGTAAGGATAAGATATCTCATCACTTTACCAGTCTAAATATTTCTAGTGATATCCTAAACATGTACTTTCAACTAACTAAATTTGTAACACACTTAAACCCCGCCTTAACAAATTTGACCCACCCGCCCATCCATACACATACAGTGGTATTGAACAACCACTGTTTGGTATACATTGAACAACAGATAAATAATTATTTCATAAAGAGAAATTAATGAAAACCTGGTGTAATCGAATGAAAAACCTAGACGTAATCGGCTAATATAATAGGTCTAGCCGATATTGGCGACGAGATGCAGTCTAAAATATCAGCTAAGTGCCAACTAGTGATACAGTGAAGTTTTTGGGCAGTTAAATTATAAACTTATGAATAAAAAAACGAGAATTTGATAAGGCTTCGGCTCAGTAAAAATTATCTTCCGAATCTCTAAATTTGTCGTATTTTGTTTAGAAAAGGTCTTCCAACCTGTTTCTCACTCACTTGGGTTGATTCGTGATTGTTTTATAGTTTACATCGACGTCAATGTGAACAGGGTACAGTTCAGTGAGCTTACAAATCAAAATTATCGTACTTTACCACCTTTTAAACTCCAAATGTGTTATTGTCTAACCTAGTCAAAAAACTGTTCAACAATTTGACAGGAAAAAAATATCGTATGCGCAAATATTACACACAGTTTTGGCGATCTAAGGTGTTTTTGGAATAATAATTAATAGACGTTTGCCACAGACATATATTTTTTTTTTTTCACGGAAAATAATTCAATAATGTTGTGTCACACGCTGCTAGAACGCCATTACTATATTTTATATGATATGATACAGTATTTTCTTACGTCAAATCATTGGACGATTCCCTGCACAGATTAAAAAACAAAATAGACCTCAATCGACTCGCGAGAAATATACGATAATTTCAGTTCCTATCGGTAACAGGTCTTTTTGAACATCCTGAACCGGATCTCTCGTCCCCTTTCGTGGGTCACAAAGACACTAACCAGCACTTCTGTTTTATTCACGCTATTTTAGGTTAGGTTACAAGTGACTAGTAGACTCCGATCATTTGTGACCAACATTTGTGATCGCTACTACGGTAACAATTTACAGTGATTGCTACCTTTCCAGCTCTGTTGTTCACTTTGAATTGAACTAGTTCAAATCATAATGAACGAACTCGTTCACTACGTCGACTAGTTTATTTTACTGTCGTCGTGTACTACCTTTTCTTAGGGGTATTGTTTAGTTAATAATTATGCATACCAAACTGATAACATATGATTAAGATTAAAATAAAACGCAAGGCCGCACACATTTTTTATTCATTACTTATAAAACTGTTTTCTCTTAAAACTAAATTAAGATGTAAATCTGATATTTTGTGAAAGACAACTAACTCGAACTTAGAGTAGTTTCAGAAGCTTCGAGCCGAGTTTGAGTAGTAAAATACTCGAAGTTTCGATAATATTTTATAACGATATATAGGCCTAATATAAAATATTATTTATACTTTCATTGAACTAAAAAAAAGTGTTCAAACTAGTAGCATCAAGGGTATGCTACGTTATTCATCTGGGAGAAAGTTAATAACAAGACTAAAAACTTATTCATGCATACAAAATTTGTGTGGACTGATGAGATAAACCATTGAGATTTGCTTTAAAAATAGATTTTAGGCACTATCTAGGTGTTACAAGTTATTGCTTTAATAGACAATGGTTCAACAAACTAATCAACTGTTTATAAAGTTTAATTTTGTAACTTTAAACCATCACCATTTTGGCTTGGGTGATTCTTTTGAGATCGAATTTGGGGTACTGTGTTTTATTATGATGTATGTATCAATGTATGCTCTAGTTTAAGATTTTTTTCGGACTCCTTGCAGAAGGTTCCTAGAACGATGCAAGAATTTATATTTGCTTCAAAAAGTAGAAATTTAAGTACAGTATATATGTGTAAAGTTGTTATTTTGGGTTAAGTGTTAGAGAGGACTTTACAGTCCTGATTTTGTCCCTTAATGAAGGCATTTTTCATTTAATTTCATTTTCATCAAGAGAATACATGTTGGCGTTTACTTTATGAGAATTCAAACCCCAAATTTAACACCAGAAGCTATAAATTAAGCTCTCTGTTTTTGTAACAAAACAAAACATGGAAAAGTGATAATAGTGAAAAAGATTTTTAACACTTTGAGTGCTGGCCCTAAAGCTAACACCCCTTAAAGATATAAAAAATATATTTATATATCTGGATTCCTCCTTTACTAGTGTTTTATATGAAATTAAAAATTGCTCTTTGATATCTGAATATTTGCATGGCTATCAATCAACGAAATGAACTGAATAACTATCAATATCACTGCAGTTGTATGGGTGCGCAGGTCACTACTGCACGTGTATTGTAGCACGTTCAGTGCTACACCTCTCACTCACTACAACCACAATCCATCTTATTACCTTCCTAGATGACCATAAACCCAACAATAAATTATGTTTCTTACATTTATTTATTAAAGACTGAAGCAAGCTTTCTAAAAAACACTACGCTGATTACAAACTTAACAAATAACTAAACGTAACCCACATTGAATAAAATTAACTCATGTTAATAATAATAATGATATGAAGAGAGAAATAAAAAAACCAACCTCTTTCGCTGGCATCATCTACAAGAATGATCTGTTTTACAAGATGCGATGGTGAACGATTTAATACACTATGGATTGTCCGGATCAGCGGACTCCAGGATTCATTAGTAAATATTATAATTACACTAGCGTCAGGCAAAATGTTATCATATTGAACAGTTTTACACCTGTAACAAATATTAGATTAGTTTTTACATCTAAAGTTAAATGTATAACACTAAATGACCAGAAAAATTTAACAAGGAATAGAAATTTTGTACCTGAGCATTGGCTCAGAACAACAGCATCGATTCTTCCGCATCAGATGCCAATTCAAATCACATGTATGGCTGATGTATAGAGACACCTAATGTCATACTCATCACATTAGACTTACTTACTCGCCCAATCAGTTGAATTCCACAGCACAGTGTATGGGTGGGTGGGTGGGTCAGTACCAATTCACGTGTATGGGTGGATCAGTACAAATGTACATGTATGGGTGGGTCAGTACCAATGTATATGTATGGGTGGGAGGGTGGGTCAGTACCAATGCACGTGTATGGGTGAGTCAGTACAAATGTACATGTATGGGGGTGGGAGAGTGGGTTAGTACCACCCCCCCACTCAATACTCAAAAATGGTTCTGACATAACATTTGGTTCACCCCGCTGGACAACACGGTACAAGTGAATACATCTGCTCCATCTCCTCAAAAAGCCCCAAAACCATTCATGTTTCAACTGGTCTGAATATTTTGTTGTTGAAAACTAATCAATCAGCCTAACTTAGCTGAGGAAATAAATTATTCTGCATGAGAATGTCTGTTCCACGTTTGTTTTAAGTATATGTATTTTTAAAAATTATATTAAATTGCAGACTAAGTAGGCATTGGTGTTAGTGTATGCATACATACATATCCGGAAACCCGCTCCAGTTCACTCCTGGGTTCGGGCGTTCACCAAGCCTCTCCATTCCTGTTTGTTATTCCACATCTCTCTTCTCATCACCTCCCCCCACACAACCCCCCTCTTCTCCACATCGACTTTCACGCCATCCAACCATCTTCCCCTAGGTCTTCCTCTGGGTCTTCTGCCCACCACTTCCATCTCCTCCATTCTTCTAGGTATTCTTTCTTGTCTCATCCTCTTCACATGCCCGTACCATCTTAACCGTGACCTCTCCACCCCCATTCTCAAACTCTCTTCAGTTAAACCTCTTCTTATCTCGTCATTCTGGATCCTATCTCTTCGTGTTTTGCCTTTGATGGCTCTTAGAAATCTCATCTCCCCCGCTTGTATCCTACTCCACTCCCTTTCCGATAATCTCCACGTCTCAGCTCCATACGTCACCATGGGTTTATAATAAGTTTTAAACATTGCTACCTTGGCCCTTTGTGGTACACTTCCATCCCATACTAGGTGTTTCACGCTTCCAAAAAACCTACCACCCACTTCCAATCTGTTACTTATTTCTTGCTCCATTTTCCCATTGCTCGATAACACTGTTCCCAAATACTTAAACTCCTCCACCTTCTTCAAGCTCTCCCCATTCAACTCCACGACCCCTCCCAGGTCCGTATCTCTACCCACCACCATCACCTCACTCTTCTCCATGCTCACCTTCAGACCTCTCTCCATCATCTTTACACTCCACTTATTCAATACCTCCTGCATTCCTTTATACTTTCCCCCCACAACATAATGTCGTCCGCAAACAACATCGCATTCACCCCTCCTCCTACATCCTCCTTAATTTCCCTCAGCATCACCTCCATTATTACATTGAACAAAACTGGTGATAAAACACTCCCTTGCTTCAGCCCCTTTTTTACTTCAAACCACTCAGTATTCCCCATACTAGTTCTAACCCTACATCTATGTGTCCTATATAACTCCTTCATCCATCCAATCATTCTTTCATCTATTCCTATCCTCCTCAAGCTCTCCCATATACTACTTCTGTTAACAGTATCATATGCTTTTTCCACATCTATGAACACCATGAACAACTTCTTGTCATATTCCCAATACTTCTCGATCATTTGCCGCACTGCAAAAATCAGATCTATGGTGCTTCTTCCTTTCCTGAACCCATGTTGTTCCTCACCCATCTGTTCCTCCACTGTTCCTTCTATCCTGTTTAACAATATTTATTTATAAATATTGTTAAACAGGATTATTAAAATTATTTAATGCATATAAATAATTTAAATTTATATGCATTAAAGTGTATGCATATAAATTTAAAATTAAAGTTATTTTTAATGTGCGGGTTTATTGTTAAGAAATAAAACAGTTCTATCTCATTAAAAATGACAGACAAACTCATCTAAAGCTTCAATAAGTTAGGCAAGTTATATATTTAAAAGAAAATAATTAGTTATTTTGCAATTTTTAATTCTTATTGTTATGTATTTCTTACATTGAAAAATCAGTAAAAAATCAATATTATCAGTATTTAATTTTATAAATATTATCTCAGAATGTCTATAGTCTCCAATTTTCATTCTGAACAGTAAAGATGAACTGTTTCATAATGTACACAATTGTTTATTATTAGATACACTTAAAACATTATTCTATATGAAGTTAAAAAAGTGTTAAATAATAGGTGTAAACAAAACTAATTAATAGAATCAAAAACATACAATATATCAGTTTTATTAATTCTACTAATCATTAGCGTATTGGTTTAAGAGATTGACCTGTGTTGTCTGATATTAGCCCAATAGTCAGGGCAACTAAGGGACCTACAGATTAACATGGAACCCGAACCACGTAGTTTAGGTCTGATTTTCAGCTAATTGACAAGTCTGGTACTCACTTCTCTCCCCTACACAACATCCCGACACTGAATACCACCCAACATAAAAAATGTAGAATTATTACTATGGTGACTAATTTCTGAGTCTAGTAAACATGGTTTACTGAAATATTATATATACTTTCTTGTTATTATATTGCAACTTTGTATATTGTAATGTTTATTAACTGAAGAATAAAATCATAAAACAAAAATATTTGACCAAAAATTATTAGTAATTTTTTGTAATTTTTATCAGGATTGGTAAAATTAAGACCACCCTTAAGAGGTCTGCACATGTGTGGGTGGGCGGGCGGGTCATCATCACTGCACATGTATAGGTGGGAGGGCGGGTCATCACCACTGTACATGTATTGGTGGGCGAGCGGGTCATCACCACTGTACATGTATTGGTGGGCGAGCGGGTCATCACCACTGTACATGTATTGGTGGGCGAGCGGGTCATCACCAATGTACGTGTATTGGCGGACGGGCGGGTATTAGTTAATAATTGGCAGTATTTGTTTATGTCAGTCTTATGCTATGTCAGTCGTATGTGTCTGCAGGGTAAGTGGGTGGGTCAACGTCAGTCGTTTATGTCTGCAGAGTGAGTGGGTGGTTGTCTTAATAACGCCTTCCTTATCACCTCCGGTACCCGTACAGCCACCATTTTGTATTTTTTACAAATTATTTTTCATTTAAAAAAATGTTTAACCTATAGAGTTAAAATTTGATATACACATTACTAAAACAAAGCCTTAGTAAAACACGGAAGGTGTGGTATAATTATGCTCCTACCATGCTAAATCATGAAAAATATGTTAATGTAAATGTTACAGTTTTTATCAAATACCAAGATACAACAACTTGGTTTGATCCAAGCCAAATAAAATCATACAGTACGCACAGGTTTCAAGAAATGTATAACTTATGTGATATGTTACATTTTTATTGCTTCTAGAATTGATTACAAAGCCCAATACATCTTTTTAATTTTTCCCTATGTAAAGGCCCAGACTATAAGTCTCTTATTCACATACATAAAAAAGCTGGGGGGGAACTGTGGCGGGAAAAGTAATCCTTCTCTCTGCTCGTCGTGCCATTTACTTTAGGTTTTTGTTTAAATGCTTAGCTACAGACTAGTAACTTAAGGAATAAGCATGATTGTATGATTAAACTTAAATTTGAAGGCTAACAAAAAAGTTAAAAAAGATTACTTCCTTAGACTCGTATAAAAATTGTCATTTGCCATGTTGAAATATGAACACACATGATAAAAATATATAGAGTATCAGCAGTCAATGGTCATGATAGCTATAACATTTTAAAAATAGTACAAGTAAACATATTGATATTACTTTAAAATATGGTCAATTTCCAAATGCTACTGCAATTAAGTAAGACTTGACTTTATCAAAGCTGGAAAATATGTTATAAAATTATTAAAAATAGCCTGAAAGGAATTTCTGAATCAAAAGTGATAGATGTGGGCCAAGCTCAAAACTTTCCATATAATTTTTTTTGTCCAATGGTAATGAACTTGTTAAAATTGGGATTTAAAACAAGTTTTCAAACAAATGTAGTCTATCCAACTCCCCCTCCATTTGCTTTGTAATATAATTTGAAAATAACTATAATTATTTCTTAGCAATTAAAAAAAACAAGCAGATATATCTTATGCTAGGGCATATTTGCTAGTTATACTTAAAACAAGAAATTATTTAAAACAATATAAACATTTTGTAAAGGAAAAAATATTGGAAGAACTTCATTTACAAGACAGACTATAGTTCCATAAACATAATGGCCAAATGACATGTGTGATAAGGAGCTGATGATAAGAATTAATATACATTTAAGTGTTCAAACCACTAAACATCTCAAGTGAGCTTCAAAACATTTAAAGTAAATAACGAAACATAAACTATGAATTATACAGATTTTAAATTATAAACCATTTAAATATAACACTTTGCACTGTCTTTTCGTTAAATTCACACAGACAAAACTGCAAATTTAAATTCTTGGAGTTTAATTGTTGGTATATTTTCACACAGCAAACAAAATAATTAGAATAACATTATCTATTTTTAAACCCAGATCTTTGGCTTAAGGCATGACTAAAAATGTATTTGATATAAATCCTTTTATAATATGAGAAGCTGTTTTTTGTCAACGCAACTCCTCCCTTATTTCTTGACCAATTTCAAATGGTTGGGATGTCAAAAACTTTTCCTCAGTTCGTAGTTGTGCAATAAGGTCTTAATTCTTCAATATTTTCACCCTGAAGGATATGGGAAGCCCTCAAAGTACGTTTTTCGGTCAAAAGAATAACACAGAGAGAGATTTAAATGAATCGAAAAGTAACAGCTGTTCAAATGTATATAATGATTTCTAAAAAAGTTTTCACAACTGATGGAATGTAAACAATGGTGTTTGTAATATTGAGGAGGTTAGATATTTAATAATGTTAAACCAAGGAAGATTTTAAGCAAGGTTTTATTTACATTCGATTGAAGGACTCTGCTCTACTGAACTTGAAGATTTCAATGGTAATTTAATGCAGTTATTTTATTTATTTCATTAATCTTCAGCTGTTAAAACAAAGTAAATGAAATATAAATGAAAGTAATATCATTAGGCGTTTGTACTAATAAATAAGTAGCAACGCAAGAAATGTGAATGAGATACTGTAAATAAATTCAATATTGTGATTTTATGTTATACAGTTACCTAGTGTTATTTGTAGTCAAAAGTTACAGGACGAGGTGTAACAAGCGCAGCGAGTGACACACAAGGTGTGCAGGGGTGTCCCCTAGTTTAATATATTAGTTGTGTAAATTGTGGACGTATCTTTACCAACAGATTTATGATAAAATTATTTGACTCTAAAAGAATGAATGATAGTATTTTTTAGATAGTACAGCCATTAGAATGAAATATTGAAATACTAAGGCCGAGTCCAAATAATACATATATATATATATATACATTGATTATATACATAAATAATTTGTCAATCATCGTGTAAACCTATTGAATCAAAACCAATACAATGGAATTAAAAAAGATTATTACCTTAGACTCAAACATTCTAGTTACCAGCATTATGTGGAGCAACGAAAACTACCATTTATCACAAAACAGGTGCACAAAATCATAAAATCGTCCCTTTAAATTTAATTTTTATTTATTTATTTATTCTTAAGACGCCAATCGCCAAGATATGGACGAATAGTATTTCGAATGAGTGTGATGAATGTAGATGAACGATTAATTCAGTAATTAATGTCTTACTGAATTGGTACGGAGTTAAAGCTCGTAGTTATTAAAATATGGCTAGTACAATACTACAAGGTGCAGTAACTTAATATCAACAAAAGGTAGTATTCACTTTGACACCGGTATTTTGTTGATCTCCAATGGGCTGAAACTTGCACAGCCTGCTACAGACAACAATTATTTTTCCGAGTCAGGTCACTATGGCCGATGTCGATGTAAGTATAGGGACTGTCGAATCGAAGTATCGAGTAACTTCTAACAAATTTATATCAGTTCGACAACCTTAATTCTTGTGTTCTATTTGCTTGTACAACTCTTTAATTCAAAGCTATTTAGGATTAACTATAGCAAAGGACTGCGGGGGACCTCCCGTAAATTATTTTTATTATTTATTAATTTTTTTAATTTATTTATTCTTAAGACGCCGGTCGTCAAGATATAGTCGAATATGGATTTAGAATGAGTGTAGATGAGCGAGTATAGTCATTGTTACTATCAGAGTTCAACTTAGTTCAGAAAGGACTATTTATTAATAGCCAAGAGCCAGAGAAACTATGGGACCTACAGCTTTACGTGGAATCCGAAACACGTAGTTTTGGTCTGATTTTTAGCTAACTGACAAGTCCGACACTCAATTCTATTCCCTACACAACATCTGAACCTTGACTACCAATTTATTACCTAATGATTTATTTAGAATAACAATTGATGTTTCAATACAGAATAAACATTGAAAAATACTAATTTTAGGTTGGTGTAAGGGGCCAAGAATAAAAAAGTCATCTGGAAACTTGATTTAGGATGCAAGTCCACCAAACTCCAAAACGAAACTCATAAAAGACACAACATAACAAAAGCTAATTTTCAATACAACTTGCACCACCATCAGGCTGTAATAGAGAGACTACATTGTCTGTACGGTCCCTAGTGGCACAGTGCTGTAACCCAGATATAGTTTAGTGGAGATTGTGGGCAATGGGTTCTGTTCTCAGTCGTTTTAATATCAACGGTTGCCAACGTGGATACTAGTAGATGGTGTATAAGTTGGATGGTAGTCAGGGTCTGGATGTTGTGTAGGGAAGATAACTGAGTAACAGGCTTGTCATTGGCTGAAAATCAGGCCATTACTATGTAGTTTGAGATTCCACGTAAAGCTGTAAGTCCCTTAGCTCCCCTGGCTATTGGACTATTAATAAACAGCTTTTTCTAAGGGACATTCAACCTCAGTAACCAGACTACAAAGGTCATCCACACTCATGTAATCATTCATATTCGCATTAATGTTCGTACAGGCTTTGTCGACGTCTCATATCTGAATATACTCGCACTCTTAATACTTCAACATGGTGTCTGCTCAATGATTGCCATCAACGTGGACACTCATAGGGCAGTTTAGGATCCATGTTGAATGGTAGTTAAGATCTGGATGTTGTGTAGAGAGGACTGAGTATCAGGCTTGTCAGTAAGCTGAATATCATACCAATACTACATGAATAAGATTTGAAGCTATAAGTCCCTTTATTTGTCCTGGCTTGGGCTATTTATAAATGGCTCTTTCAAAGGAACAGTCGACCTTAGTTATTAACAATGACTCGTTCATCTACACTCATCATTCTCAAACAATTCTCATATTCGCACATATTTCTATGATTAGCAGTTTAATAATAAATGATAATAGTAATAATGAAGAGAAAGGTGCATGCAATACTGAAAAGCTGTGTCTTTTGCTATCTTGTATGTTTTATGTGCCTATTGTTTGTGTTTGATGGACATCTCCTCTCTTAAATTTGATAATGCTGTATCGCTTCTAGTATTGTAGAAAATATTAATATGCTATTTTAGTAAGTAAACGATTTCTAACTTGCAAAACTATTAATATCAACTCAAAATACCACAAAACTCAAAAAAGGATATTCAACTTACAACGGATGGCGAGCATCCACGATAGTCCTATTGTAAGACATTTTATTGCTTGCTACAAGATTAAAAGCTTCCTTTTTCATCACTATTTCTGCTTGCTTTGCTTCTTCACCATCCAACTCAACAGCAACGCCATTATCTCCTAATCCAGGTATAATTTTTGCTAGATCTTTTTTTATCAATGCCTCGTATATATCATCGTTGTTATGCCTTAAAGGCTTTAATGAATCATGGTCTGAAACAAAGTAAAATATTTACTGTACATTTATAAAACTATAATTTTTTTTTCCCTCTAAAATTAAAACTTCACTCGCCAGTTGACATGGGCCTACAGGCCTGTGCGTCAACTTTATTCAACGAGTGAAGTACCGACCGTTGGCTCAGTGGGGATTCGAACCTTGGACCTTGCCCTCCGCAGTCTGAAGCCTTAGCCACTGAGCCACCACGCCGGCAATACGTGGCTACACAGTATCCACAGTAATACACAGTACTACAAAATATCTATATGACCGACTCACACACCCTAATCAAATAACAGCTGTTAACATTCTCCTAAAAAACTCCAAAATTAGATGTTATCATTTCTAATATGGTACTAAGAGTTTTAATGTCATAACAAAAAAGTCCCAAGACCATGTGTGATCATGCTCCACCACGTACAAAAGATTCACCAGTGAGGAAGTACAACATTGTTGCCAATCTAAATGTAACTAAAATATAAGGTTATTATTAAATTAATGTAATGTTTTCTCTTTTTCTTCATACTAGAAACGTTGTCTATTCTATTCTATTTTCCTATATTTTAAGTGTTGTTTCTTCAAAGAAAACGTAAAAAAAGTCCAAAACACAGATTTCATACAATACATTGAAAAAATGTAAAGTTTATAACATACTACAGATGGTTGACTCTTATCTGTGAATTGCTTAACCCTCACATGTTTACCCATCGGTTTTCCGAGGTTGATGTGCAGGTCTGGTAGGTTATGCGTCGGTTTTCTGGCGACTATACATCATTGAAAATATACAACAACAACTGGCGTTTTTGTAGCGTAAACAATCGTTCCACTCTACTGTTCCTTATCTATCACTTTAGATGATTTATTTCGTTCTCTTTGTATATTTCTATAATTTTTTTACAAAATGTAGTTGCTCATACTACATTGCAAAGCCATTTTTTCCGGTGTAATTATTAGGTTTTATGTATATATAATATACATAAATGTACCTATGGTGCTGTATTTATATATTCTAAAAGTATAAAAAATTCTCTATAGTTTGGCTATTATGGAACTTTCAATAAAGTGTTTATGTAATTTGTAGAGGGAGTGCAAACTTTTGAAAATGTTTTTATTTTTTTGTCTATGAAACTTTTTATTTTTCATGCCTACAATATAGGACCAATCATCCTACAAAATTTCAGCCTAGGAGGTTTAGTGGTTTTTGAGGAACAGTGGTGAGTCAGTGGAATTTGGTTTATTATATTTGTGCCAAATAATATTGTTTTGTAATGACGAATTAAATAGACAAGACAAAAATTATTTATTCACAGTCATAGAGAGTGGTATTGACGTCGGAAAAGTAATAATTAGGGTAACAAGATTTGAGATGTAAATACAGTAGAACCTCGCTTAACCGACATATACAGGCTGTGATGACGTCGGATAAGTGAAAATGTCGGATAATAGGGAATTGCAATAAAAACGCTAATTTTTGTATAACTAATTACTTTAATACATTTTACTAAGAATTTAACACTTTAGTACTGTTTAAACAATCATTACTTTAGGTTATAGAACACAAAATGAAACTGGTAACAATAAGAAATACAACTTAGTAAAAATTTCAGTTCAGTACAATGTACAAGTTGCAAAATACAGAGTTATTTAACAATACCTGAAATGAAATTTAAATGAACAAAATGTACTGATTATAAAATTAAACAATTATGTAAGAACTTTATACAGATGAAAAATTTCTGTATTATTTATTTAATTTAACAAGAGTATAAATTAATTAATTTAATTAATTGCACACAAGGCTAAAAATACACTTCTTAGAATTATACGCTCACACGGTACAGCCTGCACTAAACTAAATGTAAGGTCAGACAGTAAGCAACAAAATGATTGTATCTGCTCATTCAAAAATATAGTATCTGATCAGTTACTTATTGCTGCATTGCATTATTACGTTAATACAGTACACAATAAATTTCTGTAACATATTAACCGATTTACCAGATGTTTTTTACAGTGGCGATTTCGAGACGGTATGTTGGTAGAAACATTGTCGATTAGAGGCATATAACGAGCCTCTACTGTAGTACAATAGCAAAACTTAAAAAAGCTACAGAGCAAAAGGTAAAATAATGAGTATTAAAATAATATATATTGCTAAGTAAAATGCTCAGATACACTCTCAAAAATAAATTTAGTTTGTATATTTACAGAATGCTTTGAATATATTTAAAAGTAGAAATCCATTAATTTGAAAGCCATAGATGTTTTTGTCGGATCTTTACCTAGCAATGGAAGCTAATCCATAACGATTTGGCCTGCTGAAAACAGTAATTGAGGAGTTGTACCAAAATATGTGACCAAGGCACTAGAGAGCACAGGAAACAAAAAAAAAACTTGCAGGAAATTATTTGTTCTCCTCAAAACAATGAATTGCTGTATTTGTCTATAAGCCATTAAAATGGCCAAGTTTGTTATTTCAGTGATGTCTCAATAACTAACTGCCTCACCTGACAGTTTAGTTGTAAGACAGACTAGACATAATATCCAAAGTTGACCTTTTTAAAGGCTACCAAACTTAAAGTAAAAAAGTAAAATTGAAGTCCGAGTTTTTGTAAGTAAATTGCTATTTAATGTTTTTTTTAATTTTATTTAAATTTGGTACACATTTTGTTGACGAACTAGTAACCATTTACTACCAACAGTAATGCCAGACCCGGGCTTCTAAGTTGAATAGCGCCCTGGGCTGCAAACGGCTTTGGCGCCCCTTCCCTCAACAGAGGGGGGATGAAATGAGAAAAGCAAGTTTCATTAATAAAGCCACCAAAGTTGTGAGCTTTAAATGTTTATTCAACACCAATAAAAATTGAAATTAGTACATAGTAAGTAGACAAGTTTTAGTAAAGGAACAAAGTTAAATTAACCTTAACAAAACATAAATAACAGATTTTAATTACAGATGCTTTTTCTTAATTTTATTTGGGCAAAGTTTTTAACAATTTCATAAGAATTAATGCTAAGAGTAACATCATGTTCAGATCACAATAACACCAGTAAATTCAGTTTTCCTCTCAAAGAGTTGATCTCTTGGCATTTTTCACTCTATATAAAACTGAAAACCCCCTTTTAGCAGAACAGTTGGTGACTGGAAGTGTCAAGAAAATCCTCAGTGCTACTTTGAGATTGGGGAAAGTGGTAGACAGCTGGTTGCTTCTTATGTATTTGTAAACCTCAGGTTTGGTCTTCATGCCTTCCAGTTCATGGTAAAAATGTTAAATGGGAACACTTGTTTACAAGTTCTTAAATATTTTGCGTTTTCTAATTCTGGAGTAAGTGAGAGTTTCATATCCAAGAAGAGCAGTGGTGGATTGTTCATATTAGTGAAATTCGTCTCTGTTTTCATCGATGAATGCTTCTAAAGTGTGGATCTGTTTTGTCAACACTGAAAGATGCATAGTATGCTTTTGTCAGTTGTCACTACACTTACAGTCAACTTTCAAGGGTGTCACTGATGACTAGACAAAAACAATAAAGAGTTCCGTGTCCAAGTTAGAGGAAAGGGAGGGAGACATGGGAGGGTGTGATCAGTGGATGATAGTGATGGCACGGCGGTAGGGGAGGAGAGTACCTAGTTGCCACTAGCGGATATCATTTTTTTTGTCTAATTTATATTACGGAAAACTCTGCGACTCCGATAAGAGTGCTGCACGACAGAAATAATTTAGGCTGTGTGAAGGATGTAAGAGTGCTCACTGTATTGAAACAGAATCATTTTCAAGGAATCAGAGTAGCTTTTTTTGCTGTTTCCAAATTGAAATTTTCTTTAGAGTTGAAAATTACAACACTAATCAAAACAGTAATGTACAAAAAAAATTGGAAATTTGGTGCCCCTCAAAATTTGGCGCTCAGGGCTATAGCCCAATCAGTCAATTTACAAAAAGGAGCCTGGTAATGTCCTCATTATTTGGAAAACCATTTTCATATAATAGAGTACACAAAATTAGTTGATTAGAACAAACCAATTCCAGACCAAGGCAGAGTACATAATTAGGCCCCCCCTAGCATGTTAAAATGTGTATACTAAGCACATACTTCAACTACTTATTATTGATTATATTACATTTAGAGGGAGAAAATGTATATTGGTTATATAGAAAAAAGTTGGTACTGAATTGATTGGTGTCAATTTGCCTATTTATTTATTTATTCATAAGATGCTGATCGTCAAGATATGGGCGAATATGGATTTCGAATGAGTGTGATGAGTGAATGTAGTCATTGTTACAAACTAAGGCCGACTATTCCTTAGAAAGTGTCATTCATTAATAGCCCAATGACAAATGAACAGCCGGTGATTATCAGCTGATCTTTCTCAAAATGTATTGACTCTGATTGGGATCGAACTGAGAACCTTTAGCACATGAAGCTGGGATTGAACCAACTACGCTACCGACCAATTTTTAGTAGGTAACCATGTGTTTAAGAAGCAAGAAGACGAACATGAAACATGTGTTCCCAATCATTTTTGAGTTTTAAGAACAAACATTTATACAAACCCTGAATCTAGAGTTGAAGAATTTGATTAAATGTTTCCCCTCACAACTAAATTTTAGATCAAAAAGATAGCTTACCTGCTAAATCTCTGGTAGCAGAAATAATTTTTTGACTAGAAAAATGCTTTTCATGGTGTTGAGATTCCTTAATTCCATTATCCAAATATTCTACAGGAAACCTTTGCATTGGTTCTTGTAATATAGTGACTTTCATTTGATTAAAACACCACCAAAAAATAACAAATATAAGAGCTACAACTACACCATTTTTGTGGCACTGACGTCTTCTTCTTGTAGAAAGTTTGAACATTTTGTTTAGAATTTAAGAGCTTTATAATGACTGAATTCCAAATTATTTGTGAATACAATTTTATAGTGTTAAACACAACTATAATGGACCCTATAATAGTAACAATTATCAAAAACTTTAGGGGTACAAAACTAAATAAATAGGTCTATGCCAGTGTATTTTGTTTTTGACAATTTAGCACAAACTGATACTGTAAAATTAGGACACTATCACACTGTATGGTTAACTTTAAATAAACGTGTTTTCAAAGGCATTTTATGGTATTGAAAGACACACTTGACAGAAGTCTGTCAAGGCTAATTAAAAGTGCAAATGTCAAAGGTAAGCCTGGTAGTCTACTTTCTCTCATTTTATAGCTGTTAAATAAGACAACTCACATATACATATCTAAAAAAAACCATTCTACAATTACATTACATTGCATTTTCTTACAATATAATCTGGTTTTCCAAAAGGAAGCATTTATATGTATTACACAGAACCAAAATAATTCGAATCTTACAACACTTTTATTTACTACATCTCAATCTTAACTTATACCTTCCTAACCAAACAAAATTTTAACCTCTAGCCTCTCTTAGTCAAACAACATAAACAGACAGAATAACAGAAACAGAAAGAAACAATACAAAACACCAATCATGAATCATACTTTTTACTAACCAAAGCTGCCACGCTGAAAACAAAATATTGTAGGTTATCACTTAACACTATAGTAAGTATTTTTATTTTAATCTACATTCAATATTATTCAAATAAATGTTTTGTGTGTACATTACTTATTTATTTAAACACGGCATCGCCTCTTTGAAAAAAATAAAGATGAGTATATGATACTTATCGATGAACATAAAGGGAAATGTGCCAGCAATAAAAATAATGAATCAAAGAAGTGTACAATATATAAGCGGTATTTCAAAATAGAAAAGCCTAAGATCAGCCACTAATTCATAATATCAAATATATTACTCTATTGAAGCTAAGTTCATAAGCTATAAACTCAACGGTTTAGAGTGTGTTTTACAAGACTGTGTAGAGGAAGTAGACTTTCAGAAGCAAGTATAATATTTGATATTAATATTTGATCTAAACGAGGAGGTAAATTGAAAGCAGTGTTTTCTAGACTTTGTGCAAAGACTAAAGAAGAGGATATGACGGCTATGCTGGATGTTCTTGTATTCTCACCAACCTTCGTTAAATCAGTGAAAAGTAAATCAAAAGGTTTTAGAGCAAACAATCCCCACTAATAGCCTTTCGAACGTTTAAAAAAAATATTGGTAGCTGGGTCACAATCTGGAAGTTGGATCTGATGGTGGAAGTCAGGGTTAGCATCACAAGCCTTCCAAGTTGAGCTTCCAGGGTAAGCTTTACCTTCAACTCAGTGTGAATCAATATTTAAGTGAAAGGCTTGTTGGATAATGTGTGGATGGACTTCGAGAGTGCGAATACTTCTCACCAGAGGCCGAGAAAGAGCGTAGCCAAATCCACTAATAGCAAATAATATTGTGTTTCAAGTGAAACATAAACAAGATATAAACCTTCAACTAGTCATGTGCTCTGGCAGGTGCACGTCACTATACAGTCTACTCCCAAGGTACATCAAATGAATCAGTCCAACTATATCTTCGGATGGATAGATATCTGAAGGGGATATTTCCATTTATCATAAAAAAGCTCTTCTTAAACTAAATTTTCTTCACCATTTCAAAATACAATTTTTTATTTGCTAAAGCCATTCGCTATCAAAGATAACTTCTTATTTATATTTGGCCAGATGATGTTATTTCCATTAACCAGCTACCAAACTAAAAGGAGGAGGAATAATAAGTCAATACTGGAATAGGTATTTAATTATTATGTATTAATTCAACATTCCAGTAAATAGATATGGTTTGGTAAGGCCTTTCGATGTTGAAAATAACACCATCAGACCAAAAATTAGAACGAAATTATCTATTATAGTGAATGGCTTTACCAAATAAAAATTGTATTATTTTAGAATGTTGAAGAAAATTTATTTTTCGATGGAATATATTGTTGAATATATATCGCATGACTTTCAAAACCATTTACTACACTAAAAGTAGGTAGAGTAATAAATGAATATCAAACCAATAAATAATACCTAAATAAGATCTAAAGTACAAAGTACTTGTTTCGTAGTGTTTGAATATTGATCTTCCGTCAACGAGCTAAATCCAGATTTCGTAAAACATTCAACACCTGCCTCTCCGATTGAATGAAGACCAGCTAATCCCCTCTGATATGAACGCAACAGGCAATCATTAACTTTGTGCATGGCCCCCACAAGGGTGGGGCTGGAGCAACTGTGGTTACAGGGCCCAGGCCCCAGGGGGGCCCGAGCCCAGCCCCGGTTTATTTTATTTTTTTCGATTTTTCTGCAGATCATAGCTTATAAATCAAAATTTATAATTATAAATTTTTTTACTAAAATAAATACGGTACTAATTCTAGTGTTGGTTATTATTTATAATTAGGTACATGTATGCCTAGTTACTGTGAGTGCATTTTAGCATACAAAAGCCCCCACGGGCCCCACGCATTCCCTTTACCACCCCACCCCCCCACACCTACTCACCAAGCCTACTTTCCAGCTGTTTTCCTCCAGTTTGTTCTAGAAATAGACGTATCCTATCAGTTATCAGTTCGTCTGTTGACCCCATTTGACGTGGATTTAATTATTTCATCTTGGTCAAGTGTTGTTTTGTTCAATAGTTAACTTCTTTCTATCGTTTTGTTTTGTATTTAAAGGAGCCATAAATTCAGTGAGTGTGGAACAAAAAGCAAAAGTACGTCGCAAGTACCAGCATATTACAGTGACATGAGTCGCGAGTTGGCGCGCCGGCGCCGCGCCGGGCCGACAGACAAAGGAGGGTGGCCAGCATGTAACGGATGTAGATGACTCATCCTACCTCCGTGGAAAACAACCACCTCATTCCTTTAGTCAGTTTTGTTTGATCTTCCGTGGAGTTGACATCTATTATCTAGTAAACCTATAACGTAGTGCCCGTAGTTGTTATTTTAGTACACAGTATATATTTGTACTATTTTCTCATTCCTTTATTTTATTGCGTTTTTTAGTTTGTTTATAGTTTAAAAGTTAGAGTTAGTGCAGTTTTTTGTTTTGTAAATATTTTATAAGCTGTTAATCTTTAATAATCTAATGAATACGTATATATAACCGACGTGGCCAGGAATTATTATAAAAAAACTTTCAAAATATCTAAAACAATACATCTTTTGAAGTCATTTAAAGAATCAGGACGGGCCGAAAGCTACCACCCTATAGCTTTTTTAAGTATCTGATATAAAATGCTGGAGAGTCTGACTTCAGCAGAATATCACATGTTTTCAATGACAGCATCCCTGCTGTATACGGTGGGTTCAGACATGGTGAAACCAGGTACTTTCTTTGATATCTTAAAATTGAGAATGGGTTTGAAAAGGAAAAGATAACATCGATAGTGTTGGTAGACATTTCACCAGAGATCTGGTGACATAGTCTGAAAAAAGAGTCTGTTACTTAAACTTTACAACTAATTTCGTGCTCTCGATTTTTGTGATTTCTGAATTCCCTCGTCTGCAACTGGTTAATTACAGTTTTCTGGGTTGCAGAGTAAGTTTTTTCAGGCACCTGAATGATGAACTGCCACACGTATCTGTTCTTTCTCCTCTTTTATGCAATTTATACACTGCCAACATTCCCACTACTCAGTGTAGAAAATTCATATATGCAGATGGTATCGCTCTTCAACTCAACACGAGGACATAACAAAAACAGAAAGAACAATTACACTTGTACTTGATTTAGTCACCCACAATAATTATTTTAGAAACTGGAAGATAAAGCCCTCCAATCCAATAAATACAGAAGTAACCTGCTTTTACCTGGGTAATAGACTGGTGCTAGGCTGATACACAATGGATATCCACATTAATTGGGAGTCAGTTTAAAATGACCTCTCTGCTTTAAAAGTCACATACAGGAAATAGCAGCTAAGACGAGAACCAGGACTATAAAATTGAGCAGGACCTTTCTGGATCATCGTGGGGAGTCAATGCACACGTGCTGAGTTCTACAGCTTTGACCCTGGTTTACTCTGCTGCTGAATATTGTGCTACCATGTGGTTTAATAGTACACATGTACGAGAGGTTGATATACAACTAAATAGCGATGAGGGCTATCAGCGGTTACCTCATTGCAACCCTTTTACCATGGCATTAAGTGCTCGTACAACTTCAAAGATCACAAGAAGCTGTACGAACAACATCACCACCCTGGTACTGTGTATGACCATTGTGATAATTTTACACTATTAGTACAAATTTTCAATTTTCGATCAGCTAGTGCTTAGGTAGAAGCAGGCCATTTCGAGGTTTTTTAAAGCTAAATCCTATCCCATCGAAAGACAAATTGGCTTGTTATTATCTAAGTAACAGACTGATTGATACAAAATGTAACATCTTTCTAAACGGTGTAAAGTTCCGTCATAATGAGCATCCACATTACATTGGATTAACTTTAGATCGATCACTAAAAGTCATCTTCAAAAACAGCAGCTCAAATTAAAACCAGGGCAAATGTACTACATGGTATTGCTGGGATAATTTGGGGAGCCAACGCACGCGTCCTGCGTAAAACTGCTTTGTCACTGGTCTATTCAGATGCTTAATACAGTTCTCCTGCCCGCAGGCTCATGTGAACTAGCGAGTGAAGTTAAAAAAATCTTTAATGAAAGATTAATATCTAAATTGAAACCTTTAAAACTAACCAAATCAATTTTAATAAATTTCATTCAATTTAGACATTGATGAATAATAATATCAATCATATGGTTTTTAGTGGGGAGAGATAGTTTCCCTTTGTAGGATCGTTGGACTAACAGCTTCCGAATCATGGGAAATCAGCTTAGTTACAGCCGCTCCCATTTACATCAAATGCCCTAAATAATTTTATTTCATAAATATGCGCACGAAAAACAATATTTTTTTAAACACTGACATTTGCATCACATTCGATCTTTTTTTACTACTTTTTTAATGTGATTTTTCTTTCATACAGTATCATGATCATAAAACAGGGGTAGAAGTAAAATATCTGGCTGTGCTTCAGGAACTAACACAATGTTTTGACGGGTATAAAACTCCTGTCGTCTTCAGTCGTTACTTACTACCTTGGCCTACATTTACCACTAGTTTTTTTTCTCCTTAACCCATAGTAATTAAAGAAAATCCGAAAAACTACATGCTTATACACTCTGTTGACGGTTAATAAATTCATGTGTTCTTAAAAATGATCACACATAACACAATTAATTATGACAAGACATAAAACAAAAAATGAATCATAAAATATGAAAATGTTCTACAATACACCGAGCATGTTAATAAATAGAAAACATATTCAACTTGTCCAAATAGCGTTTGATTTTTCAACTTCACCAGTACGGGGATTAGGAACCACGAACGTCAAAGACGAACTGAATCTCAATAACATGCCGATTCTTGATGGGGTTAACTCCCTCTAAGCGATGCCTAGGTGGACTGGGACAGGTAATTGGGGGGGGGGGGGCTGTTGTGTGTGAAATATCTTATGATTAAAAAAGTCTGTTGTGTTTTGAAAATATGCTTTTGTTGGTTTGATATTTCCTCATGACAAGGTAAAGAACTCCCTCTAAACGGATTAGGGACACGGGCGTCAGGGAGGCTGGTATGTAATTTGTCCATGTTTTGTGTCGTAGGTTAGTAGCTTACTATTGTGAGAGTTCTAGGACGTATCTCCAAGCTAATATTCCCAAAGACAAGGCAGATAGATGCTCCCTCCAAGCGGACCTCAATTAATTGCTCTCTGCTCGAATTTCACTATGAAAATGTTGGCAAACAATGGAGACAGTGGCGACCCCATTGTCATACCTTCATCTTGGCGATATATGTGACCATTTAGTATAAAATAACTTATTTCAGTGCACATATATATGAGTTCAATAATTATGTCAACATATAGGGTTCGTATTTTTTTTAATGTGAGATCATGTGTTAACCTTGAATCAGTAGTGCTTAATGATTCTTTAACTGGTATCTTTGTAAGTAAGCTCTCTACGTCAAAACGCACTAATATGTCATCATTTTATATTTGCATTGTTTGGTGTTTGTAACGTGCGTGTTTGTTTTGCCAGACAGTGGCTTTAGTATGATCATTAGATAATTACAAAGTTCTCGTGTTTGGGGAAATTTTAGAGCTTACTTGGGTTTCTGTATTTTAGGTATCCCATAAATGTCTGGTGTTTTTTAATGATGATGAGTAAGTTTTGTTTATTGCTTCTCTGTGAAATATTTTCGGTATTTTCTCCAATTTGCCTCAACGCTTTTTGTGGGATTTTTAAAAATAATCTATAGGTCCCTGAATTTAAAACATCCTCAATTTTGGTGGTATGGTCAGTTTTATTCAGTATTACAGTGGCATTATCTTATTTAATGGAAAATCTTTATCTTCAATAGCTAAGAAAACATAGAGCCATTATGAGACTTTTGAACACCCTGCTACAAGAGTAATCAGTTTTTTCTACATTGAAGGATTAAGGAATACTAAAACACTGTGAAACAGGATGCAATATATGTATGTAATTATTTAAATATGCTAACACTACTGTAGAAGTAATGTATTATAGTTTGTGCGGAGCTAATCCCCAAATATCATGTTATAAACCTTCAACCCCGTTTATTAACTAATCTAGATAGTTATAGAACGTTTGTGAATTGTTGTTCACTTTGAATAGGCGAAGGCCAGTCGAGGTTCAGCGCCCATGTTATGCACGGTGTACACCGGACGCATGAATGTGTCTCCTAAGATCGGACAGTCTATGGTTTCGAGAATTGAGAAGCTGCTGACACACCATATATATTTTTTGTTTTTTCTGTCAGTATCCTGGAATCAAAGACAAACTTACGATTCAGAAGAGTATAGCTTTAAATTATTGAGTATATATGAGTACTATAATAGCAACCTACTTATTAATTTTTGGATTTTACATTTAAAAATTAATGAAAAATACAATTTAATGTAATATTCATATTTCACTTTCTTTTCTGTAGGCTATATTTGTTTTTATGTCTTTTTTTCTTGAGAAGAACGAATGCTGTAAAACGACTTGTATCTTTAAATGTTTGCTATTATCATAAAAATATCAGGATGAGAGCAGCTTTCATACAATAAAATGTCCAAAATAATTATATTAGTCCAATGAAATAACACTCCTGATATATTCAATTTAAAATGTTGAATTACCGTTGTTTCTATCTAATTTAGAGTGTACTTTTTTTATAAAGTTATAACTTCAATATGGAAAAGTCCAGTCCGGATCTGTAATATAATTTGAATTTTGGACACTTTTAAAGGACAGATAGATTTTTGCGTAAATCGTCAGAGATGACTCAAGAAACCTTGGTTCCCACCTGACGGAAAAGTAACTGAAATGTTCCTAATAGCCGTATATTTTGCACTTTTCTAGTCTAAATTTTAATTGTAGAAAGAAAACTTTCTGAATAAGAAAGATTTGTAATATAATTTTACATAAGATAGGATTAGTTACAAAAGCTAAAAATAACTATTATTGGTGTTATTTATTGATTAATAATAAAATATTTAGCAAAAATTACTATTTTTTCAAAAATTTTTACCCTTTTGTTTATACCTACGACCTTCATATTCAGTGGAAACACGTATAAAAACAGCACATAACATTTGGACAGATTGACATAATATTTTTGCACAGTAATTCACTAATTTAAAGTTTAAAAAAATATTTCTAATAAATATTCTAACTTTTGGAAAAGCGATCCAATTGAAATGGTGTTTTTTATCTACATTTAAGCATTCAAGCTCACAAATGACGTCGGGGTGTTTGAAATTGGTTAATTTTGCGAGCTTAGAGTTTTTCTTCAAAATTGTGTTTGTTTATTTTTATATATATAGTCATTCAGAATAACGCCAATAATACATTCCACAATTTAAAAATGCCTTTACGTTATTTGAAGTGTTTTTCTCATGGCACGTCAAATTAAAAAAATGTATAATCAAAATATTTCGTAGAGTAGAAGAAGCTGAGATATTCATATTTTTTATCGCATTTGGACTGTTCAAGTTAATTCAATTTGTATACGAATAATTTTACTAAATGTATACAGTCTCATATCACAGTCATATCACAAAGTCGTGACAATCCAGCTTGAAAATTTGTGGCTCGTTTAAAATAATCCAAGAGGTTCGTACAACTTTAAAGATCACAAGAAGCTGTACGAACAACATCACCACCCTGGTGGTACTGTGTATGACCATTGTGATATATAGTGTGACATGATACATTTTGTAAAATTATTCGTATACAAAATTAAAGCTTAAACAGAAAAATTACGAGATGGTTCGATATGCTATAACCAATAACGTGACGATATTAGCCAGCCGTAATCATAACAACGTCGAGCCGAGCAGTGATGGACAGCTCATCTGCTCTGTTCGGAGTTACGAGGTAATGTTGTCACAACTTTATCACCCCGAGCCGAGCGGCGAACCGAGCATCGCCTCGTAACATTTTGGCCGAACCACAACTCTGGTTAAGTACAAAGATTATAGATCATGTGCTTTAATTCAAATTCAAGTGCTGTGCTATTGTATTGTGTTGTGTAGAGATGTTCTAGAGTTTCACAATTTCTACATGGCTTGTTCACAGAAAATAACAGCGGCTGCATGCATTTACCTTCATTTAACAATAATTAAGAGAAGGAAAGAAAAGAGAGATGTTGGTGGCAAGACAATTTTCTGCAAAAAATAAATCGTGATACTTGTATTACACTGACCTTGAAGTTTAACCATGTAAGCGGTATATACAATATTTTTTTTAAATTTATTTACTTTGAAAATTGCCATATAACAGGGTATTACCCAATTACAATACAGCAATAAGAATAGAATAATAATAATAATAATAGCATGAAGTCAGTCCATAACTAATCTAAAAATACGAAAACCGAGAAGCACAAACCTCCAATACATTTTGTCCATATAACAAAAAGTATTTTAGTCCATCACAACTGAATCCGCGACACAGGAGCGCCTCTTACCTGGCTAAGGGGTTGTCATAAATAATTTTCGCTAGGGGTGCGACTCAGGAGCGCCTCCGAAAAGGGGTGGGGAGGCGCTCCTGTGTCGCACCTAAAACTACCTGTCCTCGGCACTCTACCTGCTTCCTACCTGCTATCAAGCTCAGCTCGCGGGGCCTTCTAAATACCTACCAATCTAATATCACAACGGCTACTATCATACTGACTTTGTTAAGTGCACTGCATATTTTGTAGGAGTAATGGTTACGTTGATTCTGTAGGGGTTATCCTAAAAGACCAATCAAAACTATTAATTACGTTCCTTAATCATATTTCATTTTATTTGAATTAAACTTGCAATAGTGGTTAAACTATTGCAGACTTGTTTTAAAACAAGTTTATAATCGTACAGACAGAAAACATCTACTCTTGTTCATGCACAGTATCTACCTTGGTCTTCGGAGGTGGGCCACATCGTGTTTACCACATCAACTCCCGAGGACTAAAATAATGATGTGTTTATAGTCATCTTTTAAAAAAAACTATAAACTTTATACTTTTTAGTTTTATGTAAAAGGAACACGTACACACTTTTCATTTGATTATGCCTTGCCCCTTTAACCCATGAGTATTAATTATAAAATACTAACCATAGTTTATACAAATTCGTAAAAGCCAAGCAGTGGGTTTTTAAAATTATATTAGTTTTTTAACTGGGCAAGTTGTTTCAAAGAAATTGAAGTTACAAAAAAGGTAAATAACTACAAATAGGCTTATAAATAACAAATATGTATTTCTTAGTTTTAACACTTAATAATTTGTATAACATTCTAAAATAATAAATATACATTTAAATTTAAACTAAATAGTTTGGGTTACACTTACTAATATTTAAAACTTAAAATTTAAAAAAATACTTACATTCAAACAAAAAATACTATTTACACTCAATCTGTAGACTACAATATTCTAAATAACAAAATATGGAAATTCAAACAAAAAATTCTATTTTACTTTTACTTAATATTTATTACAATCTAAATCATAACAAACAATACTTAAACTCAAACACTATTTAATTCAATCTGTAAGCTACAATATTCTAAAACGAACAAAATATAAAATCTTTATACAATTAAAAAATAAAGACTTTAATTGACTATACTGTACATTATCAGAATTTTCAAATAAATGTGTTATTTGCTTGAGGTATTTCGCCTACAAGGTAGGCATTATTGAACAAAAATCAAATTAAATAAACTTGTTTCCAATATATAATAATATAACTGATATAGCATAAGGTGTAACTGTTTTAAAAATTAAAAAAAGAGTTTTACATTTGAAAGAAGATAAATAACTAAGTTATCAGTTTTATCTAATTAAATCAAGAATTTATTGTGTAGGTGTCAAAATGTTCTGAGACTGGAAAGACTATATATAAGATATTTTATAATTTAATTTGATTTTGACGCTATGCACATTAAACGTGCTAATAAACGTCTTTTGATAATTTACGCTATCTAAAGACTTCAAAAATTTTAAATATTTGATTGTCATCTACTTGTTGGTTGGTATGAAAATAATGTATTGGATGTGTCTCAATGTTAACTGATTCTATTTACATAAATGTTATAGAACAGTATATGTTAAAGGTATTATCTCGTTTTATTACAAAACTGAAAATATATACCGCAAACAGATGTACTATCAACTTATTACTTTGTGTAAATAATTTGAATTATTTAATGGCTATTGTTCAAATGATTACATTATTGACGGTTCAACCTGCTTAGCCTTGATTTAATAGAAAGGACCACGTAAAATAGTTACTTAGGAATACGTCAAACGCCAACCAATCCACGATTTTATGTCTTATACAATAACGTTTTCTATTACTTAGAAGCGTGTCAATAAATCGGACTATAACAGCTTATTTCAATGTAGCTTATATTTACAATTTCAATACCTGAAGGTTTTTTATTTCTAAAGTAATTTGAAGTGTAAAATTTGTTAACAAACCCGGATCTTATGTAAATACTGTAACATGTATGCTTATTTTAATAAATATATGTCTATTGCTCTCAAGTTAAACACACTCTCACTATATATATCAAGACCCCGTACCCTTGTCAAACCCCTTGTCACATTGGACCCGCGAGGGTACGACAGTGGAGGGCCTCAAGGTCAGGCGCTCCACTGTCGCAGTTGTGCTATTTCTTGGCTGACAGTTTTATTAGTTTTTGCCAGGCGCTCCACTGTCGCTCTCCCATCACAACTCTCAAACACCACAGTTAATTAACATGGTATGACCGAAAAACATCTATTGAGAAAACAACAAACTAGTTAACAACAATGAATAGCCTATAATAAAATATTATAAACAATAACCTTAAACTAACAACAATTAACAAACAGCAAATAACAATTAAACTATAAAGCAAATAACAATGAACTGAGCAAAATATATTCCTGTAAACCTAATAATAAATCTGTAAAATTTAGACGAAAACTGTTAAATAACATTATAATGAAAACATCTAAGTATTAGGATTGGATCTATGGCAACCCAATCAATGATAATATGTTAAGATCAATTCCATAAATACTTTGTTAGAATTATTAAAAATATCAGTATTAATTACGTTATTTTACTATAAAGTCTGACCGTAGTATTAATGGGTGAACAATTCCCCAAATTCTTGCGAGAGAAATGTGGGGAGAACAGCTGACGGGACCGAGAGTTATGCCGAGGGACAACGAATTTAACTCCATGCAACAAAGACTCGTCATCAAGCTCCCCACTCACCAGCCTGCGCAAGTACAGCAGCATAGCCACCTTACGTCTGGTGCTTAATTTATCCAATTAAAAAACTTGTTGAAGTTCACTGTATAGCAACATAGTATAGTGGCCAAAAGCCTTGAGATAAAGATATCTTGCCAATTTTCTTAGCATCCTTTCTATAAACTCAGACAATTAATGAGCATGAGGAAAGCAAACTATAGAAGCAAATTCAAATCTGGACCTGGTTAATTAGCAATACAGAAGCTAAATAGTTCTGTAATTATTAATGATATTCCCTAATCTACGAATAAAACCAAGAATAGAAAATGCGGACTTTGTTATTGAAATTATATGATTTGAGACGATGTAGGCTTAGACTATAGTAATTGATAAGGAAGGGATATAGTTACAGTATTTGGAAGTAGAACGAATTTAACCATAGTTTTAGGAAACGTCAAGAAGTTATATTTAAAAATATTTACGATTTTATTGTGTAAAAACTTTAATTTTTAGACGACACTCTCAATTTTTATTTATTAAAATTCCAGAATGATTATTAAGTAGAGTAAGCTACGTCTTAACTTTTATTGCCTCTTGTGTTTTAATTTTGTATTGGTGCACTTATAGGTAATAGGCTATAGACAACAATTCCAACTGGCTATGACATTAAAATAGCTTGTTACGAAATAAATAAATAAAAGTAGGGCTACATCATTCTCACCATAGATTAACAATTATAAATTGTCTAACAAAATACAATCGTTAATTTCACATGAAAACGTATGGTTATTAATATAGTTTTCGTAAGTAGGCTTGGCTGGTTGAACATTAGTGAAATATAAACTTACATTAATTTACGTTCATTAATGTACGTTTAACGTTACGTACATTAAAGTACGTTACATTATAAAAAAAAAAAAAAAAAAAAAATACGTACGTAAGATATACAGATCAGGCAGTCCTTTTAGTGGAAACCTATGGTTAATGAGTGATCAAATAAGATTGTTTTAAAAAAGCAGTTTTTTTATTTAAAAAAGGCTACTGATTTGATTTACATGTGAGTCAGTTTTACAATTTACACTTATTATCTTTTCTACCTAAATTTAAAATTAAAATGTTTACTTAAATTTAAAATTAAATATCCTAAATATAGGATCTTTGTAGGCACTCCCAGGTGACATCAAAGACGGTTTGACGGTGATTCACTCGTCCTGTCCATTGCCTTTACGTAGGAATTACCAAGAAATTCGTCAGCAACTTTCTTCTTGCTTGTAACAATGCCCAGAGGGGGGGGGAGAATATCGTATATATAACAACAACAGACCTTCCAATTTACAACAGTTCCTAAGACAGTCATTCTTGTTCGGAGCTTTAGACTCATTTCAAAACGCATCATGGCAGCGTCAACTTTTGTGGTGAGTGTTTCTTTAATTTTGGGCCTATTTTGTTTAATAATTTACTTTATTGATTCATAATAGGCCTAAACATAACTACAGTCCTAAAGGCATTTTTGGTACAACAAATGTTTATTTATTAATATCACATTTTTAAGTAAATATTTCTTACTCAAAAGCTGCTACCAAAAAATGTTTATATTTGTTGTAGTATATATGTATATTTTTTATTATTATTTTATTTATTTGTCCATATGACCAACATTGAAATCTTATTGATTCTTCCAAGTAAATTTTGTCCATTACAAAGCTTGTACTGAACATTGTATTAATGTTTCTAAGAAAATATTCCTCTACTCTCGTTCTAAGCCAGTAGAATCAATGTGCGTCCTTATCAATATTTGCTTTATTTGTATATAACTATTGTTTATTCAAATAAACTGTATGCATATCTGAACTATCAATATTTGCTTTGTTATATTCCTAAGTACAATATTTTTATGTAGATTTTTCCTACGTATTTTGTAAGTAAATATTGCACTTCGATATCAGGCAACAAATTCTTTTATTTTCACACGCTCACATTTTAGTATAGTATGGGATACCTGTTGCGTATAGTGAAAAAGATTGATTATAGAATAGCTTAGATATGATATCAGTCAAATTAATTTTTGGCTTCAACAACAATATTATTTAACACTTGCCGTATTGGTACTAAAAATAGGATTTTTATTTTTTAAATAACTAAATTTGTTGCCATTATTTGCTCTTAATTATCATAAAGAGGTTGATTCGCGATAATAGCTCATTTAAAGTCATTTTACCAGGGCAATAAATAGAGATGTCCGGTAGTTTCAGAAAATTGGCATCAATGTTACGGTATGAAGGCCTACGTTTATAAAAATTGTGCAGTTTAATCTCGATAACAATTTAAATATAACTATAACTTTTAATATAGACTTCTGACTAAAATTAGATCTTTAAAATAGTACATACTTTAATTTGTGTATTTTAACATTTTTACGATTTTAGCAAATTCAACTTTAGCAACTGTATTTTGAAATCAACAATTAACTCTATGTGGTCTTAAAACATTAAAAATATAATGATCTGGTTATATTACCTTATTTGGACAGTATAAATGTAATTAAACTAAATATATACCAAAAGTATTGTTAAATTTTTAACTCAAACAACTTTTTAATCAAATTATGCACTACTTAAACGTTGAATACATATACTAATATGTTAGTTTATCTTGATAATTACGTACGAAATGATTGGTCCACTGCACACAAATAAATATACTGTATAACAAATATGTCATCTATTCAACAACGCTAATTATAATGTAGTACTCGTATAGTTATAACCACACAAAAAATAATGAAACGCCATTAATTAAAATAATAATTTTTAAAAGTGACAAATACTACTTTATCATAACTAAAAAATAGATTTTATTTTGAATTGATTTATATTTAAAAAGATATATTTTAGATCTTTTAAATGCATTTTATTCTATTTGCTGCATATAGACAATTGATATATTTATATAAACAAAACGTGTTTAGCCAATATTACATTTATTTGGAATATTTCTGTTTATTATTATAGAGATGGTAAATTATACTCTAGATTCCTAATTAGTATATTACGATTTGATAGAAGTGACAAACAAACTAACGTCACATATCACACATTTACGACATTCACTGTGGGTTGAGGACGGTGTGTGTCGTTTACGAAACACGATGACCATAATATTTGTACTTATACTCGTATTTCAGTAAATTCGTGTTTTGAGATGTTTACTTGTTTGTGACATTGCATTCTATTGCCAAATTATCTATGAGTTAAAAAATATTAACTAGAGCTTAAAAGTATTTCAGTTTAAAAATTGTCATGTGACTGTTATATTTACACAATAATTGAGCATCTACGTAATACATTCAACCCTGAGGCGTCTAAGTAGAAAGGGTTGTTCTTTGAAATGAATACTTCTGTGATTTTTCAGGGTTTCTTCTTGTTACGTACACTTTGAAGACTTACACTCTCTGTCAATCTTTCTTACTATAGAGCAAAAATAATGTATAGCCTATATGAAACTATATTTTCTTTTAAACTTCATCACCAATCACACGTTTAGATAGGCAGCCTTAAGTACGTCAAAAGTAAATTTCTTAGTAATTTTTCTAAAAAAACATTGAGAACTAAGAATACTTGGGAGTCAACTAGTTTGAATATAAAAAGTAACATTATAACAATTGAAAATAATTAATTCATTTGTAGAATTAAAAATAAGTTTTATTTACCCGGTTTTTTCTGTTTAATGATTTTTAATTTCAATGTAGTACAAAATAATCAGTTTTTCTCCCGTAACACCCTTTTACAGTAATTGTAGAGGGAGGTTGCATGTTTAAAGAATAATTCATGTTATTCTTTGTTGACTCGTTTTTCTTTTCTATTTATTATTTTTTTATTGTTTTTATTATTTCATTTATTTATATTACTAAAATATAATACAGAGTTCAATTCAAAAATAATTTAAATAAAGTCTTTAGAATCATAAGGCTGACTAAGAACGTATGTTGAATGATTTTTAAATTACCTTTAATAAAAAATAGTCCTTAACCACACTCAGACTTGTATCACCCATTCAACATACGTTTTACACCCAGTGAAATGTACGGTTTAACCACGTTTCAACAAATATAGCTTTGGAATCCTTATATATAATACGTGAATAATTAATTATTATTTGAAAACATTAGATTTTGAATAAACAGAGTTTAGCATAGAATTGACCGTTCATTAAAAATATATGTTAAATAAATGTCTAATACATATTAGTATAGCTAAGTTATGATTAACGAATCTGAAATTTAAAAAAATTTACATAAATAAATTTGAACATACTTCAACTGGAAGTAGTAAATTTCCCACAGCAACCTATTATTAAGTGGTATGTTAATTTTAAGCACGTGCTGAATGTTAATAACTATATAATATTCTTACATTCTTACATATGAGACTTCGACACCACGTTGTTGGTATTTTAAGGCGAATATGAATGGTTATATGAGTGTAGGATGAGTGTGGATGAGTGTAGTCTGGTTACTAACTGAGTTCGTTCCTCAGAAAGGGCAATTTATTAAAAGCCCAACAGCCAGGGCAACTAAGGGACCTACAGATTTACGTGGAATCCGAACCACAAAGTGCTGGTCTGATTTTTAGCTAATTGGCAAGCCTGATACTCAGTTATCTCTCCCCCACACAACATCCGCACAGTGACTACGACCCAACATGGACACCCCAGACTTCTCTAGTAGTATCCACGTCTATAGCAATCATTGAGCGGACGCCATGTCGGTATTAAGAGGATCGAGCATCCAACCTATCACCTCCCAAACACTTTGTCCCCAAGTAGCTGGGTTACAGCACTGCGCCACCAGTGCCGTCTATGTAATTAATTAAAAACAAAAGTTACAAACACATATCTACATCCAACACACATATAAATTTTTAAGGATCCAAAGACATTTTACAGCAAAATGTCACCCGTTTATGGCAAAATACAAAATTATGTTTAGCCTTTAAGTCAGATTCAGCCTCTTTAAAGACCAATAAAAATAATTTAAATCACATATGATATTTTTGGATAATATGAATCTTCATAAATCCTAACCCCTTGGTATTAAATTCGTAGATGTCAGCCTTACGCTATTTCTTTCCTAATTTAAAATCTATTATTCATTGACAGTTTAATATAGTTTCTTAAACATTACTAAGTGACGTCATTGTTAATGACGTTATGACGTTGTACAAGACATACAGTCTTGTTTAGCGTCATTGTTTTTACTATACTAACTCTAAAGCATAAAACCAATGTTCATAATTGTACAATTTACAAAATTAGTCATTATGGGTGAAAATACATAGGATATTGATTCATTATAATTTTCAATAAGCCTTTATAAATTACTTCTAATCCCTTAAGAATATCCTTTTAGATATATTCACTGGTTCCTGTTCTAGATATTAAGGTTACTATGGAATTATTGTTAAGATCTTGTTAAAATTGTTAAGATCTTGTTACAATTTCAGATGTTCCTCGTGTTTGCTGTATTGGGGAGCACATTGGCTATGCCCCAGTGGCACCATGGACATGTTGGTGGACACTACGGACACCATGGCCATAACACTTATTATGGACACGGTCATCACGCAGTTCCCCATCTGAGCACCCACTATGGACACTACGAAAATCCCCACCATGTCCACTACGCCAGTCCACATTGGGGACACCACTACTAACGTCACAGACCACCCTCCTCAGTTAAACCAAACAACCATGACAGAAAATATTAAACTCACCTGTGAATATATCATTCATACATCTGATGGAAACTTTTATATCAGTATTATTATTTATGTTTTATAAAGTAAATAAAAATTTTGTTAGTATATTTTGTAACAGAGTTTAATTTCCGTTGAAAAAAAACATACATTATAGATTGTACTATTCTCCTAAAATACAACAGTCGTTATTATAGAACAGATTGAACTTAAGGGTCTGCAGAGGCTGTCGGCCATGTTGGTTTTAATCTCATGAGAACAATGTTATTTGCGAATCCATATTTTTTCGTTATTTATTGGCCAAAAGGTGGGTTTGCTTTTCATATTTCGAAAATATACGCCTAGTTTTGAACAATAGGTGAAAATAAAAGCTTATAAGTGAATATTTTTTATGTTTTTTTCTATACATCAAATTATAAATTCGCAAAGCAATTCCAACGTGCAATTTCATTTTAATCAAATGAAATTTTTTTGGAAAAAATCCGTTTAAAAATAACTGTTTAGTTTGCGATTTAAAAATAATAAAGTTTACGATACGCGTGATCGTATGTCCGTCTCGAAAATAAAATTGTTCTTATGGAATTAAAACCAACATGGCCGATAACTTCCGACAGCCTCTGCAGACTCTTAATCGCTTTAATTCCAGTATAAAATTGTTGCATTCTGTTCATATCAGCGAGGCACATCGAGTTTGTTAGTTTTCGAACTTGAACTGAATGAGCTGGAAGCTCACGCATGAAAACATATTGCCAAGCTGGATGATACAACCTCCTAGTTACTAAGTAAGGTTTGCCCACCCACCCCCTTGTATCTATATAAGGTTGTTTATATAAGGTAGGGGGCCCTTAGCTGTTAGATTGCAGACTATGCATTTCTAACACCTTCCAACTCATCTTACTGTTGTTATAAAAAAAACTAGAGGTGCTGCACGATCTCATGCTCTAGGGAGATATATTAAATTACATTTTACACCCCTATTTAGCTAAAGAAAGGATTAAGATATACAATTATCCGTCCTTGTATGTCGTAAAGGAGAATTAATCCTCTCTCCTAACCTTTGAAGATTAGACGTTTATATCTCGTTCTGAAGATTAAGTAAGAAGAAGGGTTGTTGTCTTATTCTGGATTATAAAATGTTTAATACACTGCCTGATGATGTTAGACTCAAAAATGAAGGTCTGGCTTATTAGTAAAGCCTTCTGTTCCCTACAGTAGTTCTTCGAGAGCAACCCAAATAAAATTCAACCACCGCTAATCTTGTATTATTACGTGAGTACTATTGTGCTGTCCTTTGGCGCTGAAAACCCTGTACTCCAGGATTCCTCACTTGTTCGCCAACTTCTTGAATTCTCAAGCGTTGTGTAGCCTCCTTACTTGACTGGTCATAAGAAGAGGCTTGAATATATTCAACGGAGGTTTCTTCGTCTGGTTGGTGTTCGGCAAGGTTTGCCTTATAAAGTAGTTCCCACAACTCAATTCCAGTCCGACTCAACTCTACGATTTACAGACGACACGCTGTGTCAGTGATGTTATGTCCCTTTACAAACTGATCAATGGTCACATTAACGCCCCTGATTTACTTGGTGAAGTGGATATCCGCGTACCTTTACGGACACGTTCATAGGAACTCAAGCAGGCGCCACTATTCTAGAGACTACGAGCTTAATAGCCCAATGGCAAGAATGATGCGACTGGGGAATTCTGTGTGTGCAGAGGTGGACTTCTATCACGACAGCTCCCTAGTTCACCTGTGAAGGGACCAGTGCTTTCCTGCCTAACACATTTGTAATTGACCCCAACATACATCTTGTAAATTGTTGTCTTGTGTTAGCTCTTGTCTCTTTTGTTAGCTCGATATTGTAAAATATTATTATTTTTCTATTATTACTACTTAGCTCTTGTACATGGTCTATACATGGTAGTAACTTTTTTATTTCATTGTTATTACACATTGTTTTGTAACGGTTATGCCGTTGGAATGTAAAATAAAATAAATTGTATTTTTATTTAATATAATTTATTTAACTTGTGTTTAAACTTGACTATCCTTCTATTGGAGCAAATCGCCGACGCTATCCATCGAGCAATGCGGGTCAAATACCAAGGAATCAAATAAATATTGTACTTATAAAAACCAGGTAAATTGCAAATAATTATATTTATGATCGTGATTTTTGGATTGAATATTGGCTCAAATAAACCTGATCATTTCAAAAGAGACATCACCGCTTACCATCGCCAAAAGTAAGGTATCATCCAAACGACAGATTCGTTGCGTGAATTTGTTGTGGCGTTTTTCGTAGCATTATTATTTTATATCATATATACTGATAAACCCTATAATATTGGATATCACTAACTATATCTTTGGCCCCTTTTACTTAACGAATTTGTGATTCATACACTATAAGTAGTATTCTTAAAATAAGTATTGATTTTCGTAAAATTATCCTAAATTACCAGGTACACTAAGTATACCCTTAAGTACTGTTGTGTAAGCGTCTCATATCTAAGAATATGAATAAGAATATTTGAGACCCCATATAGTTATTGTATATAATTATTTTATTTTTGTATAATAATGAATTATAGGATAATTTGTTGATCCCCCTTTCATTTAATAACTTTGCGATTCAAATAAGTTGCATTCTTTTTCGCAACTTAATTACAAATTATCGAATATACTAGTATACATCAAAATAATGCATCGGTATCACTACTGTGGCGCAGAAATTGTGTACCCGAGTTTGAAGGTTGTTTGCTAAGAAACTAAGAGGTTTGTGAAAAATCCAATCATCCTCGTTTAATTGTAAGTTATGGCATATTAATTTTTAAACCGTTAAATTTTAATCAATTTAAAATATTTAGGTAAAACATTATTAATAATTCTAAAATTTTTTATTTTATTTACTAATGCATTTTCGCCAGTTATAGGCGAAAATGCATTAATAAAAAAATTAAAATTGCGGAATTATTAAAAATGTTTTATTTTAATCCATCGAAATTCCACCAAAAACCAAATAAAGAAACTGTCAATTTAAAGTGATTTTAAATTATTTAAATCAATTTAAAATACTGCATTTATTTACGCTCTTACAAGTAACGCATTGTGAATGTACATTTCCTAAGGATTACAACGAAGCTAAGTAATTAATTTTACGACCACTAGAAGCCAAGAAAGCTTTGTTTCGGGAAATTGATAACAAATTTTTCTTGTGAAAATTAAAATGTATATAAGACATTCATGTCGACCACGTATTAAATTTAAATACTATACATGAACGCGTTTGTTTAGTAATAAATTTATAAAGTTGATGCACAGTGAAAACTAGTACAACATCCGGTATTTTTTTTTTTTTTACAAACTAGGATAAAAATTACTAAACCTTATAATAAAATTTAAAATGTTGTATCATATAACGTACAATTACACAAGGAAAATAATTTCCTTGTATGAGGATTGGATTTTTCATAAGCCTCTTAGTTTCTTAGTAATGAACCTTCAACCTCGGGAACACATAATTTCTGTACTTACCGACTTTGTTGTGATTTCCCAGATATATTCCCAATACTTGTGAAAGTAGTTTTATGATAACGTGGAATATTCTCTCCCCATTCTGACTCAACAACTTATACACATGTTTTGTTAGTGTATAACTAGGATACAAACTTCAGGTCTTTTTTTTACAAAAGGAAAACTTGTTTACAATATTTTCGTTAAACACCAGAATTTTGAAAGTGAGTGTGGCTTACTCATTTTACAAGTTTTTACATTTTACATTTTTACAAAGAGTATGTAATTTTAAAATTAATGTTTTCCATTGCCTACAAGCCTGAGGCCTAAGACGTAGTTCTGACAGTTAGGCGCGTACACGTATCCTACTCTATAAATAGCATACATCATAACTTCTCTTTAGACATCATAGATACATAACAGGACAAGACACAACATAAACTAATTTAATCTGCACGTGCTACCCACTAATTTAATCTGCACTTGCTACCCACTAATTTAATCTGCACGTGCTGCCTACTAATTTAATCTGCACGTGCTGCCTACTAATTTAATCTGCACGTGCTACCTACTAATTTAATCTGCACGTGCTACCCATTAATTTAATCTGCACGTGCTACCCACTAATTTAATCTGCACGTGCTGCCTACTAATTTAATCTGCACGTGCTACCCACTAATTTAATCTGCACGTGCTACCCACTAATTTAATCTGCACGTGCTACCCATTAATTTAATCTACACGTGCTATTCATTAATTTAATCTGCACGTGCTACCCATTAATTTAATCTACACGTGCTAGCCACTAATTTAGTCTGCACGTGCTAGCCACTAATTTAATCTGCACGTGCTACCCATTAATTTAATCTACACGTGCAAGCCACTAATTTAATCTGCACGTGCTACCCACTAATTTATCTGTACGTGCTACCCACTAATTTAATTTGCACGTGCTACCCATTAATTTAATCTACACGTGCTATCCATTAATTTAATCTGCACGTGCTACCCATTAATTTAATCTACACGTGCAAGCCACTAATTTAATCTGCACGTGCTACCCACTAATTTATCTGTACGTGCTAGCCACTAATTTAATCTGCACGTGCTACCCATTAATTTAATCTACACGTGCAAGCCACTAATTTAATCTGCACGTGCTACCCACTAATTTATCTGTACGTGCTACCCACTAATTTAATTTGCACGTGCTACCCATTAATTTAATCTACACGTGCTATCCATTAATTTAATCTGCACGTGCTACCCATTAATTTAATCTGCACGTGCTACCCACTAATTTAATCTGCACGTGCTGCCCACTAATTTAATCTGCACGTGCTAACCACTAATTTAATCTGCACGTGCTACCCACTAATTTAATCTGCACGTGCTACCCATTAATTTAATCTACACGTGCTATCCATTAATTTAATCTGCACGTGCTACCCATTAATTTAATCTACACGTGCTAGCCACTAATTTAGTCTGCACGTGCTAGCCACTAATTTAATCTGCACGTGCTACCCATTAATTTAATCTACACGTGCAAGCCACTAATTTAATCTGCACGTGCTACCCACTAATTTATCTGTACGTGCTACCCACTAATTTAATTTGCACGTGCTACCCATTAATTTAATCTACACGTGCTATCCATTAATTTAATCTACACGTGCAAGCCACTAATTTAATCTGCACGTGCTAGCCACTAATTTAGTCTGCACGTGCAAGCCACTAATTTAATCTGCACGTGCTACCCATTAATTTAATCTACACGTGCAAGCCACTAATTTAATCTGCACGTGCTACCCACTAATTTATCTGTACGTGCTACCCACTAATTTAATTTGCACGTGCTACCCATTAATTTAATCTACACGTGCTATCCATTAATTTAATCTGCACGTGCTACCCATTAATTTAATCTGCACGTGCTACCCATTAAGTTATCTGTACGTGCTACCCATTAATTTAATCTGCACGTGCTACCCACTAATTTAATATGCACGTGCTACCCACTAATTTAATCTGCACGTGCTACCCATTAATTTAATCTACACGTGCTATCCATTAATTTAATCTACACGTGCTATCCATTAATTTAATCTACACGTGCTACCCATTAATTTAATCTACACGTGCTATCCATTAATTTAATCTACACGTGCTATCCATTAATTTAATCTACACGTGCTATCCATTAATTTAATATGCACGTGCTACCCACTAATTTAATCTGCACGTGCTACCCATTAATTTAATCTACACGTGCTATCCATTAATTTAATCTACACGTGCTATCCATTAATTTAATCTGCACGTGCTACCCATTAATTTAATCTACACGTGCTATCCATTAATTTAATCTACACGTGCTATCCATTAATTTAATCTGCACGTGCTACCCATTAATTTAATCTGCACGTGCTACCCATTAATTTAATCTACACGTGCAAGCCACTAATTTAATCTACACGTGCTACCCACTAATTTATCTGTACGTGCTACCCACTAATTTAATTTGCACGTGCTACCCATTAATTTAATCTACACGTGCAAGCCACTAATTTAATCTACACGTGCTACCCACTAATTTATCTGTACGTGCTACCCACTAATTTAATCTGCACGTGCTACCCATTAATTTAATCTACACGTGCAAGCCACTAATTTAATCTACACGTGCTACCCACTAATTTATCTGTACGTGCTACCCACTAATTTAATTTGCACGTGCTACCCATTAATTTAATCTACACGTGCTATCCATTAATTTAATCTGCACGTGCTACCCATTAATTTAATCTGCACGTGCTATCCATTAATTTAATCTACACGTGCTATCCATTAATTTAATCTGCACGTGCTACCCATTAATTTAATCTACACGTGCAAGCCACTAATTTAATCTACACGTGCTACCCACTAATTTATCTGTACGTGCTACCCACTAATTTAATTTGCACGTGCTATCCATTAATTTAATCTGCACGTGCTACCCATTAATTTAATCTGCACGTGCTACCCATTAATTTAATCTACACGTGCTATCCATTAATTTAATCTGCACGTGCTAGCCACTAATTTAATCTGCACGTGCTACCCATTAATTTAATCTACACGTGCTATCCATTAATTTAATCTGCACGTGCTAGCCATTAATTTAGTCTGCACGTGCAAGCCATTAATTTAATCTACACGTGCTATCCATTAATTTAATCTGCACGTGCTATCCATTAATTTAATCTGCACGTGCTACCCATTAATTTAATCTGCACGTGCTACCCATTAATTTATCTGTACGTGCTACCCATTAATTTAATCTGCACGTGCTACCCACTAATTTAATATGCACGTGCTACCCACTAATTTAATCTGCACGTGCTACCCATTAATTTAATAGTTGTTCAGTTGAAGGAGAAGGCTTGTGTAATAAACAAACGTAATACATACTACTTTTTATAAATTTTAAGGGGCATTGAACCTCAGTTTATTGTTTTGCATACAAAACACATTTTATGTACAGTTTTTTAATGTCATCTTAGACGTATCTGTGTTAAAAAATCTCAAAGATACAATTCAGTCAATTACATGACATTTGAGTTAAATCTTCAGAGATTTTCAGTGTTGTTAGATAATTCTGAAATTAATTTACATTGTCTACTATTGGTAGATTTGATGGTAGAATTTATCTGTCGATTTAAAATTTGTTTACATAAAAAATCAACATCTCCTCAATAGTTAAATATATATATAAGTTAAGGTTTATGAATATATGAATTTTCTAAGAAGAGAGGTCAACTTCTTACCAATAAAACTACCCATAACAGTGTTATTAGTTATAAACATAAATTAGTCAATATCCAGAATACCGAAGTACAGTTTTCAAACCCAATAGTGCAATTCTCTTTAATAACCTTCCAGTTAATTTAAGAAAAATGCAGTCACGAAAGAAGTTTTTTGTCTGAAAAAGTACTTTTTTGAAAGAAAACTAAAAGTCAACAAAATATTCAATTAAGGTTTTCCAGCGTTCACGAATATATATATCGTGGTTGCAGTAATAAAGTTCCAGTAAAAATGTTCTAATTTAGTAGGCCTAAAATAGTAAAACTGATAAATACAGTATTTTAAAAATGAATTTACTTATATTCCTTTTCAATTCAAACTCAGTAAGTTCAAACGCGTTTAATGCAGTTTCATATTACTGTACGACAGTAAAGAAGTTTGAGTTATGTCTATTACAGTGTAGTCTCTATGAAAATGAATTAGTTTCCATTTCGTTTGTACTTTGTTATCTGTGTTCGACACTTCAGTGTCACGACATTCTTACAGGAAACTAACATTTCAGATTATCTTTTTTCTGTAATCTAGTTCAAGTTATCGTCACCTGATGACGATGATTATATCCTCCCGAAACGTTGCTTGGATCATAAAGTAAGCGACTAGGACATCTCTATCAAACTACAAATAAAACATCGATTTTTTTCACTATCTATTTTTACAAAGCTTCGAATTCAAATTAGCAGATTAAGGATTTCGGGAAGCAATGGGTCACCATTATTGGCTAACTGGATTCTTAAAAGGAATTTTCAGCTTCGTCAACAATATAGTAAACACGGAGGATGAGTCAGTACTAGTAAGTCCTTGGCCTAGCTAAGTCCACTACATGACAGTTTAGGCCGCCAGGTCATCGGCATTTCCCTGTGGATGTGTAACCCTGGCCTTGGAGTGACGTAGTTCAACCTCTCCATTGATCTGGCCGAATAAAAATAACCTCCAAGGTGACATAAAAAGGAATAACATTGAATATACTAGTGGCCTTGTTGTGAAGGACAACTTTCTAAGATGATGAAAACTAATCAATTTAAATTCAATTATTCATTTATTTCGTAAGTTTTACTATAGTAAAAGCCCTACCAAATCGAACAAGATTTTATGGTGGAAGCTCAATTATAAAATAAATACAAAGAACAAATACTGTACATAGCAATCAATAATAAAATTATCAGTCTCTCTTGGCAGCAATGTATAATTAATTAAACATTTATACTTTAAAACTACCTTATAACCAATACCTTATATATAAAAACTAACATAAATACATTTCAGAGACAACAAAAAATAAAAAACATAAGGTATACATAACCTTAATAATAAATCACTATTAATATTAGTTAAATCTTATCCATTATCAATCATTTAACTAAATCAAAACATATGTTCATTTTGGGTTGTTATTAAGTGTTTTTTACCCTTTTTTTATTTAATCAGCTCGTAACTTCGAACGACCGCAGATTGTCACTAGGTGAGGTCTTTCAACTAATTGTAAGTGTTGGCAAGAATATATAAATAATTTCACAGAAAGGCCTATGTCTACATGACAGTGTACTAAAATTGCTATAGAATTTTTATCGGAAAATTCTTGCTTTTACAAAAATCCTTCACTTGAAGTTGTAAAATTGTTACAAGTCAAGTTCCTCCAGTGTTTTTGTTCTTAATTATTTGCCAAATCTTATCCGTCTTTATCATACATTTTTTACAACCTATATATTTTTAGTATCAGTTAGAATTAATTACACATATTATTTATTTATTTTCCCCCTCAGTGAGTGTAGGCCTGCACTGTCCCTAGATACACTATTATTTATTTCCTCTCAACAACATATAGGTGTTAGTATTTTTAATATAATGTAAGGAAGGTGCTTCGCCTTCAAATTACCTGGTAATGTTAGACAGTTTTTATTTACGAAAACTACCCAGGTTTCAAGCAAACCAATGTTCAGTCTTGAGAACATCAACATGTGTAATAAATCAAATGAACCATACTTTGTTTCTTATTTAGTTTTTACTCATATTTTTTTAATGTTTTACATCTTTTAGTAGGAGGATTACCTAAATAACAACTCGCTAATATTACCAGCCAATTTTATTTAACCACTCGTATACTTATATGAATTGTAGAGTTAAAGTAATTAAATACAAATTTTTGTTTCTTACAGTACGACTATGTTTGATTGAGTGATATTTCTTGGGAATTGCATGATAAGATGAGTTACGTATACATTATTTACCACATTATCAAAGTGGTAATAACAACCCGCCCACCCATACACGTACAGTGGTATTGACCACCCGCCCACCCATACACGTACAGTGGTATTGACCACCCACCCACGCATACACGTACAGTAGTAATAACAACCCGCCCACCCATACACGTACCGTGGTATTGACCACCCGCCCACCCATACACGTACAGTAGTAATAACAACCCGCCCACCCATACACGTACCGTGGTATTGACCACCCACCCACGCATACACGTACAGTAGTAATAACAACCCGCCCACCCATACACGTACCGTGGTATTGACCACCCACCCACGCATACACGTACAGTAGTAATAACAACCCGCCCACCCATACACGTACAGTGGTATTGACCACCCGCCCACCCATAAACGTACAGTGGTATTGACCACCCACCCACGCATACACGTACAGTAGTAATAACAACCCGCCCACCCATACACGTACAGTGGTATTGACCACCCACTCACCCATACACGTACATTGGTATTGACCCACCCACCCACTCATACACGTACAGTAGTAATAACAACCCACTCACCCATACACGTACAGTGGTATTGACCACCCGCCCACCCATACACGTACAGTGATATTGACCACCCACCCACGCATACACGTACAGTAGTAATAACAACCCGCCCACCCATACACGTACAGTGGTATTGACCACCCACCCACCCATACACGTACAGTAGTAATAACAACCCGCCCACCCATACACGTACCGTGGTATTGACCACCCGCCCACCCATACACGTACAGTAGTAATAACAACCCGCCCACCCATACACGTACCGTGGTATTGACCACCCGCCCACCCATACACGTACAGTAGTAATAACAACCCGCCCACCCATACACGTACCGTGGTATTGACCACCCACCCATGCATACACGTACAGTAGTAATAACAACCCGCCCACCCATACACGTACAGTGGTATTGACCACCCGCCCACCCATACACGTACAGTGGTATTGACCACCCACCCACGCATACACGTACAGTAGTAATAACAACCCGCCCACCATACAAGTACCGTGGTATTGACCCACCGCCCACCCATACACGTACATTGATATTGACCACCCGCCCACCCATACACGTACAGTGGTATTGACCCACCGCCCACCCATACACGTACATTGATATTGACCACCCGACCACCCATACACGTACCGTGGTATTGACCACCCACCCACCCATACACGTACATTGGTATTGAACACCCGTCCATCCATACACGTACAGTGGTATTGACCACCCTCCCACCCATACACGTACAGTGGTATTGACCACCCACCCACCCATACACGTACAGTGGTATTGACCACCAGCCCACCCATACACGTACAGTGGGTATTGACACCCGTCCACCCATACACGTACAGTGGTATTGACCACCCGTCCACCCATACACGTACAGTGGTATTGACCACCCGTCCACCCATACACGTACAGTGGTATTAACCACCTGCCCACCCATACATGTACATTAAACAGTAACTTATTTTACATTAATTTACATTAATCAAAATGTTGAATTGACGTCTACTCAATGGTTATCATTATTGTATAATCACTTCTGGATAATAATAACTTTAGAATGATCGGATTGACAGTGGACGTTGGAAGAAAAGCTGACATTTATTTGAATGTAGAGGGAATATTTTCGTCAGTACGGCTTTAAGTTGGGCGTCTATGTTGGTTACTATTCGTCTGTACGTAAGGTTGTGAAAACGACATACCTCTTTATGATCTGAGGTCATTAAGGTGATATGTCAACAAGTTCAGGAAACTTTAGGTTCAGGAGGTGGATACTGGTGTCCGACAAAAGTTATCAGTAGATTGGATAGGTAGACTCGTCAATTGACAATTTGTTCTTGTATTTATAACAAACGGGAATTAAGTATAGAATTAATTTTATTTACACTATTACAATTAATTTGTATAATTACTACAGATGGATTTATTATGTTCAATTGCAAATATATTAAAAAATATTATTCATTCCCATTTTCTTTTAATAACGTTCCTTGCCCTTAAAATATTGGTATTACGACACAACATTTTTTTATAAGCTACATTTTCTGGACCTCGGGTTTACTTTGGTATTGTCTTGATAAAGACTATTAGTAAATGAGGTAAAACTCGAGGCAGGTTACATATATGAAAATGTTAAGATTCCCTCCGAAAACCATTCATCCGAGAGTTATGTAAATAAAGATTCTAATAAGCGTAAATGTTTTAAACAGTGAGAAACACATAACTGCAAAGTTTCGTTACACTCATGTAGATACAAGTTTATTTAGAATATTCCAGGCTTTTGCCCAACCCTGTATAGATTTTGAAAATATTTACCAATTAATGGACACAGCTTTAAGACACGTTTAAGAACTGCCTTACTTGACAAACGACAAGGAAACACTCTTAAATCCTCTTTAGAATAAACTTGATCTGAAGTTATAATCACTTTAAATTACAAAATAAATAAAATAATCACATATGATACAAACACAAATAATTCAAAATGTTCTATTAGTAAATATTAATAATCTGAAGATTTTGTTGGTGTGCGTGAACATTGTTATGTTAAAAACAAGAACAATTTGTAAATACGACGATTAATCATAGTTTATTACTACATTTAAAGTAGCTCTTAGTAATTTACTATGCAATTGTAATAAATATCCTTTTTTTAATATTCTAACTAGGACACACCCCAAACTCTCGCTGCGTTCGATACACCTCGGCCTTCGGCCTCGGTATGTGACTTTTGACTACAAATAATAGTAGATTAACTATATAACATAAAATCACAATATTAAACTTATCTACAGTATCTCACGCGCACTACTTGCATTGCTACCTGCTTATCTACAGTATCTCACTTGCATTACTTGCATTGCTATCTGTTTATCTACATTCTACAGTATCTCACGCGCACTACTTGCATTGCTACCTGCTTATCTACAGTATCTCACTCGCATTACTTGCATTGCTATCTGCTTATCTACAGTATCTCACTCGCATTACTCGCATTGCTACCTGCTTATCTACAGTATCTCACTCGCATTACTTGCATTGCTACCTGCTTATCTACAGTATCTCACTCGCATTACTCACATTCCTACCTGCTTATCTACAGTATCTCACTCGCATTGCTACCTGCTTATCTACAGTATCTCACTCGCATTACTCACATTCCTACCTGCTTATCTACAGTATCTCACTCGCATTGCTACCTGCTTATCTACAGTATCTCACTCGCATTAGGCCTACTTGCATTGCTACCTGCTTATCTACAGTATCTCACTCGCATTACTCACATTCCTACCTGCTTATCTACAGTATCTCACTCGCATTGCTACCTGCTTATCTACAGTATCTCACTCGCATTACTCACATTCCTACCTGCTTATCTACAGTATCTCACTCGCATTGCTACCTGCTTATCTACAGTATCTCACTCGCATTACTCGCATTGCTACCTGCTTATCTACAGTATCTCACTCGCATTACTTGCATTGCTACCTGTTTATTGGTATAAATACCAATGGTATTAATTAGCCTATTTCAAAAGTGTTAATTTCAGTTGCTTTTGTCAACAGCTGAAGATTAACCCCTTAATGCATCAATATGATACTTTCAAACATACAAACTAAAAATGTTTATTTATTTACAAAGCAACTATTATTAATCTACTTAACTCAACCGAATGTTATTCTTACGGAAAACATGAAATTTTGAGGGGCTGTTTTTACCCTTAGGAATGAAACATCGAAAAATCCTTTCTCAGTTGGTCCCTTCGATACTAAAGCTAACCCCTTTAAAATTTCGTGTGAATCCGTTTGGTAGTTTTTGATATATTTCGTGATGATTGAGTGAGTCAGTCATTCAGTGGTATTTAGTTTTATATATAGATAGATAAGAACTGATTTTAATATAGATAGATTTTATATATAGATAGATATATATAGATAACCAATTTAGAATCATTTTTAAAATATATTCTTAGCTGTACATCATTTTATAAAACTCAGTAGTCTATTATAAATAATATTGGAACTCTATAATAGTAAGATTTAATGAAACAGGTTAAATTTTATTTGGCCAAAGGATAATTATTTTTATTACATAGAATCGATGGTTAATTTCAGTACGTTCTTTGATAGTTAAAAGCAGATCTTGAAAAAATATCTCTTTTGGTAGCACTTGGCTATTGTCTGTCTAAGTATTGTATTATGATGTAGTCTGTTGCTACAGTAACTGTATTATTTATTTTTTACTGTAAGAAAAGAGATTAAGATAAGACTTGTTTCGAATCATAGTATTATCAACCAACAGAAATATAGAAATCAGGGAAAAATAAATAAGGCTAGTTACCATTTCAAGCGTTACCAACAAATAGATAGATTGACCGACAGAGGGAAGACAAAGCTTGTTTAGGTTTCCATCGTAATGACCTTCCTTACTTGATATTGGTAAGACTTGTTTCAACTTCTAGCGTTACCGACAGGGCGATAGACTGGCAGAGAGAACTTAAGATGAGAATTGTTTCAACTTCTAGCGTTACCGACAGGGTGATAGACTGGCAGAGAAAACTTAAGTTAATAATTGTTTCAACTTCTAGCGTTACCAACAGAGCGATAGACTGGCAGAGAGAACTTAAGTTAAGAATCGTTTCAACTTCTAGCGTTACCGACAGGGCGATAGACTGGCAGAGAGAACTTAAGATGAGAATTGTTTCAACTTCTAGCGTTACCGACAGGGTGATAGACTGGCAGAGAGAACTTAAGTTAAGAATAGTTTCAACTTCTAGCGTTACCGACAGGGCGATAGACTGGCAGAGAGAACTTAAGTTAATAATTGTTTCAACTTCTAGCGTTACCAACAGAGCGATAGACTGGCAGAGAGAACTTAAGTTAAGAATCGTTTCAACTTCTAGCATTACCGACAGGGCGATAGACTGGCAGAGAGAACTTAAGATGAGAATTGTTTCAACTTCTAGCGTTACCGACAGAGCGATAGACTGGCAGAGAGAACTTAAGTTAAGAATTGTTTCAACTTCTAGCGTTACCGACAGGGCGATAGACTGAATGAGAGATATTATGGTGGCCGTTTCCCAGACTGCTGGAAGTCGACATCCCTAGCACATTAACACTAATCTTACCGTCAGCAGATTAAAACATTCTGTTACATTTCAAATTTGCGGTTCTTGTTTGTAATTATAATTATCATTATAATTACAACTTTATTATAAGTTATAATTATGATTAAAGACACTGGATTAAAGATCTAATCTAGTGGACCATAAGTTTATTTTATAAGTGTTTTCATTTAAAATCGTCAAGAGTTATCTGTTATGTTTCACATATTGAACTATAAACGATGATAAATTACTCAATTTTTGACAAAAGCCAATTTATGATCCATTGGAACAGTTCTTCGCCTATCAAATGACACTTCAAGTGTCGCGATACAATCACTTTTACAGACCGAATCCTTGAAATAGAAGCCCATTTTTTCGTGGAGTTTAGCTGTCTCCTTAAAATAAGACTATGGTACTGTAGTTTTGAGTTCAATTGTGTATAAACTAGAGAATACGCCGAATGTAAGTTGCGCTTAGTTTCTATCAAAAAACATTTCCGACCAAACTCGTTTTTTGTTTCTATTGATTTATTTCTAACTACACTTGACCCTCTGTCACGGCCGTGGTCAGATGATGTCATCTCCCTTGACGGGCCAAGAAGACTCGCCTAGGAATTAACGAGGAAGTCACTAACGCCGTCCTGACACGAACCTTCACGAATCTGGGAGAGAGGGGACTGGATATAATGAGATTCCGACGACCAAATTGACATAGCATTTCTCCCTGGTCACACAATGGCGAAGACTAGTCTAGCGGTAAGTCATTTGTATCTTGGCAACTTCTATGTTTCCTCAATTAAATGTTTGTCCAAATTGGTTATAAGATAATTTGTGTTCTACTATTTATTATAAAATAATACTAACTACTATTCATGTACTAATTCAAATAACAATTTCTTTATTTATGAAAATGAAATGCATCTTAATACCAAAATGCTATTTACATAAATTGTCATGAGCATTTTGAATTTAACCAAACGATTTTAGGGATTTTTAAAAGATCGAAATTGTTATAAAAATACAAAATTGTGGATTATGGCTGAAATAAGGTTACTGAACGTTTTTTAATTATTTTCATATGTAGAATGACATCCTGACACTGCCGCTAAGCTTTTTTGTGACACCCTGTATGTACATTTCAAACTTTCTGTTGAGTTTGCAGTCTTTGTTAAGGTTTTCTGAACGAATTACAATTTGAACTTTGAAAAGTTTTTATATTTATTTAAATAATTAATTTGAATACATATTAAATAAATAACATTTATTTTAAATTGAATTGCTGATTACAATTATTACATTCTTACATATGAGATGCCGACACAACGTTGTTGCTATTTTAAGGTGAATATGAATGGTTATATGAGTGTAGGATGAGTGTGGATGAGAGTAGTCTGGTTACTAACTGAGTTCAACTGTTCCTCAGAAAGGGCAATTTATTAATAGCCCAACAGCCAAGGCAACTAAGGGACCTACAGCTTTACGTGGAATCCGAACCACGTAGTGCTGGTCAGTTATCTCCCCCACACAACATCCGCACAATGATTACCACCCAACATGGGCACCCCAGACTTCTCTAGTAGTGTCCACGCCAATAGCAATCATCAAGCGGACGCCATGTCGGTATTAAGAGGACCGAGCATCCAACCAATATTGCTTGCGGGTGTAATAGGTTATTCCCTACCACAGTACAGGTTCCAGTTAAGTAGTACTATCTAATCATTTACACAAATGACGAAACTAGATCCTGTGCTTTCCGAGATTTAAGCCCGCTTTTGTTTGGAAATGTCTTCGGCAGGGTCTACAGAGTTAATAAAATTATGTCTGAGAGGGGGGAGGACAATAGTGTAACGACTTGGACCCATGACAAAAGTAATGTCTAGTTCATAATTCCATGATTGTTGTTAGGGTGACAGCGATTTTATTTAGGATCTCACTTTGTTATACCTCACCATTTCATTTATTATTTTGTTACAGTGGTTAGGGGCTCACAATTTTAGAACTGACTCTCAAAGTTGTTTTAGTCAGCTCTTTAATTCTAATTTACCCTTATTGAGGTGGGAAGTGCTGTTATTTAAAACCTCACATTGTCTAACCTTAGCCTCAATTTGTTATTTTGTTCCTCACAAAGGCAGTGGTGATGGACACAACATGTTAGCACTAACCCTCCAAGTTGTTTTAGGCAGCAGCTTAGTTCTAATTTAACCCATATTGGGTGAGCAATAATGTTATTTAAGATCACCCATTGTTAAGCCTCGCCCTAATTTTGTTAATTTATTCCTCACAAAGGCAGTGGTGATGGACAAAACATGTTAGCACTAACCCTCCAAGTTGTTTTAGGCAGCAGCTTAGTTCTAATTTAACCCATATTGGGTGAGCAATAATGTTATTTAAGATCACCCATTGTTAAGCCTCGCCCTAATTTTGTTAATTTATTCCTCACAAAGTTATTGGTAAGGGGCACAACATTTTAGAAATGATGCCCCAAATAGTTTTAGGTACCGAAGCAGATGGGTTGTTGTGTGTTGTTTCAGCTCTAATCATAGTTTTAGAAGTGGACTGTAAAGGTGATAGATTAATTAACAAGAACCCAGGACACACCATTTTGCAAAGAATGTCAATCACGAGTAATATTCAATTTTTATCTCTCAAGCTTGGAAGGAAACAGAGCTTGGAAATGTCTAGGATTGATATTTGTCTGGGTTTTTTTTGTAACTTGGGGAAAATATGGGCGATGAAGATGGATTAATATGTTTTATAAAAGGGCGTCACGTGTTCGTTCACAAACCTTTAAAAAGTTGTGGCTTTTTCTAAGTGCCTTCCAAGATCATCTGCACCGTTCTGAGTGTTCTCCATCATGGGGATTATATAGTCGGCAGAAAGAAGAGACTTTCAATTTATGTTGTTGAAGAACTTTTAAATATAAATTTGAACAAGTTGTGTTCAGATTTTTACAATAAAATAAAAGACAATTAACAGTTACTTTCAAAGTTTAACAAGCAATCATAATCAACTTCCCAGTTCTTCTAAGTAAAAAGTCACTGTTAATGAATGAAATCTGTTCACATTATTATAAAGTCTTAGAGTTTTCTAATTCTGTGACTGTTAAATATGAAACTATATTGAGAATAATGTGCAATAACCACTTAATGGGTAATTATGTACACTTAGAAAAGTAGTTTGCTTATCTTAGAATTAAAAACCATAGCAAAAAGGACATAGAGAAAGATTATAGAGCTTCTCCAATAATGCCAAACTACATTATTGGAAGAAAATAAATCTTCAGTACCTCTAGATCTAGATGGTCTCTCCTTTTTCTTCTGTCGGTTTTCAATAAAGGCAGTACAGAAAGACAATGTCTTGTACATTTGCTATAGGAACAATTACAGCCTGCACTTTCTTGATTTAAATTAATTACTTCATTCCATATAGTATTCACCAAATTAACACTTATATCATATCACTAAATTTACATTGTAATTTCAGATTATGCTCGGGTTTGCGGCACTGGCTTACACCTTAGCTGTGCCCCATGGACATGACCATTATGATGGTCATCATGGACATGAACATTATGGACACCACACAGACTACCATGGACACGATCATTATGGACACCACACAGACTACCATGGACATGATCATTATGGACACCACACAGACCATCATGGACATGGTCATTATCATGGTCACCAAGAACACCACCATGGACACCACTCTGAGCCCAACTGGGGAGGTCACTACCATCATCATTAACTCTATAAGTCAATAGAGCTCCCACCCACATGAAGCATGGATGCTTTATGAACGTGTAATGATCTACATTAGTATTATTAGCGGTTTTAAGCAAATAAACAAAACGTATTTATTTATCAACACTTGTGTATTCATTTACTTTCCTGGCATTATCCGATGTGTTATTCATTTCTTAAAACTTGGGGGTGGTGTAGAGAGGGTTGTTTTCAAAATTGATGGATAGAACGTATCAAATCAAAAATATTTCTCTCTTTTTGGGGAAATAGTTGTGTTTTGTGAAATCATACTCGGAAAACATTTGTAACTATTGGTAAATGGAAAACATAGAAATAGTGAAAAACATAAATACAGTATATCCTCACTAACTAAGAATTCCTCAATAATTCAACACCCTAACTGTAAAGTCTTGTTGACCCAAAATTTAATAGCTGAAGGGAGCAAGTCAACTGGCTTAGATTATGTGCATTTCAAGTTAAGGAGAGTTGAAACAAGGCGAAACTCGTTGGTTATTTGAGATTTATTTAGAGATATAATAACAATATACATATCTAAGCACAGTAATCAATTTAGAAAGTAACTTAAATCTTTTGTGTGTTTATTAATTGAACCTGTTAAAAATGATCTGCATAACTCAACAACCTCTGGTCCACAAATTGAATTGATTTTCCGTGAAAAGGTTTTGGCACAGAAAATTTGTGTCATATCTTGTGCTTAGTCATGTTTTCTATACTACTCTGCACAAGACTTGTCTTCTCTGGTAAGTTTACTCATACCATATATCTCCCATTATACTAATTCCTAGCCTAGAAAATAAATAAGTCCCAAACCTGCCCTCTGCCAAAAATATACACATTTACAGATTAGCCATTGCTTAAATAATCTAGGAATATTTGGACCCAGTAAGTTTCATGAAATTCTCAATGATGAAGTTAGTTTTTGAGTATCTTACAGAAAAATAATTGCTCTTTATATATATATATATATATATATATATATATATATATATATATATATATATATATATATATACTGGACATTGGACTTTGCACAAATGTTTCAGAGACAAATATTTAATTGAAAAAGGTATTTCCTGTAAATAAAACATTTATTTCATCCATTTAAAATAACAATTTCAATCTCTATTTGGGTGAATATACATTGTAATGTAAACAAAAAATAAGATTGTTGGTATTTTCCAAAATCTTTAATATTTTAAAAACCAAAACGGTTTTTACCAGTTTAAAAGAGTCTCCAGCCTTGTGTGAGGCACAATAATTTTAGTTTTGTGAAATATGTGGAAACCCCTTCAATAATACCTCACTTACCAACAAAATTATTATTTTATAATCTCCATAGAGGTGAGCTATGCCACTAAACCTAGCTAATTAATATTAATTATTTAAGAGTTTCCATTAAGAGCTCTATATATAATTAATTATTTATTTATTTATTTTACATGCACAATGCAGGTTATTTATCCAATTACACTGTGCATGTTCAATGAAAGAAGACATGCAATTAATTTAAAGTCCACGATTTCATGTCCAGTCCAGTGCTACATACATAATCAACACTATTAACACAAGCAAACAAATAAATAATAAATAGCATAACAATAACATTGATAATAAATAATTATAAATATTAATAATATTTAACAACAATAAACTCTATTAACAATAACTAGGCTCCATAGTAGCGAGAGGATATGAGTGAAAAATAATATGCTTTTCTCTTTTTTATTTTTTTTATGTAGGCTGACTAAAAAAGTTTAACACTATTTATCTATATACATATCAATAATTAATTTCAATTGATTGGTTCAAGCTAGATCAATTTAAACCCCTTTGGCAGTATATTTTTTACTGGTAAATATTATTTGCAAATATATCAACTTCTCCTGACAAGGAGTTATATAATCTCATCATTGTGTTTAAAGGTGATGAAAACTGTATTCTTGTGCGCGAAAAATCAATACTATACAAATTTCTTGACCTATTATAAAATGTTGGAGCATAAAAATTAATTTTAGACGGACAGAATGAATCCATTATTTCACATTTCAACAATTTAAAAAGAAACAGTAAATGCGCCAATTTTCTCCTTTTCTCAAGACTTTCCATTTCAAAAATACTTAAAAGCTGATTATATGAAATATCAAAAGTAAAGTGACCAGTTTCTTTAAAATATAAATAGCGCAAAAACTTTTTCTGTACTTTTTCAATTGAATTAATATGAACAGCGAAAAAAGGATTCCATACTATACTAGCAAATTCCAAATTAGACCTAACAAGTGATACATACAATGATTTTAAAGTTGAAATTGAATGAAAATTATGAGACTGCCTAATAATAAACCCTAAGTTTTTATAAGCCTTATTTATAACAGATAAAATGTGTAGATTAAAATTCAAAGTAGGGTCTAAAATCAAGCCTAAATCCTTGAAATCGTATACTCTTTCAAGATTGCTACCATCAATAGAATTATCATTGAAAAGAGATATTTTTTTCCTTGTAAATGTCATAACTTTACATTTGCCAAAATTAAAACAGATTTTATTTTTAACACTCCATGCTACAATTTCATCCAAATCCGCCTGTAATGCTTTAGAGTCCAGCTGGTTATTGACTGTTCTATACAATTTGAGGTCGTCTGCATAAAGTAAAATCTGTGAAGTTTTTACACAGTTAACAATATCGTTAATAAATAAATTAAAAAGTACGGGACCCAGATTAGACCCCTGTGGAACCCCTGAACTCACAACATATTTACCAGAGTTGTGCCACATATAAGAGACATATTGACACCTATTACAAAAATAAGAATAAAAAACTTAACTAAATTAGACGAGAAACCTAAATGATGAATTTTAATTAAAATTAAACTATGGTCTACTTTGTCAAAGGCTTTACTAAAATCTGTAAAAATTACATCTAACTGAGAGTTGTTAACTAACTGAAGTAATGCATATTCTGTAAAACTTATCATGTTCGTAACAATAGACTTTTTAGATTGAAAACCATGCTGCTTATCAGTCAGTGATGCAGCCATAAACGACATAATCTTTTTGCAAATTATTATCTCAAATATTATGGAAGGAGTTGATAAAACTGCTTCAGGGCGATAGTTATTAATGAGCTTAGAATTTCCACTCTTAAAAATAGGTGTGACTCGTGTCAATTTAAAAACATCAGGAAACACATTATTAACTAAACAAAGATTAAAACTTATACAAAGTGGTTCAACAAATATATCTTTACAACTCTTAAAAATATAGGGTGGAATTTTATCCGGGCCAGCAGATCGTTTACCACTAAGCTGTTTAATTGCATCATTCACATCACCTTGACATACTTGATTAATAACTAAAGCTAGGGAAGGGAAGACAGGCAAGTTTCTAGTTCAATGACATTATCAGTTAAAGAGGATGGAGTGAAAGTAGATTTAAAGTACACAGCAAATGCTTCTGCGATGTTACTATTTCCTTTAATAATCTGACTTCCATCTGACATATCACTATTGGCATTCTTATGATTCCTTTAATTTTTAATGAAGTCCCAGAATTTTCTCACATCTTTATTGATGCTATTTTCCACACTATTTAAGTAAATATGATAATCGAATTTTATACTACTTTTAACAACTTTTCTCAATCTTTTAAACTCTGTTAGATCCGTTTCACTCATATTCCTTCTCAACTTCTTCCTAATTCTTATTTTTAACCTAATACTATCTATTAATTCTTTGCTATACCAAACTGGAAATTTAAATTTTATTTGTTTCTTTTCGGAATTCTTTTTGTTTCTTTTCAATGATCGAAAACCTGATAAATTACTTTATAAAATAAATCTACAGCTAAATTCAGATCACTAACACTATATAAAAAGGACCAATCAATTGCATTTAGACCATTATACAAATCTAAAAAATTAGTTTTGTTAAAAATATATCCTCTGTTGTTATTACTACTATTAACTGACCTATTCCAATTACATACTATTATAGTGGTATAATAATTAGATTTTAGATGTAGGAAAATTATAACAAATTTGTAACCACAAGAAAAAAGAAGAAGGTTATACAACCTATATTCTAACACATGTCTAAAACATATACCATTTTAAGTAAAAAATTGAAAAATAGACAATTATTTTTAAACCATTGATAATCTTAAAAGAATATTACAAATATAACATTCATATGAGGTGTTCCTATATAAAAATGCTTCTTACAAGTATGCATGAATACATATTATGCATGTGCATGGATAAAAACAAACTTCTCCACCTTTAGGGATTCTTTTACATCTCTCAATCATGGAATACAATGAAGAAAATTCTTTTGGATTCATTTTTTTTAACTTTAATAATATCAAAATTATTACATACAGTGAAACAGAGTACACATTCAAATCGAGAGATAAAAAGTGTGTGTTGTCACTTAGTGAACTGGCAATAAATGTTACATGATGCTTAAATATAAATTAAAACATGTCTAAAGACACTCATTGTTTTTGTAAGAAGCAAAGTAAGGTTTTCTCTTTGCAACTAACATTCCTTGATGTGGATCCTCAAACAGAAATAAACATACTTGACTTGCTTAATTGGCTATAACAAAACATACTACTAGTCAACAGGTTAAATCCAAGACATAGCTAACCATCAAAAACAAATTTATGGACATTTCAGCTGAAGAGAAGGCCGGCAAGCTGTCCCGAAAACTGAACCTTGGTTATATTGTAAATTTCTAAACTTGTTTCAAATATTTTAGGTTAGACAGAGTTGTTTTATGTTAGATAAGTCAGTTGAAGGTCAAATTATTAAATGTATATCTAGCAAAGCCAATTAGATATTTATCTTGAACATCAAAATAAATGTTCAAAGAAATATATGACAAAATTAAAGTTTTATTGCTTTTTTTTGTGTTTTTAGTTCATTTTCAGCAAAAGCATATGTTTACTTTGCCATCGATATGTTTTAATCAAGGAAGTTTTAATCAAACAGTTTGAACTCTGTTCCTGATTTGCTGACTTCTATGTTATTAACCTTGTTCTAACATGTTCCCCCTTCATCCTACGTTAGCCTGTATAGCAAATGTAACTTGCTGAACGGTTAATGAAATTATTACAAAAACTTTCTCAATGTTGGCTGCTTTAAGTTTGTTCAAAAAAAGTTGTAACTATTCACCAAATTAATGTCAAAACACCAACACTATACAAAATAAATTAAAAAATCTCTACTATCTAAGACTTTCATTAATAATTTTTATTTACGATTATATCAAAGAAAAATCAATCCTAAAGTTGCCTTTACTCTTTTTTGCTCTTTTATAAGTATGAATTTAGCTCTTTATAACAATTTTTTTAATATAGGCAGAGTTAAAACTGGATTTTAATCTAGTAAGTAACGGCTTGCCATGACTTAGGTGCTCACAGATTTGGTCCATTGAAAAACCCATGTGCAATGAGACAGTATTGTCACCATTATCAGTTTTCTTTAAATGTTTGGGGTGGCATAGTTGGTGACAGATCGTTTGTTAGTGTTTTACTGGATATTCTCAAAGGCCAGACATATATACAACTTTTTACTCATGACCTTCAACCTATTCTTGAGGATTTGCCACCTGCAATAATATGTGGTTTATGGCAGACAGGGCTTCAGTCCATTTTTGTTTAAATTTTAGAAACTATTTGGATGGAGCTTACAACAACAAGTAGATCTGACGTGGAGGCCCAGTTCCTTGGTCTGCTAGGTCGCCTGACCTCAATCCCTAAAACTTTTTCATATGGGGCCACCTAAAATCACTGGTTAAAGCTACTCCCATAGATAACATCGAAGAGTTACGAGCTAAACTATTAAATGGCATTAGTATAATCCTGCAGATACATGGTATTTTTTCAATGAGGAAGCGCTTGGATACATACAATTTTAATGAAGGCCACCACTTGGAGGCAATTTTTATAAGTTGTTGTTATTGTTGTTTTAAAGTGAGAACTACCTGATTTTGTTAAGGGCCCTACACACGTACCGATTTGTTGGCCCAAGCCAACCTGGTCGGCGCTTACAGTCGAGACGTGTGTAGCGTGGTTGATCATGATTTCTGTCGGACCCAACCTAAGGGCGATCTGGTCGGGTGAACCATCGGCCACTGACCGCCCCACTCCCTATGTACCAACAAGTTGGTACGTGTGTAGCGCTGTCAGCCCGACTTCCCCAACCAAACCATTCAGTTTGACTTTGGGAGTGTTTGATTTACTACTCTCTCTTACAATGTCTTGTGCTAACCAAACAGAAAAAGTTGTGATAGTACAGTTAATTGAATTGTGGAAGGAATTCTGGTGTTTGTGGGATCTCGAAGATAAAAATTACTCTAACCGGGACCGAAGAAATTAGTGCTACAGGGCATTATACGATATTTATTAAAAATGGATTCCTGAGCCTACACTTTGTATAATTAAAATGAAATTGGAAATTATGGAAAACACTTGTTCTTGACTGGTCTGATGGTTTGGTCGGCCCTTGTGGTCGGAGCGTGTGTAGGGAAAGCCCCGACATGACAGGTAAGGCAGAGTTGTCGGGTAGGGCAGTCGTGTCGGCCGATGAGAAGACCACTTTAGTGTTTCACTTCTAAACATTTAATTCTTAAATAAAAAAAATACCCTAATTTTTTAGCCCATTAGATGTAATATTCCTCCAGGTAATTTGATTTTTAATATATTAATTTATCATAAATACATGTTATTTGATTACGTTTGAGTTTCATTTTTCCTGAGTAATGTGTTTAGAGCAACCACATCAATCATCTCATTGACTTGAAATAAGCTGTTCATAGTACAACAAATTAAAAAACTAGTCTTGCTATTAAGTAATGCTGTAAAACATGGTTTTATGTTTGATAGTAGAGTTCAATTGTTTTAAATCAGCTTTTGATGAAACAAACATTATTGAACTTATAACATTTCCCAAGAAAATGTATCTTTGCATATTTTTGGTAAAATTACTCATTTTTAAATATTTTGGTTGGAATAATTTCAACATCTGCCATTTTGAAACAGGTATGTTAATATTTTATTTTCAAAGGTACCGTACTGAAGGTTAGTAATATTGAATATTTGGAGTATCTGATTTAATATCAAATACTAACAGCATATTTAAAATTAGGATATAGTATGCCATAATATGCAAGCAACAGAGTTTTTAAAATTTGTATAAATAGATAGTTTCCTCTTTTAAAATAAACTGTTTGATAATTTGTTGTATAGATTTTTTATGTGCAAAATTGGGTTTATCAGTAGATTCAATTTTGCTTTCATTTATTCATTATTCAATAAAGTTCTAAATTTATTGATTTTTCTTTTCTTTTTTTATGCGATGGATCCGTAAAATATGTTTATTTCAAATTTCTATATAACTTTGTTCTGAAGTTTTCAGATTAATGTAGCCTGTGATGTAAGTTCCAACATAGGCGTAACCAGGATGATCCTATGGGGGGGGTTACAACTACCGGGGGGTCTGGGGGATCTCCCCCGGAAAATTTTGAAAATTTGTATGCTTTTTATGCGTTTTTAGCTTCCCAAAGCCACTTTAAATTAATATTTTTATTCGTGTCCAGTGTTTAATTAATTTCTAGTTTTAACTATATATTCTTTCTATGTCATATGAAATACTCGAATAAGAGAATATAAATTCTTAATCTTAAATACCGCTTTCTAGATGCTGCGCTAACTACAATGTTAAAGTGGTTATAGTTGACATCCAATTGTAAAGGATATGCATTTTATTTGCAGTTTAAAGGGACTTTAAAATTATTGAAAACATGAAACCGTGGTAAAGAAATAACATTTTAATGGTACATCAAAGCATATTATTATTATTATCATTTATTTTTATTTTAAAGAAATGTTGAAAAGTTATAACTTACGACTTTGTATAAAACAATAACTAAAACTAATGATGTTGTTTTACTTAAGTCTAAATTCCAATCGCCGTGGTGTCATCGCAAGATGGTCTAGAACTTCGTCTGACGATATTGGTATTTCCTTATGGACGTTCAGCATTGTCAGGCCATTCAATCGCTGCTGTCCTGTAGCGTTTCGCAGGTAGGTCTTGACTCTCCTAAGAGTTGAAAAGGTCCTCTCGCTGCTGCTGGTCGATACAGGGACCGTCACCAAGATTTTCAATAATGTATGTATGCAAGGAAATACTTCCTTGTTGCATGCAGTGAAATAAGCTAAGGCTTTTCTTGAGCCTAGTTTTAGGTCTTTGACCCTAGCGTGCCAGAGACAAAGCTCGCCAACAGCGGCACTTTCACTGGTTTCTAAGTCATGTTCATAAAACTTCACAAGCGCCTTTAATTGATCTTTATGAGTGTTGGTGATGGGCTCATTGCCAAGTGGCATCAGGCACATGAAGCTGCTTAGCAGTGTTTCGTGTTTTAAAAACCGCATCTGGAGTTCACTTATAAAATGGTCCAGAAAGGGAAGAAATATTGCAACCCTGAAGTACCCCTCTGTTGAAACTACCGACACATTACACCTCTGTGTTTGTCTGGTCGATAGTCTAGGCTTTTTAATCTCTATCTCTACGCCCACCATTTCAGCCATTTTCCCAACAGATTCGAAAATTGTTGAGAACTTTGATTCAGCATCATTTCTCAGTTCAAGAATTTTTTCCTTTAAACTGTTGACCATGTTGATGGCAGCTAACAAATCAACATCCTCAAGTTGTAGGGCTCGACATAAGGGCAAGCTCAACGCAAATATGACTGCCAACACCCTTAAACTGACGAGAAACGATGAACCCTTTACGGCGCAGAGAAGTTGAGCTGCCATTGACGATGTGTCAGCATCTGCCCATGTTGAAATTTCTTCTAATGCGTCATTGATGGCAGGCAACAGTTCTTCGAGGACAAGTATTGAGTCATGACGCTCTACCCAACGTGTAGGGCACATTTGTTTCAGCCTAGTTGCTTTAGAGTCAGGACATTTTTCCTCGATTGCCCTTCTGAGAACTTCAGCTCTTTTAGGAGTGTTGAAAAAGTTGTACAGCTTAGTTGCCGTCCCACAACAATTCCTTATATCTGCTACTGAACATGAACTGCTTATAGCCAGGTTTAAACTGTGAGAAGTACAATGTACATACACGGCTGATTTATGTGTTTCCTGCACACATGCCTGTGCTCCGTTAAACTTCCCACTCATCGACGAAGCACCATCGTAGCCTTGGCCCCGTAAATACTGGGTTTGTACTCCAAACTGCTCAAGCGATTGTAAAATAGCCGTAGCCAACCCCTTTCCGGTTACATCATAAACAGGTACGAACTGCAAAAAGTCTTCTCTGATTTTATTATCGTAGACATATCGTACCCCCACTGATAATTGTTCCACGGTTGCAACGTCCGTTGTTTCATCAGCAAGGACAGTGAAGCACTTCGCAGAATTTACCATACCTACTAATTTTCTTAAGATAATGTCATTACAGGCATTGATGATTTCGTTTTGAGTTTTGGGAGCTAAGTAAAGAGCGTTTTTAGCTCCAGTCTCTAAATGATTCTTAAGGTACGTGTCCCCAGAATTAGCTCTGAATCGCAAAAGTGCGCGAAAATTTCCTTCATTTTGTTCAGGATCTTCTCCTAAATTAAGATCTCCATGGTCTCTGTGGGCTCGGAGAGCTATGCCCTGCCGACCACAAAACATGACTGTTTCAATGATCGGTAGAACTGCTCTTCTGTTCTCCAATATTTGTTGTTGTAGGGCAGTGTTTTGTTGTTTTTTGACTGATGGCTGGTCCCCTTTTTCTACTGCAACCCAGGCTTCTGACTTAAGCATGTTACTTTTATGGTAACTAGTCTCGTCATGCTTATCGAATTGCTCTACGGCATCTTTCCATTTATTAAACGGTTTTTTAACCAAATTCCCCAGGGTCTGCGAACCCCTACCACCCCCGATAGATGAAAACACCGAGCAGTATCTGCAGAAAGCACCATCCTCCAACTTTGAATAGAGTAGCCAAGTCCACTTTGACAGCCATTGGTATTTGAACTTTAAATTTCGTTTTCCTGATGGTGGAAAGTTGAAGTTTGGTTCCGGCATCCAGGGGTTTTCCATGATGATTTTTCTTTCTGTATCTCCAATCTGCAACAAAAATAAGACATTTGTTGCAGATTGAGACTTTTAAAGTTTACAGTTTTAAAATTATTAACTAACTAGGAATACCCGTGTAGCGCGATGCGCTGTATCTTTTTTGTCGCATGTTATGTTTACTTTTTATAGACAGCTGTTTTGACCCTAAGATTGTTTTGAACATTTTCTCATCTTAATCTTATGAGAAAAACTCGATATTTGAGAGCTTCTCACACCTTTCATGTAAGAGTTTTAAAAGTCTAAAACTTATTGCACAACTACGAAATAAGACGATTTTTTTGACACTTCAGACGTTGAAATCGGTCCACAAATAAGGGAGGAGTAAGTCATGTTTGTTTATAAAACGGCTTTATTAAAGATAACCATGTTTGTAAACTAATAAATGTTTATTTATTATTTATTTATTCAACATTGCAATGTTCTTAAGTAAAGAAGGTCAATATCAGGTTAATTTGTTGCTGTATAGTGTATATTACGTGTGCAAATTTGATATTTTAACAATGTAAGATTTTATCACATATCACCAAGTACAGCGATTAGATTAACATCAGTTATCAGTACAATGTTTTTGAAACAAAGTTTTCGGCAAGGTTGAACTGTAAACAGTAACAAATGACAAAAATTGTCCTAAAATAACCCAACATTGGAAAATCAAATTTGCTTGCACAGTACACACTCAAATTGTAAATGTAAGTCTTTATTGAGGTTTGAACATACCTTGTTTTTGACAATTAATCCAATGTCGTTGAAGTCTGGGACTGGGACTGCTGCTGATGAAGGCACAGATTCCTGTTCAATTGGTTCCGGCTCATTATTAACAACAGTTGACGCATCACCACTTCCACTAGTATCGCAATCGCACTGGTCAGGCTTAAGCTTTTTAAAAAAAGACAACAACGTGCCGGCCTTCCTCTTCTCACCAGATCTAGAGCTAGTACCACTCATCGTAATACACTTTAAAAGAAAGCAACTAAAAAACAAGACAATTAACGCGACAGGCAAGGGCAGAACACTAAGCAGGCGCTTTCAGTGTGTAGGTTGGCAGCGTGGTTGGTATTACTGTACTGACACTGGAGGGAGGGGTGGGTGGGGGGGGGTGAAGCGGAGACGATGATCCATCAACTACACACACAGTAGAAACCGTGAGTCATCCCCGCCAAATATATTGCATCTTTACTGCTACTTGCGCTAAAACTATTTACTGTATTTGGCACGATTGGGAATTTTATACGCTGCAAAGCAGGTGAACAATGGTTGAACAGATGTTTAAGCTAGCGTATCGACCTACATGCATTTCACAAATGCACTTTCAACTATTACTTTTTTCGATGGGGGGGGTTACAACCCCCAAAACCCCCCCTCGTTACGCCCCTGAGTTCCAATTATTCATCTTTTGATTTTTTAGAACTAATAGGGTTGTATCATCGAAGTTTTAAGTAGAATGTTGTTGTTATTATATCATTTATATAAAATTGGAATAAAGCAATGCCTAAAATTAATCCTTGTGGAACACCAGAGAAGAATATTTTTAATACTGTAAACAGCCAGATTCATCAATGTAAGGAATGTGCAGTCTGAAACCTATTACTCAAGTATGATCTGAACGAATCTAAAGCTGTTCTCTAACCCTAAATTTTTCTAATATTAATAACAGTCGATCATGAGGTCATATCAAAAGATTTTTACAGATCCATAAATAATAATGTTTTGTTTTTATAAATAGAGTTTAATAAATTGTTTGTAATTTTGAATATTGATTGAGTGTTGATTTTTTGTTGCTTTATTATTATTTTTTTAATCCAATTGGTTTTCTGAAATTATTTGTTTTTTTAATGAATTTATTCTACGTTCTCAGAAATTTGGCTAGTTGTGAATAAATTAGATATAGGTCTGTATTTATTACAGTCCAATATATTTTCATTTTAAAATATTGGTTTTATTATAACTTTTTTTAACTGTCAAGAATACTCCTCAAAAACATTTACAAGCTCAAATATCCAACAGAAATTCTAAATCAAAGGGCACATTACTTGCAACTCTAAAAACATTATCCCTCAAATACAGTGCAAGCAATGCCCACTCAGTGTGTAGGCCTACCTACAATAGTCTCAAGACTAGAATGAATAGCCATAGATAAGATGTCAAAACCGGTGCCAAACCTATCGTAAGACATGTTCCCACCCACCAATCATAAGATATTTACCAATTCTACAGCATCAAAATAATAAAACTCTTCACAACTTACAGGACAGTACAATACATAACTATGCATACAATGTAAGCATTAGACATAAAGAATACTTAACCATAAAGAACATGCAACCCCCAGATCAGTTCTACTACTCTAGTTAACCCTCTTCTGTGATGGGCTTAAAATATCTCCACAGTGGTTTACCTTTAAAAGGAACAATGTATGTTATGTTATCCTTGTTTATGTATGTTAGGCCTACTTTCAAAGGACTTACCAAACGAATGTCCTAAACGCTTCTCTGTCCTAAACAAAAACTAAATAACAATAACATTTGTTCAGTTTTAAGAACAAACTATTTTGTTTGTACCTACTCATAATTTTAAGATATGTTTTCAAAATGTTGCAGGTCAATAATGTATTTGCTAAGAGTAAGTATATGGTTTGAATAAAGTCCTCTATATTATCTATTATGAAGTACTCTATATTTATATGGCTAGTATGACATAAAATGTGAAATAAAAATAATTCCAAACAGTAGTTCTGTTAAATTTTATTGGATAAAAAATGACTAACTAAAACCTTACCACTAATCACTTTTTAGTTATTTACAATTATTTACATGTATAAACAGTGTTATGGTATAAGGTACAGTCACATAAATCTTTGCCTTTATGACAAATAACACATGGAGTGTCCGACCTGTGTTATCTAAACAGAGCTTACACATCGTAATACAGCACATACTTTTCAGTGAGAATGCGTGATGTACATGTTGCACGAAACCGATCAACCAATGTTTTTGGTTTCACGTATCAAGCACTTTCAGTTCACATATCTTTGTTCATTGTCATTTGTTTTCATTACACAGCGATTGCCTTTTTTTGGCCATTGGAACTCTGTTCATTTTCTGTTGATTCTTTAAAATGCCAATTACCAGACTATGATAAATTCAACGCTAAATTTATATTAGTTTCAATAATTTCCAGAATTAAACCTAATAAAATGTTCTACTGACAAGCTGCAACCCTATACTAAATATTTATTTTAGCAATGTATTATAATTTTTTTTATGGATTATTTTGTCCTGCGAGTGTTGTCCTTCATAGAAAAATTGAACTTCAACAAACCACTGCTTTTTGAAAGTGTTTTATTCCATTCTGAAAAATGTCTTTAACTTGCTAGGGTGATGAAATATATATTTTGTTGCAACATATAGATAGACTGATAGCCTACATCTTTAGCCAGTATAGATAAGTTGAACACAATATGTCTAAAGGTAAGTCATATTCACATTACTGTTTATCACAAAAGCACTTTGTTATCAGAAGACATCTTGTACTAAAATAGTTTACCTCTAGATTATTTTGAGTCTGGCACGTGGTGAAGCATACAATTAATTATATATTGGTTCCGTGTGTGATGTGTAAACTGCCTTACAAAAATTAATTTTTCAAATGTCTCCTAAATTATCATTGTAAGTAGAGTCACTTTCAAGAACACATTAGTACCTTGCACATAGGAACAAACACATTTATATGGAAAAACATTCCGGCAGTCATCTAACTTTCACTGCGAAATACTTATTTGTATCACGTTTTTGTTCTCAATATCTGCTTCATTAATGGTTTTCTTCTTTAATTCAGGGTACGTAGAATGCACAGCTTTGAGCAAATATCCAATGCCTAGAAGAATGATGAAGCAACCCACAACTTCAAACTGAAAAAAATATATATTCTTAGCAAACTTGTAGAAGTGTTAAAATTTTTTATTATTTAAAAAAACAAGTTTTGGATATATTTTGTTTCCTTTTTACATTTTGAACGCAATAATAACCACATTACTGTAAAAGTTATTTTAAATAAAAAGTAACTGAATTATGGAAGTTATTATTTGTTCACTTGGATATTACAATATATCATCCCAATAAAGCAGTATCTCTCCCTTCTCTCACAGTACAGTTAAATATGATCCTCTATACAGATGGTAGGTGATTCCTGTGACCCCATGTCCTGTTCAATCTTTTTTTGTAATTGCCCAATTTGTTGAACAGTTTGTAATCAGTGTCGAGTGAAAGTTGACATAAATGTGTTTTATTTATTTTATTTTATTTATTTATTCATAAGACGCCGATCGTCAAGATATGGGCGAATATGGATTTCGAATGAATGTGATGAGTGTATATGAGCGAATGTAATTATTGTTACAAACTAAGGCCGACTATTCCTTAGAAAGTGTCATTTAATTAATAGCCCAATGACAAATGAACAGCCGGTGGTTATCAGCTGATCCTTCTCAAAATGTATTAACTCTGATTGGGATTGAACTGAGAACCTTTAGCACATGAAGCTGGGATTGAACTACGCTACCGACCAATGTGAGGTGGAAAGTGAAAAGGGATCTCTTGTCGGCAATTATCGATTCTGAGTTAATGGTATTTTTAAATTAAGCTTAAAATTATGAGCAAGTTTGTCTAAATTTCATGTATCTACGATTTATTAGTGCTATTGATCAAGTAATAAACGTTTAAAGTTTCACAAATTGTAAGCGGCATTTTGAGAAAAACGGGTTTTAAAACTTTAAACTCACATAGAAACCACATTTTTCATATTTAAGAAATATATTAAACATCAAAACAAAGCTTCATTTTTCAGAATAACAGTCATAGTTGTTTAAAACACTGGCAAAATTCATTAAAATCTCGTTTTTATAAAGAAATGTGCAAGAAAACTAAAAATTTGATAAAAGACCTCTTGTCGGCCCCATGTTATTTCCCAAAACAACAAGAGGTCCCTTTTCTCAGACAGGACATTAGTTGCTTTTAAATACGTTTTTATTACTTTTATCTAGTCTAAATTATTTTAAATGGAATCTTATCAATATCAAATAAAACTGCAAGTCGATCTACTTGAGTACAATTCTAAAAGTGTTGCAGTCACAGCTTGTATATACAGTATATGCAGCTGTTTCAAATGCTGCCAATACTGCTTTAGAAAAGGTACCTGTTGTCGCAATGGTTTAAAACGCACAAGAAATTGTCCTGCATTTAGGCAGCATTAGCCGTAGTTCTCTAAACCGACGCTAGAACTTAGGGGAGGCTAATTTTTAGAGTAATGTTTCTTTTCTAATGTGTTCTTGAAAAGGGACCTCTTGTCGGGCCTATGTTATTTTGCCATAACGACAAGAGGCCCCTTTTCTCAGGCCAAACAATGATATCTAAATAAATTTAATTCAATGTTTTAATGCTTCGACTCGAATTTATAACTAATGCAGGCCTGTTCTGTATAAACCAGAGTTTGATAATCGATAAAAAACCGCATATCGATAATTTTGACCAAAATCGGTAGTTTCGTGAATACTTAACAATTTACTTTGCCGACAAGAGGTCCCTTTTCACTTTCCGCCTCACATATGTGTTAACTTATGGTTCATCTAAACATCTGCGACTTACGTAAATACTGGCATCTTCTATACAATTTTCGGATAGTTTATACAGTTTTATATGCACTGCATGCGTCTGAAACCTAGTTTAATTACCATGCCATATCAATATTATTTTTCTAAAATATATTACCAAATGACAAGATTATAAATTAAATTTCATAGTATTTCATTTACCTACTGTATATTATTAATTGCCGTCCTATACACAATTATAGGACCTTTTCCGTCAATTCACCACTACTTTGGTTAGGTTACGTTTGGTTTGTTCAAGTTATGTTAGGTTTGGTCATGTTATGTTAGGTTTAGTTATGTTATGTTAGGTTTGGTTTGGTTATGCTAGGTTAACCTAAGTTATGGTTATGGTAGTGAATTAACGGAAAAGGTCCCATATATATTTATTTCAAATGAAACCAAACAGCTACAGGTAGTGTTTTAAAGAAAGAACCTTGCGTAAGATAATAGAAATTTGTTCTATAAAAATCTGTAAAGCTAAATCGTGAAAAGAGCAGTGATGTGCTGGAAAGAGAGATACTTGGGAAGAAAATAAAAATATTATCAATGGATATGATGTATGGATATGAATTAAGTATATATATATATTCGGGAGGACGACGACAGTGTTTAAGTACAAGTTAGCTTACGTTAAACTTAATGCCTACATACTGGCGTGATAGCTCAGTGGCTAAGGCTTCAAACTGTGTATCTAGGGTCAAAGGTTCGAATCCCAATAGAACTAAAAGTATGTACTTCACTCAATGAATAAAGTGCAAACCCATTTAAACTGGTGGTTAAAGTTTAAAAAATAAATAAAAGTATGTGTTGTGTTTAGTAAAGGAAATCAAAATCTGTATTTTTGTTTAAACATTTTTTTTCCTCATCCTCATCATGTTATAGAAACTAGTTCATCATCCATTACTGTCTTATTGATTAATGGAAAATAATGAAGAAGTTTAAAACAACTCGCTTGCCTACTTGATTTTATAAACTGCAAAATTTAGTTGTGATGCTTCTCTTCAATTTCCCCTCTTCATTTCCCTTGCACCCAATCAGGCAGAAAGTATATTTAGTGTTATCAAAATCGGGCAAAATACAGCCTGAAACTTAACTTGCACATTTTCCATAGAATAAACAAATTAACAATATCTAAAAACTGGATGGCATAAAATTGTATTCCTATACTTTACTTCCCTTAAATCACTACCCTATGCTATGTGACTGGTGAAGAACCATCTACTGCCTCCACTACCTCCAGCCTTAGGCAGACCGTTGAATGCATCAACCCATAAACCCATAGTTGTTCAATCTTTTCTATACGTTTATTTCCAAAATACATTAAATTTGTATCCAATTTTAGTCATTCTTACCAAATTACTTTCCTCCAAAGGTTCTGTAAATTAAAAAGTCATCTTTTAAAATATTGTAAATTAAGTCATTTTTTTAAAATAAATTCCACAAATTTTAATTTATATAAGAGCGCTTTCGCCGGTTAAGGCATCTTCAGTTGTAATACATTATATACACAAAACATATGTGAATAAAAATAACAAAAAAATCACATGTAAAACATTAAATACTAGTTAAATTAAATTTAAGTGGCTAAGTTTGATAAGAATTATTATGAATTAAAATATGGCTTAGAGTTTTCAATTTTCGATGATATTTCTTCTTTAATTAAAGGTAAAAATATATTACTAAAATTTAGAGACGGTTGGGAAATACATTCATCTTTCAAAACTGCCATACATGCACTTTCAATTTGGTTTCTCTTGGTCCATAAAGGTTCTTTTAAAATTATACTTGTAGAATTAAAATTGATATCATGTTTTTCATTAATAGCATGTTCAACTAATTTTGATTTTTCTGTATTTTCTTTTTTATAATTGTAAATGTGCTCATTTATTCTTTTTGAAATTGGTCTTGAAGTTTGACCTATATACGTTTTATTGCAATCACAATCAATTTTATATATTACATTCTTTGTTTCATGTTGTTTATTTTTTGGTTTTAATTTAGTTAAATGGCTTCTTAGATTGTTGGACGAATTAAATACAGTTCTGATGTTAAATTTTGAATTAACTTTACGAATTTTTTCAGATATTCCTTTGACATATGGAATCGTAACTGTTGTTAGAGGTGTCTGTTGTTCATAATTTTTATTTGTAATAAAACTTTTGTTTTTTCTTTTTGCTTTTTCAATAATTTCTCTAGGATAATCATTTTTAATCAACAGATCTGTAGTATCTTTTTCTTCAAGTATTTTGTCTTTCTTATCTGTGACTAATGTATCAATCCTTTTAAATAAACTTTGTATAAGACCAATTTTAACATGTTGAGGATGGTTTGAATTATAATTTAGATACTGTCCACTGAAAGTTTTTTTGTGAAAAAAAGAAGTCTTAATTTTGTTATCATTTGTCTTAGTAATTAAAACGTCCAGAAAAGGAATTTCTCCATTAACTTCATTTTCAATAGTGAATTTTATTGTCGGTCTTATTTTATTTATATATGTTAAAAATTCATTCTATATGTTCAAATTTTCTTCCCAAACACAAAAGATATCTTCAATATACCTCAACCAAATTTTGGGTTTCATATTTTTCCAATCTTCAAAAACAATGTTTTCAAAATGATCCATAAAAATATTACTAATTATAGGACTTAGTACACCACCCATAGGTAGACCTGAAACTTGATTGTAAAATTTTGTTTCTATTTGAAAATAATTATGGTTAACACATACAGTGAGTAGTTCCATTATGCAATCGACAGAGAGGTTTGTTCTTGTTTTAAGACTATTGTCATTTTTTAGGAGTGTTTTAATCAAATTTAATGCTTCAGGGACAGGTACATTTGTAAATAGACTATTGACGTCATAACTAACCATAATGTCACTGGATGTAACAGTAACTTCTTTGATTTTGGTAATAAAATCTTCAGAGTTTTTAATGTAAGATTGAGCTTGTCTAAACAACGGATTTATGATTGGTAACAAATATTTAGACAACTTGTACGATGGAGAATCTATGGAACTAACTATTGGCCTTAAGGGAATTAGGTCCTTATGAAGTTTTGGTAGTCCATAAAAATGAGGTGGTTTTGAATGTTGCGTACTTAACTTAAGAACAAGAGGTTTACCAATTTCATTTTCGTAATTTTTAAGTACACGTTTTATGTCTTTTTCAATTTTAACTGTAGGATCTTTGTTTATAGAAATGTATTCATCACAATTAATGAGCTTTTTAATTTTACTATCATAATCTTCTTTTTCTAAAATGACAGTAACTTTTCCTTTATCAGCAGGAACAATAACTATGGACTCATCCATTTTTAATGATTTAAGAGCTTTCAGCTCTGTAAGAGTTAAGTTATTTTTAGGTTGTTTTGAGTTTTCCAATGTTTTACGGATCAAGGAACGATAGTAATCTTTGTGTTCAGGAGGTAATAAATTAGCAGCTGAATCAATTGGCATAACCATGTCAACATTTGAAAAGTGCGTATTTGACACAGAAAAGTTAAGACCTTTGTTTAATAAGTTCAACTCACAATCTGTCAAATCTTTTTTAGAAAGATTTACAACAAATTGATTGGTTTCTGATTGGTTTGTGTCAGGGGATGATGAATTAGTTTCAGTAAAAGGGCATGATTTCTTATTTATGGTACAAAGCCTCTGAATTTTTAATACTTGTTTAGTAAATACATTATGTATGGTATCATTAACCATATCAAATGTTTCACTTTGAAAAACATCAAACTCAATAAAATGTAACCTTTTAGAAAGTAATCCATGAATACATTTGAGATATCTACTAACATTGTCTCTAAGTTGATACCAATTTTTAATTTCTTCTGTCAACCAAACTTTTTTAGCTTTAATGAGAGCAGTATTTGATGAACGAGATTTTGAATTAATTTTGATCTGAATATAATTAGGAAAAATGTTTAACTTACGGCATTGATTATTGTACCAAATATGTTGTGTACATAGCCTCTGTTTAGTTTTGAGTTTTCTGTATAAAATACATAGTCGTCCAGTTTCGCTTTTTTCTAAGAGGTGTTCATTTTCTGCTGTATATGCTTGATGGAATTGTTTTGGTTGTAAATTAAAAGTCATTTTTTAAAATAAATTCCACAAATTTTAATTTATATAAGAGCGCTTTCGCCGGTTAAGGCATCTTCAGTTGTAATACATTATATACAGAAAACATATGTGAATAAAAATAACAAAAAAATCACATGTAAAACATTAAATACTAGTTAAATTAAATTTAAGTGGCTAAGTTTGATAAGAATTATTATGAATTAAAATATGGCTTAGAGTTTTCAATTTTCGATGATATTTCTTCTTTAATTAAAGGTAAAAATATGTTACTAAAATTTAGAGACGGTTGGGAAATACATTCATCTTTCAAAACTGCCATACATGCACTTTCAATTTGGTTTCTCTTGGTCCATAAAGGTTCTTTTAAAATTATACTTGTAGAATTAAAATTGATATCATGTTTTTCATTAATAGCATGTTCAACTAATTTTGATTTTTCTGTATTTTCTTTTTTATAATTGTAAATGTGCTCATTTATTCTTTTTGAAATTGGTCTTGAAGTTTGACCTATATACGTTTTATTGCAATCACAATCAATTTTATATATTACATTCTTTGTTTCATGTTGTTTATTTTTTGGTTTTAATTTAGTTAAATGGCTTCTTAGATTGTTGGACGAATTAAATACAGTTCTGATGTTAAATTTTGAATTAACTTTACGAATTTTTTCAGATATTACTTTGACATATGGAATCGTAACTGTTGTTAGAGGTGTCTGTTGTTCATAATTTTTATTTGTAATAAAACTTTTGTTTTTTCTTTTTGCTTTTTCAATAATTTCTCTAGGATAATCATTTTTAATCAACAGATCTGTAGTATCTTTTTCTTCAAGTATTTTGTCTTTCTTATCTGTGACTAATGTATCAATCCTTTTAAATAAACTTTGTATAAGACCAATTTTAACATGTTGAGGATGGTTTGAATTATAATTTAGATACTGTCCACTGAAAGTTTTTTTGTGAAAAAGAGAAGTCTTAATTTTGTTATCATTTGTCTTAGTAATTAAACTTCAAGACCAATTTCAAAAAGAATAAATGAGCACATTTACAATTATAAAAAAGAAAATACAGAAAAATCAAAATTAGTTGAACATGCTATTAATGAAAAACATGATATCAATTTTAATTCTACAAGTATAATTTTAAAAGAACCTTTATGGACCAAGAGAAACCAAATTGAAAGTGCATGTATGGCAGTTTTGAAAGATGAATGTATTTCCCAACCGTCTCTAAATTTTAGTAATATATTTTTACCTTTAATTAAAGAAGAAATATCATCGAAAATTGAAAACTCTAAGCCATATTTTAATTCATAATAATTCTTATCAAACTTAGCCACTTAAATTTAATTTAACTAGTATTTAATGTTTTACATGTGATTTTTTTGTTATTTTTATTCACATATGTTTTCTGTATATAATGTATTACAACTGAAGATGCCTTAACCGGCGAAAGCGCTCTTATATAAATTAAAATTTGTGGAATTTATTTTAAAAAATGACTTTTAATTTACAACCAAAACAATTCCATCAAGCATATACAGCAGAAAATTTTAAAATATTGCAAAATGCTTATCTTACTATAATGCTTAAATATTTACTCTCAATCAGTATACAGCAGACAACTTACTTGATGCCTAATAGGAAGAGCTAATGCACTTTTTGACGTCAAGACGTAGGTCAATCCAGACTGAACTATTAGAGCAAGGAAGGTATTTATTCCAAATATGAGGCCAAAGCTGTCATTCTTCACTAGAAGGGCTACCTGTGAACTGTTAACAATTCTATGAACAATAATTACTGCCTTCGCTAGTTATTAATTTTATAAATTATTTTTTCAATAATATTGCAATATTTGTAAGAGTACAAGTAAACGTCACACAACACAAATTCATTACAATATAAGCACAAAATGTACAAATATTATGGTGACCGTGGTTCACTGAAATCAATCACCATAAATAATATTTGTGCATTTTGTACTTGTATTGTAGTATAGTTGTGCATTTTGTGCTTATATTGTAATAAATTTGTGTTTTGTGACATTTACTTGTATTGTATATGTACCAACACGTATTACGCTAATTAAAAAACTATTAATATTTTTAAGTTAATAAAGATGTATTAAAAAAAAAAACTTATTTGTATTGATTACTCCATGATAAAAAATGACATGTCTGCTTAAATATTCTCAGATCTTGGACAAGAAAAATTTCATAATGTAAGGAGATAGCTCCAGCAGAGAAGTAGGAAAGAAACATTGTCCATTTATAGAGAACCTCTATAATTGCTGCATCTTCTTTCTCCACTGTAGAGTGAATTTTTAAACTTTTTTCTTGACAGAGAATAAGAAATAAAGGTTAAGGCCATTCATCTTGGCTAAGCAATGTCTGTGGTTTCAAATCAAAAAACATTGTTGATTTGTGGATTATGGTTGTGATAAGAGCATTGGCTATGCCCTCTTTTATTGTTTGAAAAATTTTCAGTGCATCTGGGAGAAAAGAAAAGGTGTTTCAGGAGGTGAATTAATGAGTTATATCAGAAAAACCAGTAATTCGATTAGAAAACACCCAAAAATATGTTTAAGTGATCTTCGGTCTTGGGGGGTTCATTGTGCCTAGGTACATTTTTATGATTCAGTTCCTCGGTGGTGTTAAAAAAATTTTCACATTTCCTTCAGAAAAGAGGCTTTACTCATCAATAACTATAATGCATTTTTGGTGTAATCCATAACCCAATATAACAAAGTGTTCTTGCCATGGTTATATTGGGTGTCCACTGCCTATACTTTTGTTGAGGTAAGCAAACCTTCCTTGGAGATGCTCTTCTCGGATGATGAAATTAATGAAACAATGAAAACAAATAAGTCCATTTGTCAACCAAAAGGGATTCTGGTGAAAGAGAGTTTTATGCAAGGTTTCAAAAGCTGTTGACTTTATATACTCCAAGAAATATGGGCCTGGTGGTAAGCTGCTTGTAAGACAATATTTTGAAATTGGATACTTTGTGAAGCAAAGAATCAGTCGGTAGATATAAATATCTGGCAAGAAGAATTTATTTATGATTTAGAAATAGTCGAGATAACTATTTCCTCGTTTTTCCAATTTCACTCTTAGTAACCAGTGCTTGGGATGCCATGATCAGTTATTCTCTGCAATGGGCCTTTCAGTGAGTAATTTATAAATTGTTCAGAATTTATGAAGTGGGAATCGTCTCCTAAAATCACTCTTGCCCAAAAGCTTACACAAAAACTTCAACTTGTATTGCTACGGAGAGCTTAAAGGATTCGTTTCCTGAAATAAAACAACTTAGGCTTATTATTATGGCTGACAGCCATGGGAAAAATTTAAGTAATTTCATACAGCAAAGAACCTCAGTCAACGTATGTTCCTACATCAGACCTGGTGCCAAATTTAACATGGTAACTGAAGAAATACAAGGTATCTGCCAGGACTTGGACAAAAATGACCATCTCTTGATTATAGCTGGTACAAATAATGTGGAGTCAACTGGCATAAAAAGACTTATGGAAGATGTAAACACTGCAATACAACACTCTAAACAAACCAACCTTTTACTGGCAACAGTCCCAATGAGACATGATCAACCTAAACTAGATTTAAAAGTAGCAAGAATAAATACTGAGTTTGAAAAAATTGGAGATAAAGATTCACAAAATATCAAACATGTGCCTTTGCACCTCTTACCGAGGCACCTGTTCACGTCTCACGGTCTGCACTTTAATAAAAAGGGCAAGACAAGAGTTTCAGCAATAGTCTCTGAAATGCTAGTAAAAACAAATCAGAACTTACCTTCCGTGCCTGGACTGAGTCAAGAAAACAACAAATCTCTCAAGTTTCCAATGAATAAAGAAAAAATATTTGTTGTTGAGACCAACATAAACTACGCTTTTGATGAATTTCAGAGTGACTCAAGCGTGGCTTTTGCTCATGCCATCTCCGGTGACCTGCATGACCATAGAAATATGACTGCCGGAGTTGCAGTTGCCTTCAGAAAGATATTTGGAAGGCCACAACAGTCAGACTGCATTGATAATAGACTCACATACCAACGGATAGAAGATGGTACTACAGTCTATGGCCTGATTACTAAATCAAGATTTAATGCCAAACCAATTAAAGAAGAGTATGACAGCGCATTCAGACAGCTCACCAAAGAATTCAAATCAAGAGGACTTAAAACACTAGTCTGCTCCCCAATGGGCTGTGTTCGAGATTTAGTTAAACTGGAACACTTTGCTGCTAACATCATGGAATTTCAACAAAAAACAGGGGCATCAGTTATTATTGTCACTTACAACGAAGAGTCAATTAGGGTGCTAAGAAACGGACTTCCTCATCAGGTTTTTGTATAAAAGCTGAAAGAAGCAATAGAGGAGGCCAGAGAAAGTGGAAGAATCCCTCAACCCAACATATCATCAATGGAGGATTTCCCCCCGTTAGTAGGTGACATAAGAAGATTAGTTGAAGACAGTCCGGAATTAAGTGTAATACCAAACCACTCCAACACCCTCTTGTACATTGAAGATTTTGCTGCACACTCTCCAGGCTCTGATGAGATTCAACCCAATTCTAATATGAATAGCCCCATAGATGATCACCACCTCACTAAACCTCAAGAAAATAGTGTGCTATCAAATCCTTATACATATGTAAATAGTAGCCTTAAGCATGTAAATATTAGTTCAACCAATGTAAATATTAGTCCTAAGCTTTCAAAGTCTGATGTCTTACCTTTAAACTCCTCTCTGGCTCACACCATGAATCCATGTTAAATAATTCACACCTTAAAATTTTCCACCAAAATGTCCAGGACCTTAAAGGCCGCATTGAATCTTTAGAAATGATATTAAATGAAGTTAAGCCAAATATTTTTATAATAACAGAGCATAACATGTCAAATGAACAGTTAAAACGTTTAAACATAGGAAATTATGACATCATAACCCACTATTCTCGCACCACAATGAAAGGTGGCGGAGTGTTGATCATGTCAGAAGAGGGTTTAAAGGCCAGACGGCTAGACTTTTCAGAAATTAGTTCATTAACTGAGGATATGTTGTTTGAATGCTGTTTGGCAGAGTTTAAAATTAACAAAAGAACAATAATAATACAGGACTCCTCAGTTTAACAACACAGCATTTCTAGCCCGACTTAGTAGAATTATGGAGATACTAACACGGAAAGATGTAGAAATCGTTATAACCGGAGATTTTAACATAAATGTTCTCGACAATTCTGTTCAGAAAAGAGAACTGAAAAGCATTCTCACCTGTCATGGAATGACACATCTTATTAATTTTCCAACCAGAGTCACAGCAACCTCAAAAAGTTGCATCGATAACTTTTTTACAAATATAAATAGTCAAAATACCGTGGTAACAGGACTCATTACAGCTTTGTCTGACCATGACGGCCAATTATTAGAATTATTAAATGAAAAATTTGTGAATAAAATTGATACACTCTCATTTATCAGTAGGAATTTTTCTAAGGAAAACATTTCAAATTTCACAAAAATGATAAAAAAGGAGGACTGGAATCTAGTCTATCAAGCTCCTGTAAATTATAAGTATGATATATTTGACAACATTTTTCAATATTATTTTGATTTGAACTTTCCAAAAGTCTTGAAGAAAAAACATTAAATAATAAAAATAATTGGATAACTGATGATCTTAAACAAGAAAAGGATCAATTAGTTCAAATAAACAAGTTAGCTAGACAAACAAAAAATCCAGATCTTAAAATAGTAATGAAATACAGAAATGACCAATACAAAAAGAATCTTACAAAAAGAAAGAAAGAATACTTTGATGAAAAAATTAAAAATTCTGAAAATATCAGTAAGACAACTTGGGATATCATTAATAATGAAACGGGCAAATATACTTGTAAAAGAAAAATAGCTGAAAATATAGAATTAAAGGAAAATGACAAATTGATTTCCGATCCACATACTGTAAGTAGGTTATTTAATGATTATTTTATAAATGTAATTGACAAAATGGTTAATGAAACTCCAAAAAATATTTCTTCAAACCAAAATCTTCAACCTAATTTAAGTACATCTCCAACCTCGACTTTCCGATGTCCCCCTTTACAAGAATCTGAAGTCATAAAGATAATAGATTCTTTAAAAAATAAATTTTCTAGTGGATTCGATGAAGTGCCTTTGAAAATAATAAAAATTGCAAAAGAATCTTTAATTAAACCTTTAATGCATTTAATAAACTCTTCTTTCATCACAGGATCTTTTCCAAAACAGCTCAAAATGTCTAAAATAGTTCCAATTCTTAAAAAAGGAGATGCAACTGATATTAAAAACTATCGACCAATATCATTACTTCCATCTATTTCTAAAGTTTTTGAAAAGGCCATGCACGAGCGATTAGTTAAACATTTAGATGCTAACAATCTTTTCGATACTGAACAACATGGTTTCCGTAAAGGTAAATCTGTGGTAACCGCACTCGTTAATTTCACTGAATCAATGATTGATTCAATTGATAAGAAAAAAACTGTAGCTGGTATTTTCATGGATTTATCGAAGGCCTTTGATAGCATTTCACATACTATCTTAATATCAAAATTACAGTCACTTGGCATTAAAGGGGTAAATTTGAAATGGTTTCAATCATATTTATGTGATAGATCACAGTTTGTTGAAATTTCACATATTACGAAAAACAAAATTTTTAAATTCTCATCTAAATAAATAAATAAATAAGGTCTTTATTTTGGAGCGGTTTTCAACAAACAATGCTGGTTTATAAAACAACTCAAGTCATATTACAATTATTAAAAAAATTAAAAGCTAATTTTCATTATTCATAATTAAAACATAGAGTTATGTATAAAGTACAGTTATATATGAATATATCAGCTTGTATTATACATTAAATATTTGTATACATTGTTTTTATAAGTAGTTTCAGATATACCCTGGCCTGTTAAACTGGAGGAAAATTCATTAAATAATTTGGGAGCAAAGTACGTAAATCTTTTTCTTTCAAATTCACGGTGAACGCGAGGCATCTCCAAAACTTGATCCTGTCTAGTGCTGCGAGATCGGATATGAGACCTGTTTTTTAGTTTTTCCCTCAAATATCCCGGCCTGCCAGTGGTAAGGATTCTATAAACTAGGCATAAGGAGCGCAGAGTACAGGTATCAGTTACAGTCAGCAAACCCAGTGATCGTCACGCCTCCGAAACATGATCAAACCTTCTTAGTCCACATACATACCTGACACACATATTTTGCACTCTCTGTAATTTGTCTAAATCCCCTCTAGACACAATATTGCCATACACAGGGAGGCAGTAATCAATCACAGTGAGCACAAGAGCCTGGACAAGGCGAAGCTTGGTCTCTTTAGGAAACAAGTACCTATGTTTGTATAACATTCTTAGTCGACTAAGGGCCCGCCGACAAACAGCACTTACATGACCAGACAAAGTGAGGTCACCATCGAACATGAGGCCCAAGAGCTTTGAGGATTCACACTCATTTAGTCTGATGCCGCCAAGTAACACCTCACCGACAGACTCCGAACCCACATTGGAAGGAATCGACAATACACAACACTTTTCCTTATTCAATTTAATCCCATGCCTCTCAGACCAATCATGGACAATGCTTAGTTCAGAATTTAAAATAGATACAGCTGCGTCAGCTCTTCCGGCACCATATGAAACACAAAGTTGAGCATCATCGGCGTATGAATACAAGCGACCATTTTGTAAGCCTGAACCCATAGTGGCGGCAAATAGAGTGAACAGAATAGGCCCGAGGCAACTACCCTGTGGGACACCAGCAACTCAAAGACAATGAGAAATCCATCCCAATTTTAACCTTTTGTCTTCTATTTACCAAATAGGAATGAAACCAAGCAACCACTTCCGGTCGAAAACCATAAAAATGCATGACAGCTAATAACATACTGTGGTCGATAGAATCGAATGCATGTGAAAAATTCAGCAATGCAAGAAAAGATGCTTTCTTTTCTGCCCTTATCTAAGACACAACAGATTAAATATGGGGTTCCTCAGGGGTCCATCCTTGGTCCCCTTCTCTTTCTTTGCTACCTGCAGGGAATACCAAAGCTGCTTAGTAGATTTAACAATATTAAAAATGAATTATATTTTTATGCAGATGACTCAAATTTGATCATCTCCGCTAAATTGGAAGAAGAATTGGAAATAGGAGCACATATTGAACTTGCAATACTTCAAGAGCACTTTATAAAAAATAACTTATTTTTGAATTCACAAAAGACCAACTATATATGTTTTTCTACAGCGCAAAATAACAATGCACTCCAACCAAATATCTTTATCAATACTGACGAAGTATCACAGATTAATCAAACAAAATTCTTAGGCTTATTAATTGTTAAAAATTTAAATTGGAACAGCCACATTGATCAAGTAATTAGTAGAGTTAACTCAGGCCTTTTTGCCCTAAAAAGAATGTATTTTTTATGTAACCAAACTTATTTAAAAAACCTATTTTATGCTCATGTGCAATCTCACATTGCTTATGGCATTTGTGTGTATGGAGGAACATCTACTCAAAATCTAAATAAACTCCTAATTTTACAGAAAAAAGCAATCAGAATAATTTTACATTTAAAATCTGATGATTCTGTTAAAAATCAATTTGCTAGTCTCCAAATTTTAACTGTTTATGGACTATATATATTGGAGTGCATAATGTACGTGATAAACCATGGTAGTGATATTAAGATACATAGCGATATCCATAATTATAACACGAGGGGGAAAAACACTTTGGTACTCCCTCAGCATAACCTTGAGCTATTTAAGAGAAAGACGTCATATATGGGAGCAAAGTTTTTAAATTCTCTGCCAAACGTCATTAAAATTGAGAAAGATATTGTTAAATTTAGAAAATTGCTTAAAAATTATTTAGTAAATAAAGCACTGTATTCATTTGAAGAATTTTACAATATGTAACTAGCATAGGATTAATTTAAGTTTGACGCTATTTGTTGTACACAGGTGTGTAATTATATGAATAAAGAGATTTGTCTATTGTCTATTGTCTATTGCCTTGAATTGTGATTACTTTGCAATCTGGTTAAAGTTTGATAAATAACTTTGGACTTGTGAATGAATCCAAGATTCAAATTAACATTCTAAGATAATCAAGTTTGCCACCAAAGGCAATTTTGATGTTCTTGTGCTCTTTTGGAAAATCACGGTTCAATACAGAAAAATAGTAGGGAAAACCTGACAACACTAAATCTGAAAAATAAAACGTTCAAGTCAGAATAACAGACTCCAGAAGAATCCATTAATACACAGCTTAAATTTTCAAATGTTTTTAAATAGTATAAAATTGCAAATATATGCAGTTGTGGAATAACTAATAGGGTTTTTATAAATAGTCTTATACATACAGATTTTTGAATGGGAATATTTTTTCCAAACTGACACAATATAGTGTCTCTTGTAGGACAACTGGTTGTAGAGATTTGTATCACAATAATAACATTTCAGACCAGAAGAGGTTAGATCAGAGATGTTATGGCAAGGTGAAGAAATTTTAACAGGATTTTCATATAGACACAGTTGAGTTGGGACAGTCTGGATTAGGAGAATGGGGTTAGTGACAAAGAATTGAGCAGGGTGGGTTACGGCATTTCCCACAAATAGTGTACACAAGTTGAATAATTTATTGGTTTGCCTGTTATTGAACAGACTCTAGGCAGATGTCCTATTTAACTGCATCACTGAGGTCTAGAGTAGATTTTTTAGAACTTTTGAGATTGCAAGAGGATTGAAGACAATTCATAAAGGATCTCTAACCCCATTCTGTTAGGATATACCCCTTAAGACTGTTTGGTCAAAATTTTCGATTTTTTCACTTCAATGACTCTATATCAGCTATTAAACACCTCCCAAGTAGTTCTGTCATTAAAATTATGTTTATAGTTATAAATAAATCAGCTCAAAGATGCAAATTTGGGCTTTCTTGGTACATACAGAATTAAGAAACTATTTTCCCGATTATTCCCAAATTTTAAAAACAGACCCTCACAGGACTGGTCTTGCTCATCAGTTATTTTAAAATATGTAATTTTACTTCAAATTAGTAACTTTGATTTTAAATAAGTAATGTTATATGTTTGTTTTTATTTTATTACAACGAGAAATACAATGTCGTGTTTGGCATCTTATGCTTTTTAATATCACACAATTTACAAAATTGATTAACTTTATATATTCAACTTTTGGATGTGCTTTTACCCTCATGTTATATTACAATCCAATCACTATGCACACACACAGCACCCGCAGGACCACGCTTAAACAACTTCCCGCAATTATACCCCACCCATCTCAGGGGAGGGTGAGGGGTCGAGTGTCTATGTATGAGTAGATCAAGGTCAGACGTACAGTCAGTGCTTCCAGCGGAATTCAGTTGTTTCTAAAGACGGCCGAACCACCTTAATGGGATCTTATATGTATTAGAATACATGATATGCAGGTCCATACAAAATGACAAACTTACTAAAAACTTACATTTTACATATACATATACATACAACTTACTTTATCACTTATACATCTCAAATATTTCACATGCATAAAACAAAAACTATTCTTAATGAACAATTGAATTTAATCACAAAAAGATATCACCGATTATTATACTTACTTGCAGATGACCATCATTGCATCGTAGAGTGTGGAGATGCCGATGTACAAGCTGTATGCTACAAATATGCAGTTTGTGTAAGCGCTGTAGATTAGAGCAACACCCTTGGTGAGAGTGCACAAAGCAAAGACGGTATTACCACAGACCTTCCAGTCGACAGTCAGTTTGGCCGTGAGAAAACAGGCCAACGAACCTATAACACATTAATAAAGAGGAGCACATTATATACATGATAATAGAAATGTAGTTTACAAGGAACCAGCATAGTCATAGTCATAGTCAAATCTCTTTATTTATCTTCATGTACAAGTGGTACAAATAAATAGCGTCAAAATTTCTAATCTAACAAGGTAAAAAGAACACTTAATTTACCTAAATTAAAGTGTAAACCCATTGTTCTTCATTTCCTAAAATTAGAAGTTACATAAGAAGATAATAAAACAAAACGAAAATAAGAATTATGTACATATATACATTTACTTTCACAAATTGAATAGTCTATTTAATAAAAGTGATTGAAGTGTGCTAGAGGGAGGTGGAAAGTTCCTCAACTGAATACAAAGATTTGCTAATTAAGTATTCTTTCAACATTTTATTAAATTTTGACCCACTTTCTGATTTTATATTGAGTGGAATATATTTCAAAAACTTTCTCCCCATAAATGTAGGTTTTTTTTCAAAAAACTTGAGCCTATGTGCCTGCACGATTTCATTTCTTCCCCTTGTATTATATGGGTTTATAACTATATCAGAATTAACATTTGATTGTTCATTTCGCGCAATTAAAATAGTCTCAAAGATATATTGACCATAGACAGTGAATATTTTTAAATTCTTAAAATGTTCTTTTGCTGAGTCATCATATTTTAAGTTTAACATAATTCTGATTGCCTTTTTCTGCTGTTTTAAAATGTTGTCTAAATTTATTTTCCTAGTTGAGAACTTCAATTAGTTTTCATAATTGATGTTGACTAACTAATATTTAAAATACAGGTTTTGGGGGACCATTTTTATTAATTCACTGTTTTTGATTCTATTCTGCATCATACAGTTGTAGTGAAAACCAAATGGTAATATAATATTATGATACTGAGCTTTCATGAAATGCATTCATTTCAGCAAAACACTCAAAAGAGACAGCTTGTTGTTTTTTGACTTTTCAGTACAATAGGACAAGTAAGTGTATCCTACCTATTTGTAAGATTGATGTTTTAATTCCGTGGTGTTATCCTTATCCTACTAAGATATTGTTACAAGGATAGTGTTTTGCTTATAGTGAAGAGAATCTGAGTAACTATATTAGGAAGGTGAGAATTTACAGTAAATTATTAATAAACTATAATACTTATCAGGTTAGGGGGTAGATATATATATATATATATATATATATATATATATATATATATATTAGGATGTAATAAAATTAAACTGAGTACCCTTATATTTATTTTTATTAAAAACTCATTACACAACATGTTTCGACTTTCTGGTCATTTTCTAGTGTAAATTAAATAAGTTGAGTATATAATAATTTTTAAAATAAAATTGTAAAACATGTGGTTTTTGTAAAATGTATTTTACATTCAAAACACGCTTTCAAGAACATATACAAGCTCTCAGAAGCTATAACACAACTACAATGAAATCCACATTTGCAGAACACTTGCTCTCTACAGACCACACGTACACAAAAATGGAAGAAAACATGGAAATATTAAATTTTATGAAAAAGGGCAAGAAAATGAATGCAACAGAAGAATTACATATATATTTGGCACAACAAGATAATCCACTGAACATGTTGAACACACAAATCAATTATACAAACCCTATTTTTGATAAGATTCGAAACATTAAAAATTATAAAAAATATCACCAACTTATCCATATTCATCAATATTTACAAAAACCACATGTTTTACAATTTTATTTTAAAAATTATTATATACTCAACTTATTTAATTTACATTAGAAAATGACCAGAAAGTCGAAACATGTTGTGTAATGAGTTTTTAATAAAAATAAATATAAGGGTACTCAGTTTAATTTTATTACATCCTAAAATACGTAAGTAGCCCTAATTTTAACTTTATATATATATATATATATATATATATATATATATATATATATATATATATATATATATATATATATATATATATATATATATATATAAACTATCTTTTCCCCTATAATCAAACAATATTGAATAAATTAATTTTAATGCCTATACTTTTTGCATGCTATTTAATATAATATTAATATTAACATAATATCAAGTAATATGACCAGTTACATCTTTAAAAAAATTATTCTCTGAAAAAACATAATATTTATGAAAATTAGAGTCTAGTGTCTATATGAAAAAATAACAATCGTCACCTTCAGCGTCTATAAAGCTATTATACAATTTAACCCTCCAGTGCACTCATCACGGACTAAGAGTCTACATTTCCGAATAATTAATATTATATACAAATTAATTATTTCTAATGACTGTGGAACCTAGTACCTTACCCCATACCCTTAATAAATACATCAATTAGTTCCGAATAAAAATGAAAGCTATTTAATGGCATCAATGTGATTATAAACATTGGAAATGGCGCTGCTAGACAATGGATTAGTGGACTCACCGTCCGCACATGTCACTACGTGCTCTGAAATCGTGAGGCCACTCCAATGGTTTTAGTAGCGGACTCTCAATCCACAAGCGTACACCGGTGTAACAAAATGTTACGCATGTACTGCCGGGTTAAAATTAAACATTATGCACTAAAATACTTGTCATCTGCTTCACACAAATTAACTTGTCATACAACTTAAAGTGGGCCCTATATCACAAATTAAAACTTTAAATAAAATCTAAAACGTATGGAAAGAATACAACATAAAAATTAATAATTAGATATTTCCTTTAGATTTCTTAAAAATACTATAATTTTTGGTTTAAAATTGAGTACTTTAATCATACTGTACACTTAATTCTGCAGCACTCAATGGCTACAGTTACTGACACTTACTAAGACAAGCATAGATGGCGTCCACTCCAGCGTTGTATATCGGTTGTTGTTGTTTGCTGATATCATTCCACAAGGCTTGGACGTAATAATCGGTGGTCTACAACAACAAATATAACAAATCTTGGCAAGTAACTGTAGAAGTATTGATATCATATAAAGCTTGAAATAATTCAAATAAAATATTTTTTTCCAAAAACGAATGTAACAACTAAAGTGCCAAATTAATCACATAGGCCTAATATTGTCTAAATAATAAAACACCATGTTTCAAATGTTAAAGTATAACAATATGTACATGTCGATAGTGATATGTACATATTAAGATACTAGAGTGAAGAAAAATACTTATCTGTAAGTATTGATTATATTGCATAACATAAAATTATACAGGGTGAGGCAGACCACCCTTTCAGTACATGGGTGAACGGTTTGGATTGGAGGCATAAAACAAAATGCTTTCTCTATAAACAGCACATGGCGAGTCCATTAGAAATATTTTCATCAAAATCTATACACAGTGTCTTCCAAAACTGTTGGTCGTGGGTTCGAATCTCGAAATTTTAAAATATAAACATAGGACAAGTAATACATCATTTTAAAGGTCTTGTTCAAAGAAACCCATTTTTGTAAACAAAATTCACTTAACTTTATTCGTTTCAAAGTGGCGAAAGTTTTTGTGGAAAATGTTGACTTTTATACTGAGTGCCCTCTAGTTGTCTTTATGGTTACGCCAATTTCAGTTATGGTTATCCCAATTTCAAATTCTTACTCACAAAAAAATCAGATTCACTCTGATATGGCACATGACTACATTTATACGTATCTTGATGTTGGTGTCCAAACTGGAGTTTTGAAAAATTCAAAATTCCTATAGGTTAACATTTTTAAATAGCAACATGCATTATTTTGTTTGTCATTTTAAAGGTTTCGTTAAGACAAACAAATTTTGTATTTACTTTTTTTGTACCTCCAGTGGTTTTTGAGAAATAAGTGGAAATGTGCTTTTAACATTATTTTCCGAGTGTTTTACGTTACATTGGACACTCAACTCCAAAACTGAATGACTTGAGGTCAACTATAAAATCTTTGGACTTGAATGTATTAATGTATATGTATTAATGTAATCAGGATCCACGTACTGAGGCCGAAGGCTGTCATGTCTCGGTGCAGCCAGTAAGACGTATTACCAACTGGCATTACCGAGGACACGGACCAAGATGTAACCAGCTAGTACTATTTGGCCCACCCACCCACCCATACATATATGGATATATTAATATGTAAAATAACCACAAAATAAATCATAAAATAGTGGGAAGTCTTGTTATATTAAACATTTATTTATAAAACCCCTAGTTTGACGACAGGGAAAGGAATAAAATCTGGTTAGCTAAATAAAATGGCAAGAAAGACTAATAATTTGTTTGTTAGTACAGGGTGATTTTTCAACATTTTTAAATTTAATCATATCTTGAGTGATATAAAATCAATTTAAAGATCATAAAAAAAATGTGTATAACACTACTTATGTTTGTTTCCAACTGTTAAAGACCTTGAACAAATTTAGTATGTCATTCATGAAATTCAACTGGTAATTTTAGCTGAAATATTTATTTACCTTCATTTAAAATTCAAGAACCACATATATTTAAATAACCAACTTAAAAATTGTAAGGAAGTTTTAACAATCAAATTGTTTTAAAATGGTACGGTACTCAGTTTACAATTAATAGGACAAAATTGTAAGTAAATATAGTAAAACAAGTAAGTGAAGATTACTTGTTTTACTATATATGGCTTTATTAGTAAATACCAAAGTATTATAGTAATAATCATATTATGCTTCTACTTACCAGTTGAGCACCTGCGGTGGCCAAGACCCACCACACACACCAGTGTAGTATGCGAGGATTGGTTATGGCATTTGTGAACTCCTGCCATAGAATACATGCAGCCTTCCGATATCTCTCCACCACTGATTCAAACAGAACTAATTAGCGATAAGAGAAATAACATTGATGCCCCATCCATACACTTATAAGGTTAACAGGTACACATCTTTCACATGCATTGTCAATGGGTATCCTTATGTTTATAAATCAAACTCTTCAATTGTAGAATATACGTCATAAGCCTATGCCTAATCATGTTAAATCTTAACCGTTACGAAAATAACAAGATTTTAACTAGAATTATGTTTTTGGAAAACGTTTCAAGTAGAAATTCAATATTTTAGTATACCCCCAATTTTATCAGTGAATAATTTGATTTCGCTGTAAAAAGTCTACTTTTCTAAACAAATTTTACTATTTTTACAAAAACAAAATGGCATAAAACATGTTAAGAAATAAAATACAGCAGCATTATCGGTACTGACTGGTAAATTGACAATTGTTGAAAAGAATTGGCCTTTCTGCTCAACATACATTCAGACAAAGAAGGTTGGGTGTAGCCAACTGAGGAGGCGGCAGGCGGGAGGGCGGAGTAATTGGGGTTTCCGGTTGAAAATACTATGAAAACTTACTATACAGGAAATGATTAAAGGAACTATATTGTACTCTGTCAGGTGGAGTAAACTTCATTCGCCCAAAAAAGATAGATGTAGTTCCCACTTCTCTCACCAATGTCACATGACTTCTATATTTTCTTACCCTTTAGAGCCCTCTTAATAACAAAACCTCCAAACTTGTTAAAAACTAGTTATGTCCTTAGGTCAACTTACTCCTTATCAATTGTGAGATTGTAACAACAAAGAATTGGAAGACTTTATATAATATTTATAATGTATAAATATTACACATTATACTGAAAACTTGATGACTGCCTATAATAACATAAACACTATAAAATAAGATGATATTCGACCTAACCTAACCTTCCACCAAACACACATCATACAACAAAAGAACAAAGTAATTTGAGACTTAACTAATTGGTTAGCAAGATTTGTGTCAGGTTTCTGAACGGTGCTTCCGTGTAGTTGTAATTTTACCTAATACAAAAATTATTTTAGGGTCAACAAATGGGGTGGTTTGCCACTGTTAAGCAGACGTGATGGTCTGGTGTGGACATGACGGAATAGTGTGCATATGTACGATGGAACCGTTGACCCGTAGTGAGTCACGCGGCATCTAAGCCTACTGTAAGAGAATGTTACGGGAGTTTAATTTCCTAATTCAAATCAGATTTTTTTAAGGTCAGTCTAAACTTCCTTTTTAAAGCATTGAAGCAATATTTAATAAAATAAATACAAGCGCTCCCATTTAAAGAACAGATTAATAATTTTTATGTTGAATATGAAATTCATGGGGCTTCAAATATTTCCTTAGGTTTTTTTTAGCGTCTGTGGGGTTCCAGGAGATCAGGAGCCCGCCCTCCCCCCCGCCTCTCGGTGGCCCTGTGTGCAGATGTGGTACTCGGCGTGTATAATTGGGCCACCAATTACAGAAAGGCCAAGACTTGTATTTGTACAAAAAAGATACATTGAGTACAATAATCAATAAAGTAAATCACCTACAGACCTGAACTTTTCTGTTGTAATGTAGATGAAGAGTCCTCACTGAATACTGTTCCCTCAACAGGCGGTAGAAGTATGGCCATTATCAACGCCATGCTCAGGGCTGTAACAACAAAGTTTACTAAGTACTTCAATTGTAAACTAATACCTTAGACTAAGATGAATTTGAAGTCAAAAAGAGTTTTTCTTGAATGTTGTAAATCTTTGAATTACTATATTTTCTTAATAACCAGTATCAAGTTATTGATGAATGGTTGCAATCGTGATCCTGACCATAATTATTTCTTACTATACACACTTTTGAATCTCTTATATGTAAATGATATTTAATTAGATACCAAATCTTAGATTAGATACATCATTAGGGCTACTTCTTGTGTAACCGGAAAAGTTTCATCCCTATGAATCACTTAAGGATTCTCCAATTATCTCACTTATTCACTTCCTGACATTTAAAACTGATTGATCAATGTTAAAACAAATAAAATTGAAGGATCAGTTAGCTAATAATAATAAAACCCTTCAATGTAGAGGTAAAAATGTATTTTACTAAAATATACACATACAATTGTTATTTTAGCAATATTTTTAAAACGTCCTAACCATTTTTTTTTTTTTTTTTCATTTTTTAGAAGACATTCTTTCAGAAGAGAGGCTGACACAAAAATAACCTGTTTAAGCACTACATTTTTAATAGAGCCTAAAGAATACAGCATATTTCTGTAGGAGAGCGATTATTGCAAATTATATGTATAGGACAAATATTTCTTCTTGAATAAATAGTTTATTCTATACCAATAAAATTACCTAAATAATGTTTGCTTATCCAGTTGTGAATCAAAAGATTGACAGATGTTATACATCATTATAGTAACTCCAATATTTGTGAATTTATGAAAGTAAGACAAATAAATTACTAACCAATTAGTGATATTTCCATCAAGACATCAAGATTTGCAATTCGAGAGGAGAGTAGCAGCTGCGCAACTATAGCAGATGTAAGTGTTCCCATCTTTGGCGCTATGTGTACAATAGCTGTTACTCGCTGGTAGTTGTGTTTCTTAACCTTGGTATAGATGTAGGTCCGATAAGCAACCTGTGAGGCTTTGTAAACCCCAAACAGGAATTGCATAACCTGGAATTAAAACATCAAGGTTAGACACAGCAGTCTTTTAGGCAAATACAAGTATTGTAAAAATTCAGAGCAGTTTATGCGACTCAGATTGTAAAACAGCCTTTGTATAACCATAGATTTGTTTTTTTTTATTTTTATCAATCAACTATCCGACAGCCCTTACTTCACTACAGGGTGGTTCTCTATACTTGCTTATCCTTCTCTCTGTGGTTCTCTTAAAACCATTCAATCAATATAAAAGCTCAGCTTGCTGCTGTTCTCCAAGATAACAAAGTTTTGTAGTCTAGAAACCCGTATCTACTTTAAAGGGTTGCAAAGTAGGGCAATCATGTCAGAGTTAGTAGAAATGACCTTAACGTTCCATAATTAAAACCAAATTAGACAAGAGTTTGTGACAGATTTATGTTTTTGGTATCAGCTGTTTGAAATACATTATTAAATTAAATTAATTCCAACATTACTTGTACGGAAGAAAGGAAACAATGGGAGCTGTTTCTATCCCTTAGGATTGGAATTTCAAGACATCCTTTTTTAGTGGGTTTCTATGATACAAAAGATAACTTCCCTCCAAATTTCATAAAAATCTGTTCAGTGGTCCTGGAGATTTTGTAATGAGTGAGTAATTGGTTTTTGGATTTATATATATTAAGATAATTTTGAATGTGAACATTGTCAAGAACGCTAAATTGCTTGACCTATGTTGTGCTTGCTTAATTTAATAATAATAATGCTTTATTTGTCATAGATTTTTTTTACAAAGTATTGACAGTTTCAAGCATCATGGCCAAGTCATATACATGCGCAATGAACACAAACTTAAAGATAAAATAAGAAACTCAATTCTGGAGTCTAAATAAATTATATTCTACTGTATACCAGGGAGAAACACAAAACCAGTAGTGCAACAAATGTGGAAATAATACTATTGAATATATTTGAATAAATTTAAGTACTATTGTAGAGTAAACCCAATGCAAAGAACCTGGATAACTTGCTGAAATGAGTTTTCCCTCTTGAACGAAGAACAGAATTTATTTGTGCTCGTTATTGCAACTTATGATAGTGTGCTCCTTTTACATTAAATTTCACTGCACTCCTTTAGTATACAATCGTAACGTAATATATCTTTTACACAGTTTTGAAAATTGAGTTACCTTGCCCTTTAAGAAAATATCCAAAAGGCCATTGCACACCAAACTGTTGTGTACTTCACAGTAACTGATCATACATAAAAACTATTGAACCAGATGACATGAAAATTCTTTTGGACTTGATAAGGAGTTAAATAGTCAACTATCACTCTATTTCTATCACAATAAATCAGAAAAATGTTTACCTGCATATGCATGACACTGTTGCTCCAGAATAATAAGCTTTTGGAAGCGACGCTTGCCAGCGCTCCTGTGACAATGAGGGTCTTGTACTGAAGAACATCTGTAATCAGGAGGGCTATCAAAGTAAGGAACAGATTGGAGTACACCAACACAGGAAGGACGTCTTGAGTGCTCTGCAACAGATATTTGGAAATAGACAAAAATAAATGTACATAAATGTTGCAAACCATTTATTGCTTCAAGTCTGCTTGAGCATTGCAGAATTATAGCGTTGGGCATATACTTTATAATTTGCCACCATCAGGAAGTCATAGTGGTCAAGACTACAGCTTACTACTTCAAATGGAATTCACCTCCTATTGTCTTCCCACATCACTCTACTCATTTCTCTTTGTTGTCTCTCAACAACTAAACTGCTATTGTTCTGATTTCCAATTTATATAAAGCAGTTTATCATGAAATAACATAACATACACCATGTACATTGAAAAGGAATTTCTTAGTTTGTCCTTCTTTATATAGGTCTAGTAAAGAATATCTAAACCAATTTCAGAGCTATTAACTTGTAGATTCAAGTCATAATATTAATTACACATTTTATATACAGTACAAGTAAACGTCACACAACACAAATTTATTCACCATTTTCCATTCTTTTGTGAATCCCTCTGGTCTGAGGAAGGTGAGCGTGGTTCAACGAAATCGATCACCATAATATTTGTGCATTTTGTACTTGTATTGTAATATATTTGTGCATTTTGTGCTTATATTGTAATAAATTTGTATTGTGTGACGTTTACTTGTACTGCATATGTACCAACACGTATTATGCTAATTAAAAAGCTATTTACATTTTATATATAAACATAAGTTTAAATTGAATTTATGATTAAATATTAAATCCTTTGAGACGACAAACCTAGGATTAGGAGTCTATATTTTCTATTTCTGAATACATCTAACACATATGCTATAGAATAGTTCAACTTCTTGTTTATAGATAATTTATTAATCCATAATTAATATAATTTATTGAATATGAAAATGATCAAATACTACAAGTATGTAAATTGTCTACTATTTTTAACACTAGACTATGGTTAAAATCTTCTCTAAACTGTAGGACAGTATCTTTACGCAAGGCAGTCAGTCTCACCACCAATGGAGTGGCAAGAGCGCTTTTTGCTGCACAACCAGACTCTAGCAAGGTTTTACACTAATTAGCAATCTGTCTGTAAACAATTATTTAACAAAAGTTAGTATATTGAAGGGATAGGACATCAGCAAACTTACCTTAGAAGACAAGTTCACTAACATCAAAGTAGTAGTAATATACATAAAAGAATTTTCAGTGGTACTGAAAATCCTGTGATTATGTGTTTCTTTTGTGTATGTTACTTCTACTCTGGTATTAGTGGTACTGAAAATCCTGTGATTATGTGATTCTTTTGTGTATGTTACTACTACTCTGGTGTTAGTGATCTTGTCTTCTAAGGTAAGTTTGCTGATGTCCTATCTCTCCAATATACTAATTCCTGGCCTAGCGCCCTTTAACCTAACCTTATTTAACAAAAGGTCATCTGACAACAAGTAAGGTACGTGCTTTCTCCTTTACTTACTTTTGCCGAGGAAAGAAGTTGCAGGAAGAAGAATAAGCATACTTTCCTGTCTTAGCCAGAAGTTAAAGGATGGTACAGTATAATGTTTTATGAACTTTGTGTGGATGAAAACAAATTTCAATTATTCAAGCTAAACTCAGGTTTTGATGAATTATATCAGTTTAAAAATAACAAAACTAATGATAAGAAAAGTGAAGTACTTATGACATAGATAGATAACAAGAGCTTCATCCTAAAACCAAAGCCATTGAATTCAGCCAATCAGCTTCAGCTGGCAGATTAAAAGAAAGAATTTTATTGTAATTTTAACGTGGGCTTTTAGAGAAGCTAAAATATTAAAAGGTTTTTTTAATAAATGAAAAGTACTGTAATGCATGTACCAAATCAAACGCTTTGATTTGAGACAAAAACTATTGACATTAATTTGTTACTTCTTTTAAAGATTGAACAAAGCAAAAATTGATTTTCGTTTACGTACTTATTAGAATGAATAAAGATGATGAGAATGAGAAAAGCTTTATTTTACAATTATCAAAATTGAAAATAGTGTCGTATAAATATTTTAAATTACATAAATATAAGTCTTCATGGGAAGTTGTTGGGCCAGACCAGGAACTCTGCTATGCTGTAGAACGGTCTTTGAAGAAGCCAAGCTTGAAGATCTGTTCTGAATCTTTTTTCTTCTGATTTCTTTACTTCAGCAGGTAACCTGTTGTAGAATTTAGAACCAGCATAAGTAGGTTTCTTTTGAAATCTTCTATTCTGGTGAGAAACTAAGCTGAAGTCAATTGCATGTCTGGTACTATAAGAATAAAGTGTTCATTCCGCACAAGGTTGTTTTGAATTTGCTAGACAAATGTTTTCTAATAGGTTTATACCATACCCACTACTATCAATAATTTACTCTTAAAGGAGTCTGCAGCTTTCTCTCCTTTGCAACCCATTTAGCAACCTCACAGCCTCCTTTTGCATTATCAGCACTCTCTCAATGTAGTTGTGAGAAGAGGCCCCCCATAGCACGATACCATATCTTAGGTGTCCCTCTAAGAGTGCATGGTAGCTGATTTTAGCTGTTTAATGTAAGGTGACAGCTGTAAGACAAAAAGTGAACTGCTCAGCTTGCTGCAAAGTTCATCGATGTGATCAGCCCAGGAAATAAAGTTGTCTAGTATAACTCCAAGATGTTTTGTTGTTTCAGCACTTTGCAGACTGGGAAGAGTGTAGATGTTGTCTTCTTGCTGCCAAAATTTATTTGTATGGTCTTGCTCTCATTTAGAACTAGATCATTGGAGCTGCAATAGTCAAGAGCCATATTGTAAGCTATGTATGACTGCACCTCAAGATCCTCTATAAACCTCGATGAAGTCACAAGGAATGAGTCATCGGCATACATCACTGAATATCACAGGACCCAGGACGGATACCTGGGCACGCCTCTAGTGATGGGAAGCTTGGTAGATCTTACTGTAGATTTTACTCCGTTCCCTGACTTTTTCAATTCCACAAACTGTTCCCGACCTTCTAAGTAACTTTTAAACCAACGCCATGCCATTCCATCAAAACCAAGATGTCCAAGTTTGTCCAAAATAAGCGTGTGGCTGAGACAATCAAATGCTTTGCTCATATCTAGATGAATACTTATAAAATTTTCACGTTCTTCCAGTTTGTCCGAGATCAGTTCAACCAGATCTACAAGAGCAGTAGAAGTAGATCTGTTTCGAAGCCTGGAAGCCATGTTGACCAGTTAAATCAATGTTGTTTACTGTCAAATGTTCAAAAATTCGTACAAGGACCACTTTCTCTATAACTTTAGCAAAGGCTGATATCAGTGCTATTGGTCTATAGTTTCCAGTATCATTCCTTTTTCCTTTCTTGTGTAGGGGTATGACCTTTACAATTTTTAACTTATTTGGGAAGAATTTTTCACTTAAACTTAGATTAAGAATATACAATAGGGGTGGAAGCAATTCCTTAATGCAGTGTTTAACCATTTTAGAAGAGTACACATCCAGACCGGCAGAGGGTTTTGATTTCATTTGCGTTATTATCACTCTCAACTCTTTTATGGAGGACGGTTTTAGCACAATTAGTGATACTCTGACATCCATTGGAGGAAGTGTATTTCTACTGCATTTATTGCAGCTTTTTCTACAAGATTTATTTTTAGTGTTTCATCTGCTATAGAAGTGAAAAAAGTATTGAAGATATTTGCAATTTCAGCTGTGTCTTCAATTTTTAAATTGAATCAATTTTTTAATGTGATCTATGTCTGGGGCACTGGAGATTTTTTTTCCTTTCACTGTTTACTAGTGTCCAAATAGCTTTGCTTTTGTTGTCAGATCTGTCAATATAGTCAGTACTTGCTTGTTTTCTCAGATCCTTTAGCTTCAAGTCATAAGTTTTTTTAGCCGATTTGCATTTATCTTGTCTTCCTCTAGGCCATAAAGTAAGTACTTTTCTTGGGCTTGTAGGAACTGCTCCTTTTGGCTTTGCCATCATACTTGTTTTTTTTCTGAAGACAAGGATCTCTCACGGATTGTTCTTAAAGGACACGCTTCATTCAAGAATGTGGTTAATATACACAAAAAGTTATTATATGTCTCTTCTGCCCAAACTACAACAAAAACGTTTCTCCAGTCTTGAGTTGCAAGAAGTCTTTTCAGAATCTCCATATTCTCATAATTTTAGTGACGACATGTGGTTGAAGTTGGTTTGGTCTTTTTTGCATTAAACTCTTAGCTGCAAAGTTGTCCGATGTGATCTGATATAGCTGTCAGAATTATCTGAACATTAGTATAATCCCTGAAGGCTGAAGATATGCAAACTATATCAATTGAAGAGCTTGTGTCACAGGTAATTCTTGTAGGCGGCAACAAAATGCTTTCAACATCAAAACCTGTCAAAAGTTCATTTAGTGTCTTGGAATCATTGGAGGCTTTTAGGCAATCAAGATTGAAATCTTCCACAACAAGTTTATTGCATTGAGCTGACCATGATACAAAGATGGAGGACACAGTCCGGAGGTCGAGATTATAAGACTCTTTATCGTTCTTGGGAGGTCTGTAGACCCCCATACGTGCGGTCCTTCTTATTAACTTTGATTGCAACTGCACTCACCTCAAATACTAAGGGAATACTAAAATGTTCAACATCAAGGGTATTTACTTCATCGGCAAGATTGTTGTATTTGTATATAGCAACTCCTCCCTTTGATTTGTTAAGTCTGCTAAACTCAGAAACAATTGTGTATTCCAAAAACCTTGTGTTTTGAATATTTTCCTTGCTTTTTCCATGTTCTGTAATTACTAGAATGTCAGGATGGAGAGAAAAAAGTAGATGATTCAAATTTTCAATTTTGTTTCTTACTCTGTCCACGTTCTGATGTAAGATTGTTAAACACCTGCCATTTTTCTGCTTACACATTAACAAGTTAATATTTTGATGAAAGATTTTTAATATCTTGAGAGGGTTTGAGTTTTCAGTTTCAGGCAGGAGTTGATGAAAATTCTTGTGAAGGTTCTTGATTCCTGAGAGTCCTTCAGTTTGGCTTTTTTCCTGTGAGTTACCTCTAAAAATTTAGGATTTTTACTATGAGCTGTTTCTGTGTTGTGGTTTATGGCCATATGTTCTTTTTAAAAAGCTATATTTCTGTCTGTTAATGGTTTTGAGTGTAGGGGTGGTTTGCAGTTGAAAGTGGATGAAGGTTTAAGATGATGATTTCGTCCATTGGGTTTAAAAACAGGTTTAGGGTGATGAATCTCTGCTTTCACCTCAATGATATTGAAGTCTTCATCATCACTAGGAGGAGAGTTGGCCAAAAGATTTACCTTTGGTAGGGTTTCTACTGAGCATCTATTGTTGTAGGCCCATTCAATAGGTCAGTCTCGCCCTTATCCTGTGCAATCGTCAAGTGGTTAGTCTCCCTTGTCATCAGTGCTATTGATTGTCCTTGGCTTAACTTAGTGGCACTCATTGGTGGTATTTTCTCTAACAAGACATCAGTATGAGAACTATTCACAGGTAGCTCAGTGCAGATGTAACCAAAAATGTAAGATGTATTTTACTGATCCATCAAAAGAGCTTCCAGTTGACTGCCCCTCCTGTCCATAGAACATATCTCTTATTTGTCCCAAGATCATGTAATACCTCTAGGGGAATTTTATTCTGACACTGGGAGAGGATTTTTAGCTTGTAACATTAGGTTGTTCTTAAAACAACAAATTCAGAATATAAATGGCTGCTTGCACACTTTTCCCTGATGGTGCCTGGAGGGACAGACGTGGGACTTTCAGGCTGAGCCTATCATTCTTCTGTGTGGCAAAGATGGTGCAACCACCTGTAAAAATAACCACCTAGCTATTTCCCCTCTCCAATGTGCGATAGCTTCTTCCAGGATAAGACTTCAGCATGCAGGTAACCTCCAATAGTTTTACTCTTGACCCTTTTTGCCCCATATGCGAATGTTTTCGTCCATGTGCAGTTAATAAATTCCGTGCTGTAGGAACTTTGTGTGCACCCAGCCATACACGTACAGTGTAATAACACACTCATCCACCCAACCACATACGGTGGTATTAACCCACCCGCCCACCCATACATGTACAGTGTAATAATAATTACCACTGTACATGTATAGGTGGGCGGGTGGGTCATTACCACTGTACATGTATGGGTGAGCGGTTGGGTAATTTTGGTTGTAATTTTGGCTGGGGCCTGTCGGCCGCGTCGCCTGGAATTCTAAGGACCGTTGACCTTCATAGTAACAAAGACTACACTTATTCATGCTTGAAACTGAACAACTACTATACAACTATAGTTTTTGGATATTAACTATTTTTATTATAAAACCCAAACATAAACATTTATTAATTGAAATCTGTGAGTTTAACAGCATTCAATATTATAAAGCTACCTGATTAACTGTGAAGTTCTTGCTTGGGCTGGAGAGAATATTGGACAAGTAGAACCCGTCTGGACAGAAGTTTTTTAGAAATCCATAAATCCCAATAGTTGCGATCTCATTCAGAAAAAACATTGCACCCTGAAAAATTAAACAATTATGATGTTAGCATGGATAAAGTATATTTTTATATGTTTAACTGTCTGATCCGTAACATAGTTTTAAAACGATGTATGGGCTATGTTATAGGATTATTATACTATAATGTTGAATACCAATTTGGACCGTGGAAAACTAAAGTTATCTTTTGGTAAAGAGATTACTGTTTTGAAACACTCAAGTTTATTTTAAAAGATAAAATTATATTTTTAAACTGTAACATTTGTTATAAAGTTGTATGTTTTGTATCTATCTTAATCACATCTTTTATATATGCTGTTATTTCAATAAAAATATATTAATTGAAAAATTAATTGATTAGATTCAGAAAACCCCAAGGAATATTTTTTTTGTATATTAGGAAATCATACAAATATTTTTTAACTCGATAATAATTATCATTTTAGCTATGAGTCTAATAAAAAATAATGCACATTTTTTTTAGTCTACTAAAAAAAATTCCCAGAATCTAATTACATTCCAATAAATAAAATACATTTTTCATTTAATAAAAATATATATGTATATAATATATTTTATCTAAAACTACAAAGTCTATAAGTAAATAGTCCTTAGATAAGGTTAAGGATACTGACCAATGCAGGAATGTTATGACCCTAGCCTAAGGAATGTACCTGATTTGCATAAACAGTATGAACTTTAATTTACAATGAACTTTAAATCATGTTGATATGATCATGTAGGTACATACTTTGAAACTAGAGATCTTAAAAAAGTAATAAAACACACGAACAACAAATTTACCTTGGAAATGAAATACATACTACACAAACACAAAACTCAAAGTGTAACCACACACACAACTTTATCCAGGCATGACTCGAGAGAAACTGGAGAAGACTTGTGGCAACAAAATGTTGTATGGTCTTATACTTATCTCCCATGATAAGCATGTAGATTTTGTTCAACTTACCATCATAAGGGAGCAGCAATTCTGGTCACTCACTTTAGTAGTAGCCCTATTTTATCTCACATATATCAGAAAATAATGACATTACTGGATAGCACTGATATTATCAATTTACAAGATGAAGGCAACAAAAAATTAAAGTGTATTTTTAATTTTATTGAAATATAATTATCTTCATGCTTGCAAAACTTGGTAAATCATGTTCCATAAACACACTAATTTGATTATGGTAATCCACCAGTGTTACACAATTCATTGTGCCATCTCACGGGACATTACGCACTATCTGTTAATCTGTCCATCAGTTAGAACTTACTTATCAGGTCATTATGTGAGTCATGCAGACTCATTCTTGAAAAATAGCATCAACATTAGTTTAAATGCATGGGATGTTAACATTGATTTATGCTAGGTTGTGTATAAATAATTCTTTTGCAATCTATACTAAAGAATTATATGCACACATCTACTAAACCCTTACCACATTTTATGTTTTTTCCTAAACATTTTTAATTCAGGTGAAAATACCACAATTGATAAAAAGTGAAATTTTCTATTGCAGTCTTCAAATATGAAATACAACAAATCCTATACGTAACATTTCCATGGTCTAGAGTTCACCAAAAACACTTTAAATGATTTTTAAGATTATTTGAGAGTAGATTATTTTTAACTCTAGATGACAGATTAAAATTGTTGAAATAAGTAGTAATATTGTGTTAATTTTACAATTTAAGTGGTTATATATATAAGGCTGACATTGAATTTATTTAACCCGTTAGGTCTTATCTGTATATCACATAACGTTATTTTTACCCCCTCCCCCTCACAAGGATTAATAGCGTAGGAACCAACCCATACATCCTCTAGTAATGTGATGAATTTTCCTTTCCTTTTTCATTTTAAACTTATACTTGATCAAATAACGACTTGATATACTTGACAGCTTAGTACCCAGTGGGCATGTTGTTTTGCCAGTTGGAAAATATAATTTAACTGGGTAAAATCATGTAATGAAAATTACATAACCTAGATAATGTTGAAAATTTGTAATTTAAATACATCCTGAAAATATATCTAAAAAAATCAAAGAAAATGTCTAATCAATACCAAAATCAGCTGATAATAAGTTATGGCCATAATCTCCAAAAAAATTTTAATGCAAAAGAGCGTTATAATAGAGTTATGAACCCTTACCAACTGACTATACAAGATATAGATGTCCCTAATTAGAATAATTATTTAGGTATCAAGCTCTGCAAGCTAAACTAAGGCATACATGTAACAAAATTGATAAACTAAACAACTACAAGAAGAACTACAACAGGTATTTGAAAATAATGATCAACTTCAAAACTAACCAAATATGCAACCAGAATTTTGATACAATAAGTAACCTGGAAAAGGTGGGTAAAAATCTCAAAAATAAATTATTTTTGCTCCACAAAACAAAACAAAATTTAATTAATAAATACCATAATTTGGAAAATTAGAAGAATAATAGATTTTACTAAATTAAAAACATGTCAGACTAACTCTATTATTAAAAAGAGAATTTAATAAGAACATATTGCTTACTATAAGGAAATATAACTAGAACAAACAAAACCTATTTCAGATTAAATGAGACTGAAAAGAATATCATACTTTCGACATATAATGACTATATCTGGCGAAAGATTAACTAAACAAATCATACAAAACTAAGCAAACTAAAGAAAAACGCCAAATTGCCAAAAGATATTACACAGAAACACAAAAAGAGGTTAATTTAGATAATGGGACCTTAACAATAAAAGAAAAGAAAAACACATAAATTAAGTAGATCTTCTAAACGCACCAAATAAGAATCACACTCATAGACAGGTAGATAGATGGATAGGTGAAAGAGTAAAATTTAAAACTATAACTATTAATTATCTGTCTGAGCATTGTTTTTATAGTGTACAAGAGTACAGTAAAACCTCCTTAATAGTCCGGAATTGTCTATAATCCGGCATCAACGGCAATAGACACACATTACAGAATTGCTGTCTCAATGAACATTGTAAAGTAAGCAACTCGACAGCTAATTAAAAAAAAATAGTTGTAAGAAGCAAGTAGATATTAGATCTTTTTTCTAGCCATCTGCCAGTGCTGTTGCTAAAAACCACAAAAACTATAGTACAGTACTGTACTGTATCTCATAATGTATTCAAATTTATTTCATTATGTACTGTACTTAAAAATGCATTTTAATATTTCTCCTGTACTTATATATTGATTTATATTGTTTAAATAATATATACATACAGTAAACTTTTGTGTGCAAATAATGTTATTTTTCATACACCTCCTGTATTTTTATAAATAACGTCCTTAGTCCGTAATTTTCTTTAATCCGGAAAGCGTCAAGTCCCAAACGTGCCGGATTAAAGAGGTTATCACCTAGATGCTGATAAATTTGATGATATTCTTTGGACAGTTTGAACTATTGTAACTTAGTTTTAATCTAGTTTTAAGCTTTGACCTGTTGACAATTTACCTACCATATTGATATTTATTTCATGTAAATGGTGTATGTAATGTAAATAAATAAATAACTACAGCAGTAAGGGCATTTTCAGAAGCAGCGCTACAACGGTGTTCCTAGAGAATGAAGCAATACTGGGAAGGGATAAAATCAAGTAACAGCAAAAGACAATCTAGTAGATTTAAGTCATCTTAAAAGAAATAAGTACTGAAAATCAAGTTTAAAGTAGATGGATATATGGGAGAGAAAAATAGTAACTAAAACATTTCATAAAGAAAGGATTGCTTTCCATGTGTTATAATTATTGTCATCCAGCTCTGAGGTTTACTGTTGCCTTAAGTGTGAGAGAACAACATTATCATACCTTAATCCTTCTTTCTGAAAATTACTTCTTCAAACTTATTCATAATTACCACTTGCAAAACTGACAACCAAATCTTTAAAAATTAGAAGAGTTATAAATTGCTTAAGGTACGAAAAAGAAACATTTCCATTATTGGATTCTATTAACCATTGTCAATATGCTTATTAACTGTAGATCTGTTGTAAGGCACTTAATTTATTTGGACGAATTCGATATGAATTTATAACAAGTTTGCGATCAAACTATATAAATACCTGGACTGGTCTGGGGTTACAGGGTAATATCTACAATGCTGTAATAATCCAATCGCAAGATAGGTTTTTTCGTCAACACTGGAGTTTGATGCTTCAATTTTATAGGTTATCACCATCTTATAAGACCATAATTCATAACTTGTTATAATATAAAAAGGTGATAACCATTTTGAGTGATTTAAAACATACAAAAGCCTCTTAAGATGTAATCAGTGGCGGCTACTCCATAAGAGCACATGAGCACGTGAACCCCCTGTGAGATTTGAAAAAGAAAATGAACCACATTTAAAGTTTAGGTTAAATTATTTACACATTGAAATTACGAAATATGTGATTTTAACGTAAGAAAACTCAAAGAGGCGCCTTCAGCTAGCTTCCGCTAATCGCGCAGTACTGTCGCACAGTCCCGGTTGTGCTCCATAGCGTATATGCAAGGCCTAATCAGCTGTTCTGTCTGGAAGGCGGTGGTGGGGCCGTCTTGTAATAGAAGCCAGCGGTGCACACTTGCCGTGTGCTCCACTCCGACTTCTTTTAAAATCTGTTGTTTGGTTAAGTATGGGTTTTAACTTCGTTAAAATATCTTGTAAAATATTTTAAAATGCATGTTTAAACGTATAATTTTTAGAACATTTTAATTGTGCGCTTTTACTTGTGGGGTACTCCGTACACCCCAAAACCCCCGGTGTGTGAACCCCCACTTTACTAGGTCGAAAGCCGCCACTGGATGTAATAATATACAATTGTTTTAGATATACAGGTATTATTAATAAAAAAAAATTTTTAACCACTTTCTTCAGCAGTTTTTCTAATATATACAAAGACAATATTGCATTATTACCTTTAATGTACTGGAGTAGATTTGTAGAACGTATGACTCCTTTCAGTATACTGTGTGGTCATCAAGTATTGTGTAAACCTAGGAACATGTCCTTGATATCAACATGAATGTGTAAGAAGTTGAAGAGTGATGATTCATAGTACATTTAGAATACCGGTCAAGAATAGTAAAAAATGCAATTGCCATGAAAACATTTCAGTTGTTCATTTGTATACTTTAGCGCACATTTAGATAAAAGTTAAAAAATCATCAACGGTCATAAATATGAGTCTGTTTAAGTAATGAATGGTAAAAGTTAAGTTAATGATTTAAGAGATAATCTTAATCACTGAGATCATGTTTCAATAAAAAATATTTTTCCTTATGGTCTGGTGACATCATTATATAGCACACAAAACAATCACATTTATTATCTCAATTGTTTTTTCCTATTCAGTATTTATAAATCTAAGATAATAGTTTATTTATACACTGTTCATTACTAACAATATACTTCAAATACTTCTGATAAAAGTTTTACTTTCATTACATATTCATTCAATATTCTGAAAAATAAATCAAGAATATTTATTAAATTGAAAACTGCACTTGTCACAGTGACCTTCTGTAAGTGAATGTTATTATTAACAAGTGAAGTATTGAGCATTGACTCTGTGGAGATTCAAAACTTGGGCCATTCATATTTCAAAGCCTTAGCCACTGAGCCACCACCATATTTTATTATAATGATACGTAGGAAAATATTTATTAACATAAATAGTTATAAACATTAATAAATCTTTACATGAATTGCAGAAAGCACTCTTTATTGTAAACAATATATTTTGCAACTACATCTGTTATAGATAGATAGATAGATAGATAGATAAAATCTTTATTTACATGTTTTGTACATGGTACAACAAATAGCGTCAAACTTTAAGATTAACATATTTCATTAATCTTAACTTAAACTAAACTAGTTAACCTTGAAGGAATTCCTCCAATGAGTATAGTTCTTTCTTAATCAAGTACTCTTTTAGTTCTTTCTTAAAATCTTTTATTACATTCAGATCTTTTAAAGTTTTAGGCAATCTGGAATAAAACTTTAAACCTACGTAAGATAGTTTCTTTCTGTAAAGTTCTAGTCTGTGGTGGGTAGTAATAAGTTCCTGCTTATTCCTTGTATTATATCGGTGGTTTTGATTCGGCTTCGTGATTAAATTTTCTTTTACAAGACATATTGTGTCAAAAATATATTGCCCAAAAACTGTTAAAATATTTAGCTCTTTAAATTTATTTCTGACTGAGTCATCAAATTTTAAGTTTAAAATCAATCTTATGGCTTTTTTTTGGGAAATAAAGATTTTTTGTAAGTTGTAATTTGTAGTTCCCCCATAAAGTGAAATCCCATACGCAATATGAGAGTGAATATGTGCGAAATAAATTGACTTTAAAATTACAGTTGAGCAAAAAAAGTCATTCGTTTCAGTGCATACAATCCAGAATTTATTTTGTTTAAAAGTTTTTCAATATGAACATTCCAACACAAAGTTTCATCTTGTAATACACCCAAGAAATTTGTATGTGTTGTTAGGGTCAACTCACTGTTGTCCAATAAAATGTTTGGATAGTTTGTATTTTTATCTTTATTTGTATGGAAATTTATAACACTGGTTTTTTTTCATTGAAATATAGATTGTTTGCTTGAAAAAATTGTTTTACTGAGGATATTTCTAAAAAGCACGATATTTCCAACTGGTCCTTCGATTTATTTGAAACTTTTAGGGTAGAATCATCAGCATATTGAATTAATTTATTTCTTTCAAGATTGATACTTTTATTCATTCCTTGGACATAACATACAAAGAGGAGTGGACCCAAAATAGATCCTTGAGGAACTCCAAATTTAATCTTTTGTCTGGTAGAATGAATGCGATGCAACTTTTGATCAGAAATATGCGTGATTTCTACAAACTGGTATCTATCATTTAAATAAGAAGAAAGCCATTTCAACTCCTTATGTCTAATACCTAATATTTCTAATTTATTTAATAGGGTTTTATGACATACACTGTCGAAAGCCTTTGAGAGGTCCATAAAAATACCCACAGATTTTTCACGGTTGTCGATAGATTCGATAACTGATTCTACTAATTCTGTTAGTATTAGTATTAGTAGTATTAGTAGTATTAGTGCATGTTTACGGGCAAAATGAATTTTCATAGATCACATACATATAAAAAAATATGAAAACAAACGGCTGATAAATTACGTTTGGAAGGAAATATTTTACATCTAACATAAGCAGTTAACTTACAATATAAAAATTCAGTAATTTGAAGTTATCAGCCCATAATCTAGCATTCATTGCTTGTGGTACAAGTTGACAATGTTTAATAATGTTGAATGACATAATGCAAATGCAAAACAATTAATTACTTCATCCAGTATCAGCAGAAAAAATGCATATTCAGCAGCTAAGATGGAGAATTTCCAGATGTTTTTCTGCACAAAACTTATATAAGAATTGCTGACGTCAAACTTTATATAACAAATCTATGCTTTGAAATGAGGTAAAATTGATGTTTTACAATATTGTTACTGCTTACTTGGAAATGAATTAAGATACTACTGATAGTTTAAAATTTCTGTCACTTTTTGACAAACATTTACAACTATCACTGCAATTGTTATATTACACTATGTGTTTGTTTTTTTAGCTATCTCATATTCCCTAATATTTTAAATATGTAAAAACTTTAAATATTCAAACATTTTAATGAATATAAATTTCCTAAGAGTGTAATTTTTAGAGATATAACTTAGAGTTAATTTTAAAGCGGAAAAGTACAAATACAGAAGTTGACAATCAGTAAGGGATAATTTGTTGAAGAGTGCATTAGCTTAATATTATTGACTAAAAGTAGGAAGTAATTCATAATAAAAGAGCACTATATAATTTTAGAAAGAATACTTTTTTTTTTTTACAAATAAATGTTGCTTAGCTGAAAAAAGTGTAGATTTGTTGACATGCTTGTTTATAAAAAGAAAAAAAAAATAGTTGCAGTATAAAATAATAAAAATGGAAGCTGCAATTAATAAAAGAACCTTGACTCTTTAATTGAACAAATGCACTTCCCAAAAGGCGTCAATCAATATCAAGGTTTATGACCTTCCCACCCAAACATACACGAAAACTCCACTGCACCGGTCCCAAGCCCGGGGTCTCATCTTTCCCATAACCGATGAGAAAGGAGGAGGGTACCTTCCCACAGCTCTCAGTGTTATCCCGATACTGAGAGCACTCCTATCCCATTAATTCCTTATCCTACCAAACATCCACTCTCCCTTGCCGTACCGTGTCCGGGGTAGGCTTTCAAGCCAACAAAGACTTGCCTGCATGTGCATGACAGGGGCCTTTAGGCGACCCCTTTAATTGCACTGGAGGTTCTTCTTAACCTGGAGGCTGGGGCGGCGGCTTACAGGCTTCAACTGACTGACCACTGGAGGGGGTCCTGTATAGGTCACTCCTCAGTGGTCAATCTAGTAAACGATGAGGTACTCTCAATGAAGTTTGACTTCATTGGGACTAAGTATCTTTTCACCAGACCCTATACTGTGGATTTCAGGTCGAGGGAGTACTGGGACGCTGTTAGTAGCCCGGTTTCTTCTCACTACCGAATTGTATGGTTCACAGACGGGTCAAGAATGGGCAACAGAGCTGGATTTCGTGTCTATACTGGCGACCCCAGGACCAACGCTAGCGTGAGCCTGGGAGCGTATGGCACCGTTTTCCAAGCTGAAGTCGCCATACGTTCAGCGCAAACTATGATAGGGGTTTGCGGGAAACATATCCACATCCTCTCAGACAGTCAGGCGGCCTTAGGGGCTCTTGAGGAGTGTGTGGAGTCCAGGTACTCTCAATGAAGTTTGACTTCATTGGGACTAAGTATCTTTTCACCAGACCATATACTGTGGATTTCAGGTCGAGGGAGTACTGGGACGCTGTTAGTAGCCCGGTTTCTTCTCACAACCGAATTGTATGGTTCACAGACGGGTCAAGAATGGGCAACAGAGCTGGATTTGGTGTCTATACTGGCGACCCCAGGACCAACGCTAGTGTGAGCCTGGGAGCGTATGGAACCGTTTTCCAAGCTGAAGTCGCCATACGTTCAGCGCAAACTATGATAGGGGTTTGCGGGAAACATATCCACATCCTCTCAGACAGTCAGGCGGCCTTAGGGGCTCTTGACTCCTGGAAGGTTTCGTCGGGTCTAGTCTGGGAATGTGCGGAGTCCCTCAGCATCCTGGGCTCAAGAAATCAGGTCTTGCTGGAATGGATCCCTAGGACATAGGGGATTAGAAGGCAACGAGCAGGCCGATGCCTTAGCTAGGGAAGGTGCTATCAAGCCCTTCATTGGTCCTGAGCCGGCCTGCGGCGTTTCGGCTGCAGCTGTCAAAACAGCAATCAAAAACTGGGTCAGCGCTAGACATCTTGAAAGATGGCGGCGGTTCCCAGGGCAAAGACTCGGCAAGGTTCTTGTCAGAAATCCTTCCCAGAAGTTAACAAAGTAACTTCTTGGGTTGAGTAAATTGCACGTCAAGCTGGTGGTGGGACTCATCACTGGTCATGGCAAATTCCGGAGGCACCCAAGAACAGTGGGACTCTTTACGGAGGATCCCATATGTCGCCTCTGTGGGGAGGACGACTCGTCGGCAGAATACATTGTCCTGGACTGTGAGGCTCTTGGTGCCAGGAGAAGAGTACTTTTTGAAGACTCACCTCTGGAACAGTCGGAAATTACTAATCTAGTGAAGAAACTCCTTGACCTGGTCAAGGATTGCCAGCTTTACGACGATTAGGCACCAGGATTGGCACAAAAAGCCCCAGGCTTCGTTGCAAGGGTTGGCTGGACCAACTGTACATCCCCTTTCAATCTAAATCTAACATACACGAACAGGGGTGGCAAATTGCAGTTTCTATCGGAGCCAACTTTTAAGCTCTGAATAACGAGTATCGGACCAAATCAAAACAAACTGTATTTGACGCTCTGTCCTTTGGTTCTAAAAGACATGTCAACAAATAATTAATGAATTGTTTGTTAGCATTGTAAATCTAATTAACTAGAGCATTCATTTTTCAAAATCTCTATCTTAATTTACTGACTGTGTATTTATTAATTGTTTTTAACAAGTCAATAAATGTTCTCCCTGTAGTATAAAATATGTAAAAGATATAAGGTAATTCAAGAATAATATTAGATTCAAGAATAATTTATAGAATATAAGAAAGAGCCTTAAATTAAATTTGAAATCGTATAGAATAAATTATCATTCTAGCATCTATTAGAAGTAAAAATAAATTAATTTATATTTAGTTCATAAATTCAAAAGCTAATTCCTATGAGACTTGCACAGTGGCTAAAAAGAATAAGTTGCAATTATTTTTAATTTTAATTAAAATTTAGTAAAATTGAAATAATCCACTGTACAAACTAGTTTTAGTTTAATTTCAAGCGTAGTTATTCCAATAGTTTGATTACTTATATATGTGAGTATAATGGGGATAAATTGTTACATAATCAAGACTTAGTAACCCCTCCTGGTGTGATTTGCTTCTAAATTTGGTAGAACCTCTTAGTAGCCTGCAGTAAATAGGACGGTAAAATGTGTTTAAAAAGAGTTCTGGGACAATACCTTTTATGGAAGAGTATCATCATGACAATGTTGAGCCTAGAAAGCTAACGTGTAGAAGTAGTTACGTTAAAGCTAACGTATCGTAAAAATGACAACACATTTTAAAATTGCAAAAAAATTCATTTAACAAAATGAGAAAGTTTAACATATAAAACGTGTTACAATACATCTAAAGAGACATTTCAGATTCAGTTTGAAATTAAAGTTCATCTGTATAGTAGATACAGCACTTTCCTCGATGCTCCGTGCAGATTATCCTGGCACAAGGGTAGCAAAAGAGTGATGTCATCCTCCGTTTTGCGGAAGGGTATATTCCACAAATTGTTTTTTGGTTGCTCTGAGGAATATTCACATTAGCTTGAGGAAGAGCTACTTTCAATATATATGCAACTGATTGGTGGAGTTTCCGTTGTATGTTAGGATAGTTTATGCGGTGTTGAAGCCAAGGTTTTATGAATCCATATTGTATGTCTATTGCAAAATTCCTGCTTAAGAGTGGTTGTAGAACTTTCTTTACATGGAAATCACATACGCGTGCACCAAAACGTCATTTATACTCGAACAATCATCATCATCCAAATATTATAAACTTTATTCAGTCCCACTCAACTTGATTCTTTTCATTTTGTAAATCATTTTTATAAATGCTTTAAACACTATAACTGAATATATAATAAAAAGAACAACTAAAACTACATCTACGATTAATAACACCTTTTAAATAAAACGATCATGAAAGCTAACGTATCGTAAATCTTACGAGCAAAGGACAAAATAAACCACTTTGATGGCTGCTAAGCGACTGATAGCAATGTGCCCCTTCCTCGTTGACCTAATTGGGAATGGAACTGGACGGACAAGTTAATCTGATGTGCGCAAAGGGGTGCTTTTTGAAAAGTTCAAAATCTGAGTCGTAGGAAATACTATATGTTAGCTTTCAAGGGTTAAACAAAATTGGAACCAAATGTGTGAATAAAGTCCTATTGCTGGAGGCTTCATTTTTAGCTGAGCTGCTAGAACTAGGTAAACAAATTATAGTCTTAAAGAAAATTGCCAGGTACAGCAAACATTCAACATTTATTCATACTATTGGCAGTATGACCATTATTTAGATTTTTAAACTTTGAAATTTAAGTCAATTTTAACATTTAAAAGAATTATTCAATTCCTCATTTATTTATGTAAATAGTATCAGTTTTAATAATAAACATTTTTTAGTATAAATATAATAATTGATTTATAGCAAAAGCCCTAATACATAATTAAATCAAACAAATTCTTCAAATGAATATAAAAGTTGGCTTATCAGATATTCTTTTAAAATCTTTAAACTATTTTAAAGCTATTTTGGTGTTTCTGCGATGAGAGTCAAACACTTTGTTCATTATTACTCATAATTCATCATGATATTATAGATGAATATCATAGATATAGATCAGTGTGGATCATAGAAATATGGGTGATATGAGCGGAGTGAAGAGAATAATAAAGAGGGTTTAGTTATTAACAAAGGTTGACCGTTCCTTAGAAAGACCTGTTTATTAATAGCCAGAGCAACTAAGAGACCTGCAGTTTTACATGGAACCTGAACCACATAGTATTAGTCTGATTTTCAGCTAATTTACTAGCTTGATACTCAGTTCTCTCTTCACAAATGCAGACCCTAACTGCCAACCAACATGGACAACACAGACTTCTCTAGTAGTCCATGTCGATGGCAGCCATTGAGCAGACGCCATGTTGCCAGAGCATCGAACCTATCGCCTACAATCTCCACAACACTTTGTCCCTAAGTAGATTATGATCTAAAGTGACACCCAAGAACTTAACCTGCTTTAAATTGGAGTATTGCTTGTCAATATTTTTTAGCGAAAATAATATGCTTTTATTTTTATTCCCATGTAAGATGTTTTATGTACCGAACAATTTTTTGTATCTTGCATGGGATATACATGTTCTGTTATCTATTGGGTTCTAATGTCTCAGTGTTACATGGGGAGATTATCTTTGTATCAAGCTCTATTTTGTCCAATCTTCACAAGCCAGTTCACAAACTCTATTCAATAAGTGACGTAACGACTGTTATATTAAATGGGGATTCAAACCCTTCCACTCCGCAGTAAGAAGCCTTAGCTACCAAACTAGCAACTGACGTTCCTATGTCTGCTTACAATGACAGAATTTCGTTTCAGACGTCAACAAATAAAAAGTTTGTTGCTCTTCACTGCTTCACCAGTTTATGGTAGGGATCTGGTCAAGATATATGAAATTTTGCTCATAGCTATCAAACGTAAGGTTAGAATATGCTTGTCAGGGACATCAAGATGCAAGTGTCCTCGGAGAAGGAAGAGTGCAAGATGCAAGAGTGGGGAGTAAGGAAGATGTTCTTCTATGACTCCATGGTTTAAATAATTATTTCCTAGTTTTTGTGTTATGAGATGATCATTAAAACTTTATCCTAGTGGGAAACTACAATCTCATCAGAGAGAGGTCGATATGTTGGTGTACTCATGCTCCAATCAACATTTATCTTTTCATAAATGTAAAAGAATGACCAGACTGATATTCACTACCTCTCATATTCACAAATTTACCTTTCATATTCTTTTCATTTTCATATTTTCTTTTCTTATTCCTGATTTAGTCACAAATTTTATTGGCAGTCCAAACTTCTGGTTAGTGACGTGGTGCAAAGTTACAAAACCCGAACAAACTAAAAGGGCGAAAAACACCCTCACACAACGGCAGTAAGCGAAGCACACGGAACAAGTTATTTGAAAAGTTGTTTCTCGTAATAACTTATGTTGTAATTTATATATTCTTAAACAACAAATACAAGTTTGGTAGAGTAACAATGTCAAAAAACTCATAATTCTTTCCTTTCGCCATACATAACCAGAACATATTGCAAACCTGAACACCGCTTGGTTCTTCAGGTTTGTGAAACTCAATGGTACTTTGTATTGAACCAGAATACTGTTTTCTGCAATTTAAAATAAAATTTTTACATTGTGATCAATAAGGAGGATTTAAGTTTTAAAATAGAATTTACTTTAAAAAAACTTAGAAAAATTCTGGTAATATTTCGCAAATAATAAAAAAATACCTTAATTTACGATTTAAAAAATCATACTAATTAATTACTAAAGAGTAATTATAGTAGCACTCAATATAGTTTTAGTTATCAAGGTACTAAATTTTTCAATGCCTTGACATCAGATCTTTGCCATTTAGGAAGTTTAACCCTTTGTACGCTACATAAGAAATTTGCTATTTCTTTTAAACGTGTCATAAATTAAAAAAAATATTTTAAAAATGTTTAAAGTTCTATTTAGAATTTTGTTATAAGGCCAACAACTGTTAAGAAAACACAATCCAAACTGGTATTTTAAAATCAATATTTAATATACAGCAATTTGTAAAATTCCCATTGTTGAACAATTATTCTGTTTATTTACTCATAAATCTATAAAAAAATTAAATTAGATTAAGCTAAAATATATATGTAATCATAATAATTATTTACAAGTTTACTAATATAGATGACATACAAGCACTTACAAGTATCCCTAGAATGTTTTTTTTGTGTGAAATAACTCAAAACACTCATCTGGGTGGTCCGAGAAATCCCGTAATACGCGCGGCGCAGCAGCACACAATGGCCGCTCGGTTGCCATGGCGACGGTGCGTGAAGGTCACGATGACAAAAAACGTTGTCATCCTTTCTGTTGTCTTCAAAATTACCTCAATAACCATTTACGTACACGTTAGTATAGTTTTATCACTTAAATTTAAATATTTATCTCAAAATATTCAAATGCGAGAAATACCGTAATACGCGTTTTACGTAAATATAACGTTGCGAGAAATCCCGTAATACGCGTGGAAAGGGTTTTAAAGCCACATTGAAGTTTACCCAATTGTTTACCCAATACCAAAACATGCTAATGCATGTTTATATATTGATAATGAATGTTATCAATATTTTAATTGATTTAACTGATGATTAAGTTAGTTTTTCTCACTTTTGTTGACTTTGTCATTGCGATGTTTGTTTCAGACAATAAAAATCTTGATTCTACACACTTTTTAAATCTTAGGTAACTATTATTTTTATACTACAAGTCTTACCAACGAAAACAAAGTAAGCTTCATTATCATAATGCAGGTTCTTATGATTTTTTTAACAATCCTCACAAAATCACTCAAAACAGCCCACTAAAAACAATGCTGAAACTGTACAATGCAACGCTAGTGTTATGAAAAAAATTATAAAATATTTTATTTCATAAACAAAATTTCATACCTTTTTATCCCTTCCTATTTTAAAGTCTCTCCTATTTTGCTTAGTACTCTCCTAAATATTCATGGATAAAAATTTACTATTTGCTAGTTCACTGACCACTATACGTCAAAATTGGAGAATGAGCAGGAAAACACACTTCAAATTTATAAATGTTTTAATTGTAGTGATTATCGGATAAGCGTTGTCATCTGATAACAGCAGACAAGTGGCCACTTACTAATTGGCTTAAATGAAGCTTAAGTCATTTCCACTGCCTTTCGGATACCTTTACTCTGATAAAAAGAGGAGGCAGTCAGTCAGTGTTGAAGCTAGGTAGAGCTGATTCAATCAGGAACCAGTGTTGTTGAGTGTCACGCAATAAAGTTTCACTATGTTCTAATGAGTAGTATTTACTAATGAATTATTATTTTTAATATTAATTAACATAAATTTTATTTAAAAGACAGGTTAATGTTTATTTCAACGACATTATTGAAATCTGCAATCGTTGAATGTTCAATAATGTCTTTGTTACAATATGAAATGTTTTAACAAGTAAAAATGCAGTAGGCCTAAAGCACAATAAATTACAATTGTTTTGAAATAGAATTTCAGGGCTTGATAGATTTGTTTAACACTAAGCATGTTTATATAATTAAGTCAAAAGAGGGACAAATTTATGAAAAGCAAGTAATAAAGAAAGTTAATGACTGTACATTAAACTAAAATGCCAATAGTTGTACTTTACTGTTGTTGTGGGGGCATAACTGGTCAAAGTTATAAAAATTTAATTTGTTACAGTTAAAATAATATATTTCACAGGCAAAAAAAGAATGTATAAAATAATGGAAAACAGCTTAATCATTGTTATTCACTATTATTGTTGGAAAATGCTGATAGCCATATATAACTGTTTTTTTTTTAACTGATGATGTTGACTGAAATAAAAATTAATTTAAAGTTACATAGGCATAGATAAATAAAACGTATTAAAGCACTATATTTTTTTAGAAGAAGCATAATTTTGATTTAAGTATAACAATCCAGTATCGTTTAGTCAATATATTAAAATTAATAAAACAGTATTAACATAAGCACTAAAATATAATTTACTGAGTACATTGATTTAAAAAAAAATATTTTCAATAAACAGGTTGAAATAGGATGTTAAAAGTTGTTTTTAATAATTAATTAACGTTTAATTATACTTTTTGTTTGTAAACAGGTTTTGTATGAAAATCTTCTATCGTATGTAAATAATTGTAAGAATATGTGTACACATATTGCATTAGTATTTATAAAAGTTTGGTAAATTGCCATGAATATAAGTAATATAATAATAAAAACTTACAAAATGTAAAAATAAAAACATAGTTCAACTTAAATGACATGAGAACACAAAAAAGGTCATGGTAATCAATAAAAAAACATAATGAAAATAATAATAAGAAAAACAATAACCTGGTAAAATATAAAAAACATACTAGAATTAAATTAAATGAGAATGCAAGAAGAGTGTTATGGTGTTCAATAAAAAATGCAATGAAAATAAAATTCATCTTCAGAGTCTGATGCTACTTCATCAGTTGGTAATTCATGCACACCTTCACTTTCATCCACTTGACTAGACCTATCGTCTATATATTCATCCATCAAGAAATAGTTCACAATCAAAAGCCCCATAGCACCTAGGTATATTTACAACAATCTCCTCCCTTTCTACACTATCAAAAAGTATAGCAATCCTTCACGTCTCTTCTTCCATCTCCCGTACACTAAAACATAAACAACCGCTAATGGAGGTTTTGTCCAGCACTCAAAGAAATCACCACACACTGACTCTCGGGAACTCGTAGGAGAGGGGGTAGGCACCAGATGTTCTTTGGAGTACAAGTGACAGCTACTCAAAGCGACAGGGCTGCCAACCCAAGACAACATTGTAAATTTTACAAAAATAAAAGTAACTGGAGGATTCCTCTGTTTAGCGTCTCTTCGAAGGACAATATCATCATGTACACTGACACTATTTATTATTTATAAACAGGATTCACCAAGTAATGCAGGTTTATTCTTGGTTGTATCATAATATCCCAAATTACCAGTTTACGAAAGAATCTGTCACTGAATAATACCCTGGAATGAGACAGTTTTAAATGCTGCTAATAAGTCAAGTTACGATACTTTTAGACTCAGATCTCAAAGTAGCTGGTTAAGAGATGTCCAATATTTGTATTAGACTTCATAAATTTACTTGTTACTTTAATAACATTATGGTTCATACTCTAAATAAGTGGTCAAAAACTAATTATAAGGATAAGAGTTAGTGGTAAATAAAACACAATCAGCTTATATCACATTCTATTTGAGTAAAATAATAATTATATCTGACATACAAAACAACAAAATTGCCCAATCCTCTTATCACTATCAAAGCTATGTGTTCTTTTAAAATAAGTATTAAATTTAGACATATACACACACTCTATTATATGTATTGTACATAGGAAGATGGCAAGAGAATCTCTTCCTTAAAACAAAATTAACGGCAGGCACATTAAGAGGCAACTTTCACAAAGCTAAATTTACAAGAGCATTTGGAGTTGTATTAATATGACTAATCAACTCAAAGCAAAAGTACTTATGAACAAAAATAAAAATTTCTCGATAAAATTAATCATAAAAAATGAAATGGCCAACAAACATAACCAAACGTGACAAACATACATAGATGAATAAAGGGCATTTTCAAAAAAAGGAAAATCACAAAAAAGACTAAAGAAACAAAAACACCTAGGAGTGGAATGCTAACATACAAATAACAGGATTATGGTGCAGTTATTATGGTTAAATTATGGATGTAAGATGATTTACACAATTTACAGATAATACAAAGTAAAAAAGTCAGAGCTGAGCCGTGCACAAAAATGTGCAATTTTCAAATATAGCTTAAATGTATTATAAGAATTATGATAAACCAATATAATAAAAAATCATTTTATTCTGTGTTTAACTGTCTGTATGACATATTCTAGAAAATAATAAAACTATAAAGAACAATAAAGATAAATATAAAATTCAACAGTCTTCAATGATAATAAGCAGGGCAGTTATTTGCAATCACTTTAACAAGAAACTACTTCAACAAGATTACTTTAAAATATTCTTTAATAGGATTACTCTTTTTAACGTTATTTTTATTGCATTTAGTAGACACGATCCAAATTTAATAAAATTGCATTAACACTTCCAATATAGCAAAATTAAAATAATAGATATACTCTATTTATAAAAAAAAGCAATTGGAACATCAAGGAACAAAATATAAACGGTAAGAGTAAATGCTCTAAAAATACAAATATTTTTTTAATAAGAAATAATTAACTTTTAAGTTCTATGAACAAGAATAATACAAATAATAAGTTGAATTACATAAACTGCAATATTTATTACAACCTATTAATCTATGTGAAACTTTACTATATTAGTAGGTAATATTAACAATTAGGTTTGTCAGTTCTAATATTTTTTCCTTTTTTAGTTTTAATTCTTCGTGTTATTTATTTGCAAATTATTATTTACATTAAGAAAGGAAAGTGGGTTGAGTAGAAGGAAGCGTGAGTAGTGCTGTGCACAGCTCAGAGATTGATGGCAGGGAGGATTAGGAAGTGCGGTCTTCATTGATGGTAGGGGTAGTAGCAGGAGATTTGCGGTTTGCCTCAGCTTCTCGCAATGCCTCGTCGAAATTTACCATAGAATTGGAACGGGATGTTGTTACTTTGGTCTGAAAAAAAAACCATGAATTAATACTTAACAAATGTGTAAACATTTGGGTGTAAACACCATTGAATATAGAAACAAGAAGACTTTTAGCTCATATGGATCCTTTGAAGCCGATTTTCCTGTTTGGCAAAATCATTTCATGTTAAGTTTACATAGTAGCGACAGTTGTCTCCGTCTCTCTTCAGCACATGCTGAAGTGACTGATAGCTGAGCTAATAGTACACCAAACAATCGTCTGAATGCTTATTTGAATTATTGCGTCTGTGTACAGCATATGCAATGCCTTGGTCTGACCGTTTGTTTCTTTAGTCAATGGTATCCTGACATTACTAGTAAGCTAAATATTTAAAACTACAGTTTACAAAAACTTTGATTAAAATTTACTGAGAAACAACAAAACTAGACTAAAAACAGATTACTTGGAACCTAATATAAATTTAAATTGGAAAATAAAAACCTATATCAGATTAAAGCATACTATAACCAATTTATTTTACCAAATCATGTTCACTCTATTCACTCTTATTTAACAAATAACTTCCCTCCTCCCTGTAATACATACATTTGGAGCTTATCTAAGAATCAAGAATCAAGAATCTTTATTGTCATCCCACATATCAATGTATTGACAACGTCAGAGTAGTAATAATAAAGGTTATAAATTTAAATTTCTCAGAGCATATTTTACACCAATGAACACATACATTTAAAATGACTCGAAACAATACAGCTCATAAAATCATTTGGTACATGACACATAAAACCACAGTGCACAGATTACATGAAAAAAAAAAAAACAACAATCAGTTAAAAATACAATCACTTAAACTACAGGAATAAAATTCTTCTACAGAATAAAAAGCTTTCCCTTTTAACCATTTAGTCACAGACTTCTTAAAATCTTTACAAGAAATGTCTCTTACTACTAATGGTAACTTATTAAACAGTTTTATGCCCAAATAAAGATGTGTACAGTGCGTTTTAGATAGCCTAGCAAACTTTTGATCAATTGATTGTTGGTTTCTAGTGTAATGATTGTGGACTGAGCTTCTTAAATCAAATAATTCTAAGTTTTCTTTTATATACATTAAAATCTGTAAGATAAAAATGGAAGGAAACGTAAGTATATCGTATTCTATAAAGTATGGTTTACAAGAGTCCTTATAACTAATATTAAAAATTGTACGCACAGCCTTCTTTTGGCACAGGAAAACCTCTTTAGCACCACTAGAACCACCCCAAAGAAGGGCGCCGTACAGAAGGTGAGAATGGAAAAGAGAAAAATAGGCTTCTAAAACTAAATTAGGACTAGTGCAAAGTTTGAGTTTCTTAAGTACGAGGGGTATCCAAAAAGTAAGTTTCCCTGTTCTGTAAAAAGACGCGTGCGTAACACAGCGTGCAGCTGTGGGCGGGGATATTTAGCGCGGTTCGGTTGGCAACAGGTGCGCCGGTCACTGGCGCATTGTCACGCTGCTCAGTCAGGTGCTGCCCAAACATTATGGAGACTCCACTGCGTTCTGCCGCCAGTTGCGAAGTCCGTAGTGTTATTCGTTTCTTGACCGCCAAAAACGTAACTGCCGTTGAAATTCATCGTCAGTTGTGTCAAGTGTATGGTGAACATGTTATGTCCGTTCAGATGGTCCGTCGTTGGCGTGCAATGTTTTTGGAAGGAAGAGAAAATGTTCATGACGATGAGCGTAATGGCCGACCGGCCAGTTCTCGGCAACCAGACGTCATTAATGCTGTACGAGCAGTTATTGACAATGATAAGCGAGTGACTCTCGATGAAATTATGGGTAAACTGCCGTCAAGTTTTGAAGTTAGCCGGTCATCTGTGCACAATATCATGACAGAAGATCTTCAGCTTGCAAAAGTGTGTGCAAGATGGGTGCCTCGCTTATTGAGCGATGCCCATAAACAACAACGAATGGCTGCTGCCCAGTCTTTCTTGCGATTGTTTGACGATTTAAGTGGGATGTTTTTGGTCATCCTCCATACTCACCAGATCTTGCGCCTAGCGATTTTCATCTGTTTCCGGAGCTCAAAAGACACCTTGGCGGTCGGCGATTTGCCAACAGCGATGACCTTCAAAATGAGGTGGATACTTGGCTTAAAAATTTGGCGGGTGAATTTTGTGATGCTGGAATAAAAAAACTACTTCCTAGATACCAAGAGTGTTTAGAAAGGGATGGTAACTATGTAGAAAAATAAGGTATGATGTAAAAAATTGAATAAATGTGTTTCAGTTATTTTTTGAGTCTTTTTAACTTTTTCATAATTAATGGAAACTTACTTTTTGGATACCCCTCGTAAAAAGATAACTCTACATAGGCGAGTACATAAAATATCAGTATGTGCTCTCCAAGTGAGCTTTGAGTCAAGATGAAGACCCAATAACTTAACAGACTTATTAACAGAGTTAACACCTAGGCTAAAAATTATATCCTCCGACTTATCTTCATTAACTCTTAGATTATTTGCAGTAAACCAAAGGTAGGATCTCTCTTTCATATAGTCCATCATTACAAAATTGAGCTCTGGAAGTTTACTAGAACACATCAAGGTAGTGTCGTCAGCATATAAGATGCTTTTGTTGGGTAAGAATTTTGGAAGGTCATTAATGAAGACGACGAACAAGAAGGGGCCCAGGACAGAGCCCTGGGGAACCCCCCTTGTCACCATCTTGAGATCAGATCTCTTGTCACTTAGTTTGACAAACTGGTACCTATCAGACAAATAAGAACTAAAAAGAGATAGTTCAACATCTTCAAGTCCATAATGGTTAAGCTTTTCAATAAGTTCTGAGTGAGGTACAATGTCAAACGCTTTACTAAGGTCCAACAACAAAGCACTTATCTCTTCTCTGTTTTCAAAGCCATTAATAACAAAGGAGACAAAGTTTTCTACAGCCTTAACAGTGGATAGGTTATGTCTAAAACCAAATTGCTCAGAAGAAAGTAAGTAATTATGTTCAAAGTAATATTCAACCTGTAATTTGATAATGCTTTCTACTATCTTGGACACAACAGGTACTAGAGCAATTGGACGGTAGTTATTAACATTCAACTTATCACCTTTTTTGTATATAGGCACAGTTACAGTAGTCCAAGAAAAGTCTAGAAAGTGAGTTCCAAGAGCGAAGATAGTGGAGTTAATACTAAGTAGTTGTGGACTCACTAATAGACGACCTTTCTCCACTTTGTCAAGAGAAAGTATAAATACATAAAAGTGGTGCCTATTTATGAAACTTTTGCGAACTGTGAACATGAAGTGGAGGTGGAAACCTGACTGCTGCAACATAAACTGAGTGCAATATATGAATAGAACAATGATTGAAAAATCAAAAACAATTTAGAATGAAAACTGTGACTCAATTTTGTCATCACAAATGTTCATGATGGATGAACAAGCTTCTGATTTGAATGATAACAAGCTGAAGGTACTTCAAGCATAATTTAAACCAGAGTTAGCAAACTTCAGCATACAAATTAAACTTGAATCAAGATAACTCTATACCACCATTCACATATTGTGAGGGGGTTGATCAATACCATTGTACATATATAGGTAGGTGGGCAGGTGGGTCATTACAAAAAGGACCGATATGTAAGAATTGTAATTTTATTTATTTATTTCATTGTCACATACGCCTTAAGAGCAAAAGTGCTCTGGCAAAAACTTGTCAAATTACATAACTTCAGGATTTATATAATAAAATTGCACTAATGTATATAAAGGAGAGTGTAGCTGTGCGTGTGACCTTTGTTTACAGTTGTACTAACCACGTTCTAAAACTAACAATGTCCCACCTGGTAAAAATATACAATTCTGACTTACGGTTTTGGTTAGTGAATCATAACTCAGAATAAAAAGTGATAGGCTTATACAGTACTATTTATTTAATATGTGATCATATATCAGTTTTCATGAATCAATTTTGTAATTTTGAAAATTACTTTAACTAACCTAACTTTATTTAAAAAAAACTCCTGCACACTATTTGCTTAATGTTTCTCTTGACTCAATTTAAATTACCAATCAGTTGTTATGTGCTAAGCTGTACTCTACATATTTTTAAGAATACTTTGATTTAACCCCTCATGACAAGATCATGGGCACAGCTATATGCCTCCATAGATACTGCATACTTTGCATCTGAATGAAACTTACTTTCTGGACAATACTCGTATAGATAAAGCTACCATGCATTCTCAAAAGTCAAATATTTGAACAGCATAATTCCTTTGACACATATTTACCTCAACATGCAGCTGAAACATGGAGAATGTCGGGAAAGGAATGGAGTAGGGTGCAGGCAGGGGAAATGAGGTTCATGAAGGGCATCAATGGCGAATCACGAAGAGATAAGGTTCATGACGATGATATAAGAAAGGTATAGTGGAGGAGAGTGTGAGAACGAGTGTGGAGAATGCAAGCCTGAGATGGTTTGGGCATATGAAGAGGATGGGGCCAGGGAGAAGAATGGAAGTAGCAGGCCGGAGACCCAGTTTAAGATGGCTGGATGGGTTGAGAGCTGATGTGGAGAGGAGAGGAGTACCGTGGGAGGAAGTGCTGAGAGAGGAGCTGTGGAGGGACAGACGCGGCTGGTGAGGCTTGGTGAATACCGAGATGCACAAGTGACTGGAACGGGGACTGGATATGTATGTATGTAAAGCATTATTTACAAATATTCTGGATATGTGTTAATAGCTAGCTGTAAAATATAAGTTACTATCTGACTACCAAACTTATCATCTTGAATGTTAATTGTATCATCCTTAGATATACAAATAGATTTTTTCTTAACAATATATGCATAAGTGCAAACTATAAAAGTTTTTTAATGGATAGTTTCTATATTAACTAAAAATAAGTAATCATATTATTATAAGTCTAGATTGAATTATGTTGAGTGAGATACTGATTAACAATATTTATGTTATAATTTTTACATAGATATAATATATCTTATATTAATAATTTTAACCATTTATGTTATCTTCATTATAATAGCTCCTACTTTCCTTATAATATCAATTTCTCTACAAAAGATAACACCTGGTTAGTTGAGAGTGCTATAGTTAATTCTGATTAGCTCAGTATATTTTTTGACAAAATATTTTCTCTCAGAGGCCCAAACACAAGTAAAAAATGTACCAACATTCTAACATACAAAAATATATTGAATTCGTATAATCTCAATATTTTCTGCACTGGATGGTTTTAAACAAATTTCCCATGAGTTATAAAGCAAGAATTTACTTATTTATTGTTACTAATTATCAGTGATGAAACAATTAAGCTTCAAATGCCAACTGATGGTAAACGGACAAGTTACGAAGTGAGACCTATTTGTTATTAAGTGGGCCATTTCACTTCATGAAAAACACGACTTTCTATTTCATAATTTGGTCCAAAATAATATTTTATTGCAACACTTGAGTGACTTTTGATGGACAAAGAACTATTCTAGTGAACCGTAAGTTAATTTTTCTAATTTTTTTACAGTGAATATGTAGACTGGACCTTTGATATCATTAATTGTTCACTGTAAGTGAACAAAATAAAAGACAAAAACCATTCGGTTGAAACAGAAAAGTATGCTTTAGCCCGTTGAAGGTAAGATTGTACATCTACTATAGAGTGGTCGACTACCTGCGGTGGCTTGTTGGTTTGGGAAACAACCTAAAGTAAACTCAACCCAGAGCATTTTTCACTAATTTTAGAAAGAGCTAAAACCAACAACTAACTAATGGTTGGTATTCAGTAGATGTGTACTCAATGATATCCAGAGAAAAGGTACTGGAATTTTAAACGCTTGTTTCTTACAATTTCTCAAACAAGACATTTAAAAGTGAAATATTTATATTTCACTCAATGGCACATGCATTTCTAATTAGATCCAATAGTATAAGCCATTCTTACAAACAAGCAATCAAGGCCTAGGCCTATTTATACTTTTTTTATTTTTTTTTTACCTATAATCACATAAATTTAGATCTTACAAATAAATACATTATAACACTTTCCTCTCTTTATGCATCGTATTGAGTATTTTCAAATGCACCATCATTATCAATATCAAAGCCGTAAGAAGAGCTGTCAAACCAATCGTGATAAAAATATTGTATGCTAATGAAGACTTAAACTATTATTTACATAATTAATAAATTGTTTCTAATTCAATAGTGAGCTTTACAAACTATCACAAATGCAATATCCACAGTAGCATGCGTAGCCACACTTAAGGGTGTTCGTTCGGGCACCCAGTTTAGCGTTCGAAGGAAATTTGTTCTCTATTTTATTGCAATCACGCTAAAGATCCTGAATCAATAACAAACAAGCAATGTATCCCCTTCCCCTCTCTCCCCCTTATATCCCCTGCATGACATGCTCCGCAAATTCGACAGATGGGCTTAACTCCCACATTTATAGTAAACTCTAGCAATGAATTATATATATATACAGGGTGTCTTAAAAGTCCCCCCCCCCCCTATTAACTTTCTTATGAATACAGATAAAGTGATTTACTTCTGGGAATGTTTATATGACCAACTAAGGAGTTTTGTTATGTATGCAAATTTTTTACACCCCCTCTCAAAAGAGGGTAGTTTGGGGTAAGTCAAAATTTTTAAATAGGAACCCCTATCAAATGACACATCATTTTAAAGGTAATATTAAAAGAAGAAGAATGGCGGAAACTAGAGGTCTCTAACATTAGTCTATCAAATTTGGTGGCAGTTTAAAGTTGGAATTATTTCATAAAACCCCCGCAGCTTGTTACATTTAAAATTGTTGTAAGGCAGACAAAACATTCACCCACCAGTTAGTTTTGAGAACTGATGACACCTAATCGTCAAGCAAGTTATTACAAGAATCAACAAACACCGAAAACCACAAATAACATAGCATTTATTTGGTTTTGGTTTGTCTGACCAAAGTCCCATGTTGCCCTACTGGACTTTGGCCAGACAAACCAAAACCAAATAAATGCTATGTTATTTGTGGTTTTTGGTGTTTGTTGATTCTTGTAATAACTTGTTTTACGATTAGGTGTCATCAGTTCTCAAAACTAACTGGTGGGTGAATGTTTTGTCTGCCTTACAACAATTTTAAATGTAACAAGCTGCGGGGGTTTTATGAAATAATTCCAACTTTAAACTGCCACCAAATTTGATAGACTAATGTTAGAGACCTCTAGTTTCCGCCATTCTTCTTCTTTTAATATTACCTTTAAAATGATGTGTCATTTGATAGGGGTTCCTATTTAAAAATTTTGACTTACCCCCAAACTACCCCCTTTTCAGAGGGGGTGTAAAAAATTTGCATACATAAAAAAACTCCTTAGTTGGTTATATAAACATTCCCAGAAGTAAATCACTTTATCTGTATTCATAAGAAAGTTAATAGGGGGGGGGGTGGGACTTTTAAGACACCCTGTATATATATATATATATATATATATATATATATATATATATATATATATATTATTAATCTACTTTTTAAGCCAAAAAGATGACTGTACAAATTTCAACTCAAAATTTGAACAAATATCATTTATAGAAAAATAAATGGTAAGACTTCAACAAAATTAGTTTTTTTTTTTATTTACTATATACTAAGTTGTTATCACACGGTTTGTTCATGAGTTATTACTTATTACTTACATGGATACTAACAATTTTACTAAAAATATTTTCAAAAATAATTTTTGATCAAACACCCTTAACATTTAAACAGCTGGCATTACGTAGTAATTTCACTGCCTAAATGTTATGACGAAAAAACCCCAAGATTAAAACCCCAAGATTAAAAACCCAAGATTCAATTTAAGTTAAATGATAATCTCCAAATATTCTTCAATGGTTTTTTGAGGACTATTCCACAATGGTATTCCGATAAAAAACAAATAATCTGATTCCAAGCAATTCACCAGATCGTCAATAAAAACCAGGATAGCATACATATAAAACCAGCGTAGCGATAGCTATTGTAACTATGCAACATCATAAAAACATTGTCCGACTCCAAAAATATATAGGTAACTCTGAACACTATAGTCACATGAACATGAGATGAAATATATTTTAATTCACTATTATCATTTATCACAAAATATTTTAATTGCACTTTATCTTTTTAGATCAGGATGACTACCACTTTTTTATTATCTTAATCTGATTACGTATTTATAGAGGATTTGAAAGCTTTGTGGAAATGTTAAAATCCCTATTCAAATTCTAATTAATTATTGTAAATATTCCCTAAATACTCATTAAGAAGAAAATATATACAATGTATAATTCTGACATTTTTCTTGCGATATAGTGACTTTAGAAGGGTTATAGATGCAAGGGTGCGAGGTAAAATAATTCCGGCCCTAAAAACATTAGCTGTTCAATTAAGTACTTCTGGTAAACAAGCTGTGTCTGTGGGAAGAGTGATGTACTATTCATCAGATGGCGTAGATTTGTAAAATGCTAGTAGAACCAAAGCCATAGCTCAAGGAATATTGATTATATTTTTAATTTTTCTTACTTGTTTGCAAATATTTACTGTAATAGCATTCACATACAATTAACATGGCAGAAAAACACGTTTACTTTAGTAAGTTATGTTATCCATAAAAATCCTGTACAAAATACTTTTAAAATTAAAAATTAAATTTTTGCAATACCAACAGTTCTGTAATTAATGTGTATTTAATGTACTTGAGTGATATACGGATCAATCAACAAAAAAAGCACTGTAGTAAATACAAAAACCAATGTTAGTATACAATTCCACCAAAAAGTATGTTCCAAAAATTATTGTTATTTGCGTTAAACACCAAAAATGAATTTGAACACAAAAGGTATAATAGGATCACTTGCGGATTTATTATATGGAGTAGTAGTTTGACTATCTTGACTTTGTTTTGAAACCTGAAGTAAGCTAGAAAAGACTGCAGCCACAAAACTCCACGTCAGTCAAACAAAGTCGTCAAACTGCCCTAGAACAGGGTATGTGTTACTACTAGGTTAAACATTACATACAAGTATGAATGTAAAGAAAGTGATTTAAGTTTTTTTTTTTTTTTTAATAAAGGAGCTGCTTCTTAGCTACTTTATAATGTTACTTTTGAGTCTATTACTACAGAACTTATCTGCCAAGGTAAAAATTACTAGTAAAGTCACACATGTAGATGATTTAAGATTCTAGTAAATAAATCTTGATATTCAATTTATTCTTTGATTAGATTTCCACATGTAGATGATTTAAGATTCTAGTAAATAAATCTTGATATTCAATTTATTCTTTGATTAGATTTCTTTCAAATGGATATCAGTTACAGTTTCAGAAATTCAATATTAAATGATAGTGCCATGAAATAAATAATTGTTTAATGACATCATCAGAAGGGAACAAAATTAATAAAATGTAATTTTTAATCTATATGAATAAACAAATTGTTAAACTATTATTCACATTAATTTCAAATGTACAACAGCAAAACATTTGAAACAAATCAACAGCAAAAAGAAGTAAATAAATTCCGTGAATTTCATCCTGAACAAGTTTTTCATAGATCCTAACTAATATCAAACAACAATAATTTTCTACTTGTTTTACTATCATTCGTTGCTTTGGGTGCAAACAAAATGACAATTTTTCCTTAAAGCATCATTACCTAGAGATATTTGCAAAGGGTAGAATGGCGGTAATTCAGAACTTTCTGCAGCCAATGAGATTAAGGAGTTACTTAAAATCTCTCTACATTTTTACCAGCTAGCTGCCTGCCAGCTCCTCAGCCAGCCAGTGCCCTTTATTAGTAATTAAATCATATAACCACTCATTGAAAACATATTGGCATTTTAACACATTCACTGCGAACGATGCAGATCCATCATGGAGCAATCCTAGCGCAGGGTCGCAACGCTATGTCGCTCACAATGTATTGTGGTCAGCTAGAGCTCAACTCTTTATGGATGAACTACTACGATATATCTGCACATTGTAATTTAGTTGTTATCGTTTCCCAATTGGCCATTCCATTTGTATGTGGTGTTATTGTTAACTGTTTATTGAAAACTGCTAATATTACAATAAACAGTTGTTATAGTATTCAATTAGTTTAGTGTGTTATTAGTACAATGGATGAACAAACTGTAGATGAAGTGATTGAGGACCAATTTTATGATGGTGATAGCTCTCCTGACAGTTCAGGCAACTTAGGCAAAGAAGACGAGACAGCTTGTTGCTGTCTTTTGGAAAATACCATTTACAGTTAACTAGAGGTGTGCGATGCATCGAAAAATCGATGGGATTCGATTCATCGAATCGAAGATATAAGACGAGAAATTGATGCGTCTAATAGAACTACTACTTTGATGTCTTAAATAAAATATTTCACAATAAAATAGTTGTAAAATGATTATTTCTCGAGTTTGTTTTTGTTCCGAGTGGAAAGGGATGAGCGCGATCGGACACAACAGTCTAAATATTGCTGATAACAGTTGAATATTGCAGATAACATCTGTCCATTCTTTATCTGACTTTTGCTATTACTTCCTGTCTGATAGGGTACCTGGCCAAGACATCCTTCAAATAAAACATTTCCCAATCAAAACACAGTATTATCTTGTTTCCTTTTATAAATTCAAACTTTTTTAAACAATAATTAACGTTCGTCGATTTCATTTCAGTTAGTTCGTTGGCACTGTGTTCTAAAATACTTTACTCAATATTATTTGCATTAGAAAAAAGTATACTTGAACCTTAATTATTAAAAACAACTCTATTAACATATATTTTCAACCATTATATTGGAAAATATTTTAAATTAGAACTTATATAAACACTCTCAATGAATACATTGAAAATATATGTATTCAATAAATTACATTTTATTACATTTCTTGATATAGTTTTATTAATTTTGATACATTGGCTAAACAATAATAGATTTTTTTTACTTGAATCAAAATGATGCTTCTACTAAACAAATTCTGTGATATAGTACCTTTATTTATCTATGCTTATGTGACTTTATTTCAATATTTATTTCAGTCAACTCATTGTACGTTAAAAAGCAATCAGTTATAACTGTCATCATGTTCCTATTATGATAGTGAATAACAAAAATTAAGTTGTTTTCCATTATTTTAAATACTTTTCTTTTTGCCTGTGACATATATTATTTTAACTGTAAAATATTAAATTTTGATAATTTTGACCAGTTACACAACAACAGTAAAGTACAACTATTGGTATTTAAATTTAATGAATTAAATACAGAGCCATTAACTTTCTTTATTACTAGCTGTTCCTATACTTGTCCTTAGTTACTTAATTACATAAGCATACTTAGTGCTAAAGAAATTTATTAAGCCCTAAAATTGTATTTCGAAATAATTAAGATTCATTGTGCTTTAGGCTTACTGCATTCTGTGAATCACTCATCTTACATTCCTTATATTAGTTTTAATTTACTTTCTTAGTTTGATTTTGATATAAAGTTAATTTTTATATTTTTGTTGCATACATATAACAAAAACTAGCTAATATTTATATGATCAAAAAATGTATGTTTTAAATGATCTTTCTTTGTACTAGCAAGATACGGTACCTGTAACAAAACGTATTATTTTTACTCAACCGCTTCAAAAACTTAATAAAAACCATAAATTCTTTATGTGCCCATCAACTTGAGTTGTATCAAATCGAAATTCTTTGAATCACATCGCTGCATCGAATCAAAAAAATTTTCTGCATCCCACACCCCTACAGTTAACCCTGAACTGTTAGTACCTATTCCTGTTAACTACTAACTAAAGATATTATATAAATCAAGTTTACTTGTCAATAGGGTTGAATTGTGTAAGCGTGCCGTCATGGTGCCTAGCTGGACATGACAGCACTGCACTCAATGTTACGCGACTCCATGCGCCGCCAACGTGAATGTGTTTAAAGAGCAAAAATTCATTAACGTTTTTAGGGAAAGTATTTCAGAGACATCTGTTCTTTATTAGAAATAAGTGTAGGGTACAGTCTGAAATTAACTGAATTGTTTAAGTGATTTTATCAATTTAAAGAGAGGCAATAAGGACATAAGATGAAATATTTACTTGGTTTTCTTTGATTGTAAAAATTGAAAAGTAGGGTTCGAAAAAATTTAACATTAACAAAGATTTTTGTTTAAAAGTAGTGCAAAAAGCAACGAGTTCTTTCTTTACAAGAACAAAAAGGGTTTCAACGAGCCAGGGGGCAAATACTCCATTTCATATTAAATTTTTCTTAATTTAAGTACGAGATTCCTAAATTGGTACATCCAGCCTAGTCATCAAACATACTCCATGTGACCTTTTTATTTCTGGAAGTGGAATAAAAGACCATGAACAGAAAAAGACCTGCTTTAACTGCTATTTGAAGAGAAGGATTACAAGAGAAGTATACTAAATGGGATGTTTTTATTATTTTAATCTAGTTAATTTCCCATAGACCAGTCCCATTTAAAAATGATTTGTGCAAGGAACGTTTTCAGACAGACTAAGGGGGGAGAAATCTATACAGTACAAGGTGAATGTTACTGTTATGCGTTGATTTAAATGATATTAAGAAAACATACAAATAAAGAATGTTAAAGCCCTAATCTTGTTTATTTTTTAGCAAGACCTCACTTGATTTATTTGATCAATTATTTTGTATACAAGGCAACAGCTGAAAGAACCAGCAAAGAACACGTAGCAACACACTTTGATGTCATGTCTTATCTGAGTAAAAGAAGAAAACTCTGTACTATGAACTGAATCCTTGAATAGATACAATCTATTTATTTCATAGAGTTAAACAATAATAATAATAGTAGTAATGGCAACTAATTTAGTGTTGCAGAGACAGGAAAAACTAATTAAAATTTGTATTTAGTTTTCCACAACATGCTAAGTGCCTGACGTTTTGGTTTTGGCTTACCATTTATTTAGAATAGTTTTGATGTGGTAGATGTGTGGAGGACTGATAATAAGGCCAGTGCAATTGAAATATTTCCACATATTTTATTTATGTCTAAACTCTCAAAGGACTTATTTAAAGGACTTTCTAAAACTGTAAGCATGCTTTCCGACTCTTAAATTTTCATTTATTAGAAATCTTGTTATTATTTATATATTTGAATCAAATGATTCTGTAGATCAATCAAAACATTTTTCTTTTCAGTAATATTGGTTACCATGTAAGTTTTATCTCCCTATATAAATAATGTGAGAACCCACATCAACTTATTCACCAACACAAAACAAATTGTACATAACCATTCTTCATTCCATGAGTATGAAAAGTAAGTAATTTATATCTCCATTTTGTCACCTATTTCCTGAATTGAAAAATTGGCAATTTTTATCAACATAGCTTTAATGCCATTTTGTACAAAGACGGCATAGTTAAAAAGAAAATGTAAAACCGAGAGTGTAGATGAAGAGGGGTGATGTTAGTAAGCGCCCTTTTCATTTTTTTTTTTTTGATTTTGTAACCTGCAAGCCATTCGCAACTTAAAACCTTTTGAAAACAATAAACAATTGTTTACACAAAGCAGGCATTGAGGTGTTTGATAACAGGGTTGGGTAGTTGGGAAAGGCAAGCTATGTGCACTATAGTTATATTCTACAACATTTTTGTTTATTGAGAAAGAAGTAAAATAACACAACATAATTAGCTAAAATATCAAATTAACAAACTAATTAAACTTACTTCTAGAAAGGGACTATTCCAGATAACAGATAGACAAATCATGAAACACATCGGTAAGTGAAAGTGAAAAATATTACTTTTTCTAAATCTGTTTATCAAAGTTACTATGGTTTTAAAAACCAATGGGAAAGGCAATCCAAAAACACATAAAAAGAAACTTTACCTTCACATTTTCATAGGCTGAGCCTACTTTTTCCTCAAATGAACGAAAGGATTCCGAGTTCTTGAGTGCTCCAATTTTCGTTGTTAATCCAGATCCAAGCCCTCCGAGCAGAGAAGTTGTTTTTTCAGCAGTATTTTTTATCACAGATTCAGTCTTTTGATATCTGAAAAATATTTGAGAGTGAGTACAACATAAGCTATGAACAAGGTATAGACTTGAAATAAAATGCCAATATAACAGAAAGGTATCTTGTATTTTTTTATTTAGAAAAAAAAAAAAAAAATTATCATCTACCATAATTCACTGTATGCTATACTCACTTGTATGTACTAAGGACTTTGTTAAACTTTTACAATCAGGTATATTTATTATATGACAGTAAATATTAACTCTATAGCTAAAGTTAAAAGCATGAGTACGATTGGCACATACCAACTTGAACAAAATGTATGACATTCCATGGCATTTATAGTATTTGAATACATTCATCATAATATAAATTGCTCAAATCATTAACACGTTGAATGCGGCCTACGTTAATTAATGTAGCACAGCTGTGGCACGCCTGGCGGCGTACACTGATTTACATAGTTCTCCTGCTTCAAATGCATTGGTTTAGCATGTTTTTAGTTACTGCAAGGGAACGTTGCATCACTCGCTGCTTGTTGTGCCAATTTTTGTGTTTGAGAGTAGTTCATTTTCTGTTCCAGGCATTTTTGTAGGAGGGGTGACTGTATTAAGTGTTTTGTAGTTAGCCATTAAAGGTGCGCAATTATGTAGTCTTTCAGCATTCAATGTGTTAACAGAGTGCTGTTTACAAATATCAAGTCTTAAAACATTAATGTAAAACAAATTTTGCAAAAAATGAATATTTACAAAAAAACCAGTAAAGTCTGTATACCACACTCAGAATCGAACAAATTTTAAACCTCAAAATTACTGAATTTGATATTTGCCTCAAAGCTAGAATCTTAAGCCTAAAACACGATTGAAGAAAATTGGTAAAGAAAACGGAGAAAAAAGTGTTTGTCTAAATAAAAAAAAAATCAGTTAATTGAAGTTGCACTCAATATATGAATATCAGGCAGTATTGTCAGAAAAGTGCCCTAAGATGAAGGGACTATTATAATTTCAGATCAAGCGATGAAATGGAAAAATATATAACATGTCGCAGATTTAACCTAAATGAATGGAATAAAACAGCAGTGGCATATGTCCAATGAAAATAAATAAATCTAAAAAAACAAATGTTCAAAGATTTGAAAACTCATTTATTTAACATTTCCGTTTGATTGTATTATTTTACTCAATATTTATGTGTAGTATTTACTTTTATGGTTAAAACTACAAGCAATTCAATTTAATATTATTAATGCATTTTAAATAATTACTAAAAAGATTAAAATGTGAACAAACAATGCTAGTTGCCCCACCTGCCTTTTCTGAAAAAAATACTACAATGGACACACATGACCTTCCTAAACCAACAATTACTATTAGAGATCCACTTGCTTTTTGTGCACAAAAGTACTTGGATCACTCAGCCTTTTCTAGACAAACAAGTATAAGATTGCCAGTGGCCTTGACCAGAGGATTCCAACGTTATCGCAAGATGACAGAATCAAGCAACATTGAATGTGGCTATTACGGGATGAGTGACTGGTGAAGGATCCTGTCCTTGCATGCAGCCCACCTGCTCAGTTCCTGGTGGTGGTACCAAGTCATTTTTAAGCTGTTCGTGCCCATGTTGTGTTATAGCGGGCTTCTTAGCCCTAACTTTGCTTGGTATAATAATAAAATCTCCTTTAACTTTTTAACTATTGGGGCCACTTGAATTTGAAGGCAATTAGGGACCCACTAGCATTTACCAAACAAGAATTACAAGGGACTCACCTTTCTTTCTAAATAACAACTACTAAGAACTCTCCTTTCCTTGCCAAACAGCAACTACTAGGGGTCCACCTGCTTTTTTCTAAATAACAATTTCTAGGAATCCACCTGCCCTTGTCAAATAAGAACTTTTAGGAACCTACCTGCCCTTGCCAAATAAAAAACAACTACTAGGGACTGTACCGGGTCTTTTGCCCGGTACATTTTTGGTTTCTCTACGTTTCGGTTTGCCATGCTGCTTGAGATCACACCTGCACTGTCGACTTGTTGCATTCATTGTCTTTGACTCAAGCCTTTGTCTGTTCCGTAGTTCCGGCCTTAGGTTTGACGGTTCGCCTGGGTTTTGTAGTTAGTTTCCATCTCATGGTTATATTATAAGCGGCTAGAGAGACAATTTAACGCGTTGTTCAATTTTGTTTAATTTTGAATACCTAATCACCCTTTTGGTGAAACTAATTTTGTTTTGTAGGAATGGTGAATTTTTACCGTCGGTTCATCCCTAACATGGCCTAGCTTGCTGCTCCGTTGAATGAGTTGCGTAAGCTTGTGTGGGGCGAAGCTCAGCAGACTGCTTTTGATGCTCTCAAGGAGGCTATCATGCAACCTCCTGTCCTGCGAATGCCTGATTTTACTAGAGAATTCATACTTCAGACTGATGACTCCCTCTCCGCCATTGCTGCTGTTCTTTCTCAGGAGTCTGATGGGGTTAGCCAGCCCATCGCCATTGCTTCGAGGACGTTGTCTCACCAGGAAAAGAAAGCTTCTTCCATCTATGAATTAGAGTGTCTGGCTGTTGTCTTTGGAACGGACAAGTTCAGACGTTTCTTGGAACACACTGAGTTCTTGCTGGAGACTGAGAATCAGGCACAATCTTGGCTTCTTGCCCATCCCAGACAGCTTGGGAAAATTGGTCACTGGATTGTCAAAATTTCTGCTTTTAAGTTCCGAGTTCAACATCTTAAGGGTACCCAGAATGTCAACGCGGATGCTCTTTCACGCATGTATCATGAACCTAGTGATCCACCTACTGAGGCTGTCGCTCAGTGTGGTGCTATTCTTCTGGCTTTAGACGATATACTGTCCCATCAGCAAAAAGATCCTGAGCTGTCAGTCATCTTAGGTAAGCTTCTAGAGGGAGATGCCCACCCTCCTTATTTTGTGTCCAAAGGGGTACTCTGTTGCCGTCATCGACAGAGGGGTGAACCCCGTGTAATGCTGCCTAGTTATCTAGTACCGATGGTCTTTCAATTTTATCACTCTTCTCTTGTGGGCGGTCATCTTGATATTCATAAGACCATCGCTAAGATTCCTAGGTATTTCATTTGGAAGGGCATAGAGCGGGACATTGTTGGAAGAGTACGAGCTTGCCACCTGTGCTCTCTCAGCATGCTGAGTCAAAATGCTGAATTAGGTTTGTTATCTTCTGAGGTGGCCGAGCATACTTTTAAGAAATTGTTCATAGACTACGTGGGTCCTTTTCCCCGTAGCAAGTCAGGTTACTCCTACCTACTTGTTTGTGTAGATGTTTTCCCAAAGTTTGTTTGGCTTTACCGACTTCAGAGTGCTACGGCTAAACTCACCATCCCTGCTCCCCAGTCCCAACTCTTCCAGCACTTTGGTGTGCCTTCTACTCTAGTTTCTGATAACGGTAGCCAGTTTACTTCACATGAGTTTCGTAGGTTCTGTTTTGGCAATGGTATCAGGCATGTTACTACCTCTCCTTATTACCCGCAGCCTTCTCATGCACAGCGGTTCAACTGCAATCTTCGGTCTGCCCTTATTACTTTACATGCTGAGAATCAGAACACCTGAGATAAGTCTTTCTTGGCTCCAGCTTGCTTTCAGTTCTTCCTAGCATGAGAGTTACAATGCCAATCCCTTCGAAATTCTACATGGCTACCCTCTTAACATCCCTTTGTCCAACTTGTGCAGGCTAGAGGATCTTCTACCTACGCCAGGTGCCACTGATGTAGTTTCTACGTAGCGGGCTGCTCGGCGCAACCTCTATGTGCTAGAGAGAGAGTAAGGAGGAAGTATGATAAAGGTCGTACTCCTAACCCTTTCCAGGTTGGAGATCTGGTTTTTTGTCAAACTCACCCAGTCAGTTCGGCCGCGGAACATAGAGCTGTAACATTGTGTCATCAGTGGCCTGGTCCCCACCGCATCGAAAGGTTTTTGTAACTGGCGGCTGCTCTGCTGGTTGATCTCCAGTCAGGCAGTGTTCAGGAAAGCCCATGTGTCCCAGCTAAAGGCTTTACGGGGAAAGGTTGATCCAGGAGTTGGTGTATTCCTGGGGGTTTCTTGGGCCAAAGAGATTGATCACCTCTGCGCTCCGGGTTTCTGTTCTGAGAGAGTTTCCTTCTCTCTTTTCTTGTCAAGCCCGACAATCAGGGTAGTTCGCTCCCTGTTCGAGAGGTTTCCTCTCTTGGTTTCTCTTTGGCTTCCTTGGAATACCATTTTTTAGAGGTCTTCTTCTTCTTCTTCTTGTTGGTTCCCCCCAAGTTACAGAGTTTTTCCCTCTGCTTGGGTGTGTTGAGGTTTTGCAGAGGGAGGTTGTACTGGATCTTTTGACCGGTACATTTTTGGTTTCTCTATGTTTCGGTTTGCCGGGTTGCCTGAGATCGCTCTTGCGCTGTCGACTTGTTACGTTCGTGGTCTTTGGCTCAAGCCTTGGTCTGTTTCGTGGTTCCGGCCTTTGGTTTGACTGTTCGCCTGGGTTTTGTAGTTAGTTTCTGTTTACCTGTTAACATGGTTATGAGCGGCTAGAGAGACAATTTAATGTAAGTTGTTCAATTTTGTTTGATTTCGAATACCAATCAAACAAATATTTGTTTGTTGAATATTTTTGTTTAAATAATAATCAAGTTTATTTTTATTTTCAGTGTGTTGTTAGATTGTTTGTGTCCTTTGTCTAGAAGATGGTCAAACTAGGTTCGAGCCCATGTGCTCAATGTTATTTTTTATCATTCATTTCTTTATTATATTTATGTTTTATGTTCAATGTTAGTTCTATATAATTTTTATTAAGCATTTTGCAATTTGAGGTACCTTTTTACTATATTTCTGTTCTTTGACAATAACCTTTTCTACCTGTTTAATTTGGTTAGTTCCTGTATGCTTAACTTATAGTTTCTACAACCCTTTCAAGTTCTCTTTTGTATCTACCTGTTCAATTAGGTCTTCTCCTGTAAATCTGTAGTTTATTGTAAGTTTGTTCCTAAAATTTTATTTTTTGTATAATTTGTAATTCATTATTTATTTTGTGATTCATATTGTTTATCTATTTATAGTGTAATTGATTGATATTGTGCCCTCTGCCAAAATTATTGAATTCTTTGGTAATAAATAGTTTTTTAGCTCAGCTACTGAGTTGTGATTTGACCCTCCGACTGCTGCCTATGATCCTATCGCTTGTCTGGTTTTGAGCCATCCCCTGTACGGTCACGACTTCCAGTTTGGTGGGGGGGATGGGTTTCAGGACAAACTTGTCCTTACCATATAACAACTTCTAAGAACCCACCTACCCTTACCAAATAACAACTTCTAGGGACCTACCTGCCCTTACCAAATAACAACTTCTAGGAACCCACCTGCCCTTGCTAAATAACAACTTCTAGGAATCCAACTGCCTTTACCAAATAACAACTTCTGGAGAGCCATCTACCCTTGCTAAATAAAAACTACTAGGGACCCACCTGCTCTGACCAAGCAACAACTACTAGGAACCTACCTGCTCTTACCAAATAACAACTACAAGTGGGCCACCTGGCCTTTCCAAACAACTACTAGGGATCCACCCGCCTTTTCCATAAAAAAAAATACAAGGAACCCACCTCCCTTTTTCAAACAACAACTGCTAGGAACCCACTTAGTCCTTTCCAAACAACAACTACAACGGACCCACCTGGCCTTGCCAAACAACAACTACAGCAGACTCACCTGGCCTTGCCAAACAACACCTACTAGGGACCTACTGGCCTTTCCAAACAACTACAACGGACCCACCTGGCCTTGCCAAACAACAACTACTAGGAACCTACCTGGCCTTTTCAAACAACAGCTACTAAGAACCCACCTACCTTTTTTCAAACAATAACTACTAAGAACCCACCTCCCTTTTTCAAAAACTAACTACTAGGGACCCACCTGCCTTTTTCAAGCATCAACAACTAGGAACCCACCTGCCTTTTTCAAGCATTAACTACTAGGGACCCACCTGCCTTTTTCAAAAACCAACTACTATGGACTCATCTGCCTTTTCCAAAACATTAATACTGGGGACCCACCTGTCTTTCAAAACAAACAACTACTTAAGACTTAAGTATTTTCATTTGGCAAACAACAGGTAAAGGCTGTACCTGCATCTATAATATGCCTATATGGGTCACTACACATAGCAATGTACAGTTCTAAGTTTAAAATTTCTCTGATGTACTGGTGCTGTTTATCGATCAAAGTTCCTTTACAGAATACAAGCACAAATATATAAATTGGCAGTTTTGATAAAAATTATAACTAAAAACGGCAAAAGTACATGTGGCCTAAGTTTGATTTGATGATTTAATGTCAAATAATGTCAAAAATGTATTAAATGTGGGTTAAAATTATCTACTTGAAACTTCTCTGAGTGTAGGGATACAACAATTTATTACATCATGTATAAACTAGCACGATCAGCCACACTGAATAATATTATTATACTGTAATTGTAAAATGTAATACTGCTGAAAAACACTGTACTTGAGAATTTGTTAAAGCCAGATAGTTAAAGTTAGATTAAAATGAAAAAATAAGCAATAAAATTGTATCACATTTGATTAAGAAGGTTTATTGAGCACTTCAAGTTTTATCAGTGCACAGAAACACCAGAAGAGATGAGTATTGATCTTTCAGATTAAATGAATAGATTAATTTTAAGAATATAAACGGCAAAAGAGGCCAAAAAGTTATTGCATTAAAAGTGATTAAATGAAAAAAGAGAAAAACAGATTAACTTTCACTGATTAAAACACTTTGACTTTTAACTGACTTGTGTTCAAGTTGGTTACTAGTGAACCTTCCGTTAGTTCCGTTTTCCAGTTATTTTCATTAAGATCTCCCTTGTAATGCTCTAGTTTGTACGAAACTTTAATTAAAATCAAAATTTAATTTGTAGTGTTTATTCAATCTCATGATACATTCTCACAATAAAAAATGACACATTTTTTTTACTCTTACTTACTCAATTTAGTTAGTTAGATACAACGGGTTGTGGTCCTGTCAACAAGCCCACCGCGCCTAGACTCCATGGCCCTTTGAGCCTGGCGACAGAGTCACAAGGGACCAGTCCCCCTTATGAAGGACATGATCTCCCCGAGTGTAGCCCTTGTAATGTCCTCTGGCTCCAGAAAAGCGCCACCTAAGAGTCCTATACCTAAGAGATGAGAGAGCTCCACAACTTCACACAACTCCACTGCGTCAGCTAACTCCCAACTTATAGTAGTTGCCTGTCAGTTGATCTCGTTGCGTTGGAGCTGGATGCTAAGGTTAAACCGCAGTAGTTGTAACGTTGCGTTGACATGATTATAATTGGGATATTTATTTAACATTACTTTTAACGATGTTGTGTAATCAATACAAACAGTTTTTTTTCCAGTAAGTGTTGATATGAATTAAGTTATTTATTATTATGTTATATTTTAATTACAATCTGTTAAGTAATGAACATCTTAACATGTGAATAAAAATTAAATTAAAATTACTAGTAATTATTTATTTTAACGAAGATTACAATAATATTAGTAGATCAGACTGATCTAAAAAGCGAGGTTTCAAAACAAGCATTTCGTGAATTTTTGACCATCTCTCCTCTACTGTAGCTCACCAGTCTTTCACCGTCTGTTAAACAGTTATTGCTCTACAACAACTCTTGTTACAAATACATTAGCTTAATAATCTGTAAGTTACTGTTTTATCTGCATTAAAAATAAATAACAACAATTAATACTCCTATAGAGATTGGCCTTTCCAAGCTCATATTTACTTTTAAGTCCTGTTGGAGGAATATTTGGGCTTAGTGTAATGCCCTTGCTACAATTAATATAAAACCTACATTTACTACATTATAAACTTAAAAATGTAATAACCTCAAAACAAAATAACATTATTAGATAAAAAAACTGATAAAGTAGATTTTTTAATTTTGTAAAAACTAAAGAAGCTTATCATTAAAATTTATGTTGCTGTTTTAAACACACATACATGATAATCATACATAAATATCAATAATACACTTCTAAATTGTTAAAAGAAATTTTAAAATGTTATATCAGAATTTGTAATGTTGCATGAGAAATTTAAAGTCAGACATGTTTCAAAAATAACTTTTTTAGTTACGAGGCACAACATGCAACTTACATCGGAGCCTCGGTTACTGCCTTGCTGACCTGTTCAAATTTCTCCTCTACATTATGGTAACTGTGATCAAACAAATAACAAAACCGAATAAACAAAATTGCCATAATTTAAACAAAAACATTTAACTAAGAAAAAGCAAGCATGCAAATTGAGAAAACCCCGGGTGATTAGATTAAGTGGGTGTGATGGGTTATAGTATGAATTTTTGGGTGTCTGAAGGATTTGATAATAATATGGATTTGAAAGTTGAAAAAAGAAAATATTAATAGTTAAAAAAATTTATAGTTGAAACAGCACTAAAATGTAAAAATTTGAAAATTAAAGATTAATTTCATTGTGCTATCAAATCTCATAGAATTTTGAATATAATAATATTCAAAATTCTATAATAATTTTGAATTTGAATCTATAATAATATAATAATTTTGAATATAAAAATGCTTCAAAATGGCACTTGTTTTTTATAATTTTAAATTGTGGAATTGTTAATAAACTAAAAGTTAAAATACAATTTTAAACAATATGATAAAAAACCAAACAAATTTTTTCAAGGTTATTTCAATACTAAAATATCACATTTATATGGAAAACTGAATGTTAAATATTTATAAACTAGTATTCAAAGAAAAAAAAAAACATATCTGGCATTATTTCCTTGTTATAAACATATTTTCTAATTTGGAATAAGTTTCAGTAAGAATGTTATGTTACTCAACATGGAAGGGGTGTTAGGTGGACAAGGAACAGGTGGTGCACACAGAGACTTACATAGGTGCTTCTGTCACAGCCCTCCCAATCTGGGTAATAGTGCCCTCTACATTTTGGTAGCTGCAAATAAAAATTTGTAAAAAGCGATGCACTACAAACACAAAGGTAAACTAAATATAAGATAACAAAATCATACAATAACGTTAAATTATAAATATAATTTCGTGTTTTTTTCTATAAAAGTTTTTCTCTAGATCTTAACTATTTTTAACTAAACTTGGAGAGGGGTTAAAAATTTATTTGTATAAAACAGTTAACCCTTTGGATCCCAGGACCAAAAAATATTTTTTTTGCAAAAAATCCCAGACCAGTTTTTCAAAAACTGTGCGAAGAATCCCAGGCCAAAAATGACAAAAATACAAGCATTTGGGAAAATATTCATAAATCCTCTATTACACATGCTATATTGAAGTTTTTTATACTAAAATGTTTTTTATAATATTATCTAGCCAAAACAATGTACAAAAGCCATTACATGTTGACTTTTTTTGTATATGTATGTAAATTAAAAAAAAAATAATTTTTTTCAAAAATTTTTAAAAGTTATCATCATTTTATGGGCAGAAGAAAAAAAAATTATCCGTGGGCAGTACTTTTATTTTGTTCCAAATATATTTTTGTATACTGTAACAAAATTTGATACTGATATGTATCATACAAGCTGAAAAAAAAAAGTTTTACTGTAATAAGTACAAGCTACAATTTGTAAAAACCGGAAAACCGGAGCACTACTACGTCCACTGTCATCAGGATAATACGTGGGGTCTTCATCACTGTCGTCGTCAAATATAGCTGATGAATCAGAAAATAGTTCCTCATCAGATAGATCGTAATTTAGCTGCCTATCAACTTCACTTTGTCTATCGGCGATGTTTTCACGATCCATTTCGACAAAACACCAGCTTACTAAGTGAAATAAAACTATAAACTTATCCATTTACACTAAAAATTAGAAAAACAACGCATAATAACACAAACAAACTCTATCCATTACACTAAACACAAAGTAAACAACGTAACAGAACCATACAGTAGCGATTTAGAAGTAAACAGTGACCGCAACAATCGCGCGCCAAAAGTCAGCTGAGCGCCTCGTGTTTGCTCAGTGGAGAATAAAATCAAGACACATACGGTTCGTAGTTTTCTTGTGAAATTAGTATATTTGACTTCAACGTATACTCTAATACCAATACTAGTCGAAATCCGCGGGAAAAAACCCGCGGAAATTTAATATTTAAATTAACACGTGGCGACGATGAGATCGTCGCCTGGGATTTTTCGACAGTTTTTCGGCGACGATGTCATCGTCGCCTGGGATTTTTAGTACACACTTCTGGCGACGATGAGATCGTCGCCTGGGATCCAAAGGGTTAAAATCTCATTTACATCATAAGCAAACAAAATGTGTTGAGCAACTACTTTTCTTATTCTAATGGCTTTAAAATTTTGTTTCCTAACGGACCTTTCCCTATAAGTTTTTTTTTATTGCTATCAAGTGCATTTTATTTCAGTACTGCTTAAGTAAAGTATTTTTAAATAAGTACTTTACAACTATAATTTATTTTTGAAAAAGTTATAAATCATGTTCGTTGTAAAAAATACAACTGCTTTAAATAAAAAAAAAATGATACTACAAAATCAATATATGAATATGTAAAACTAGCATGGTACTTCAATTAAAATGCCTCTAGCGGGTTGACATTTTAAATGAAACAGAAAGTTGACATTGAAAAAATTCAAAAAAGAAAAAGAACAATTATTAGGAAAATATTTAGTCCATTAAATAAATATTACAATCTGACTTGAGAAAATTAAAACTAAAATTCGATGGGCATATCAAGAGTAAGTCTATGGAGCCCACTGGGGAATAAAGCAAATTGTAGAATTCAAAAAAATTGAGTGTAGGATACATTAAAATTAGATACATTTAAAAAAGGAAGAAATTTAGCTAAGTTTTTTTTAAAATAGAAAGTTAGTCTTTGTGGTAACAGAAAACCGGAGCAACTTGTTATATTGAAAAAAGAGAGCTCATTCAGAAAAAATAAAACATGTTTGGCCACAAAGGAAACCCAACTCATGAAAACAGCGGCGACTGTGTAAATATAAGATAGATCATTTTGGTGATCTATCTTATAATACTTCAGAGTTGAATTTTGTAATGTGCAGATTTTAGTTTGACCTTACTTCTAACAGTTGATTTTTTTTTAATGTAGCCAATGTTGTAATATGACATTTTGAACATACTGTAGATATAAACAATAACTATACAATGAATAAATACATGTTTTTCACTGTCCTTGTGTGCAAATTCATGTGTACAGTTTGCGTTGGTTGTATTTGTTTCATCTTGTCCCTCTAGCCATTGGAGGGAACATTTCTAGTACAGCCGTACGTTAATCAGAGGCCCTTTACAGAGTGCGTGACTTGTTCATCTTGACACCATTATCAACAAGGATGTGTCATAAGCATTTTATTTGATTTATTTGTGAAGACTATGATTGATTGATTTTCATTGTGTATGTGTGCGTGTATTCATGCTGAGATGTAGATGTAATTCATCAGTGTGCTAAGTTTAACACATCTAGTGTGGTTCAGCGGAGTAAGCTTCACACTGTGAGAGAAAATCCTCAAGGATCTGTAACTGCCAGACTATCTACGAAATTACCAATACTATGTCTTAGATGCAGAAGTCAAAGTTATAAAATCGCCAGTAAGACAGTTTTAGAACTGATTAACAACATTACTTTTGTAAAAACTGACCAGCGGTACTGTCTCAGGAAGTACATTGTTATTCAAACTCCAAGACAAAATATGATACTCCACTTTCAAACATAAAGAAGAATTCATGTACCAACAACTTTGAGAAAGTCACTTTCTATTTATGATCAATGGATACCTATCTTGGAACTACCACATAGATGACTTGTGCAAACATTTGGTTCAGCACCTTTTCTGATAAATAAATTATCTGACATATCTATTGCGACCAGAACAGCATATTACAATCTTTTTGAAGCTCCCATTCGCTAATGCTTTAGGGTGGATCCCCGGGCTGCAACCTCCAGCAGATATTAGTTTAACAGATCAAGCAATATAAATCATGGGTGACCTAAACTTATCTGTAAAGCTTTTAAACTACACTCTACATTGCCAAGTGATCATGTATGCCTAACACAGCATCTCTATAAGAATGGCACTTCCATTGAGGCTTTCAAGCGCTAAACATATGATCAGTGACCAAGAAATTTTGTGTTCCCTATTTGTTGTCTCCGTTTAGAATGTTTGCTTGAAAATATGAATTGACTAGACTGTTCTTCTTGTAAATTTTTCTAAAATTGATCAAAATACTAATATGCCCACATTTATATATCAGTTCAAAATTTATAAATAGGAGCAAATTAAGAGTGATAATATTTAATTACCCACAATAACAATCTGAAGTAAAAAGGATTCTAGTTTAAGAGAAAAGTTACAATTTGGAACTTTTATTTCTTTTTCAACCCTATCTCTGTGGTTTCAAGGCTTATACATGATTTACACATATGGACATGAATTTAGTGGTCATATTTACATTAAAGTTATGTTAAGATGTATAAGTCAGTTACAAGTCTTATGTTTCTCAATACCATTAGAATTTGGAGACAAATGTATAACTTATACCAAAATAACAATAGTGCACCCTGGCACTCAGTAGCTGAATTTACGGCAGAAAATCGATATCCGTAAACCAAATAAAACCCTTAATACATGTTTAAAATGTGCTCAACATAGACTATTCTAAATTATTTACAAATAAAATAGTAAACATTCATGCACTTTTAAAGTGGAAAAAAGGTCTTTTAGACTAGATGTTTTAGGGAACAGGACACATGAATGTTTAAAATTGAACTTACCTATAAAATTAGCAAAGTGTATGCTAGAAAATGGAATATTTATATGATATTAATAGAAAATGATCATAAATAACAAATATGGATGATTCATAAAATAATAAGACAAACAAAAAGTCAAACTATTTTTTCTTGTTGACAAATATTGCAACAATGTTTAGTAAACTTATATTCACATTCATTTATCTAATTCCCAATCAGTCTTGCTCGGTAAACAAATGATAAATTTACCAACATGGACAATAATACACCTCAGTAATACATACACATTAGACTCCTTAACGTTGCGGATGCCTTGACTCATATCATCCTGAAACTCTCGCCAAACACTGAAGCCAAGTTTACGTTTCAACTCCTGTGAAGCCTTCACTTTAGAAGCCAAGACATGGCGCAATGTTTGTATTTCTTCTTCCACCTATAATAAAATCAATTTATTATCAAAGTTTGCTACATCTGCTGCCATATTGGATTTTATTCTCCATACGGCCATATAAAAATGAACATTCAATTTTATACTTGACCTTTTTTTTGAAAGAATACACAACTGTCTGGAGCTCCCTTAACATATTCAGTGCTACGTGGCCGTAAAGTAGGCCATGCCATCCAACCGCTAGTGGCTGCGTGGTCATCTAGTCGGCTATACTGCCTCACTCACATTATTAAATCAGTCTTCGCCCAGCCTTTGCCCGAGTTCGCTTGTTAGTAGGTCTCGCGCACTTCTGCGGTAATTTGAATTTATTTGATATTGTTGTTTATACTCTCAATAAACCAGAAACTATGATTTTCAATTATAACGTACATAATTATAACACAAGAAACAAGGATAGTCTAGTAACTGGATATAACAGACTGAGTAAAACAAAAAATTGCATACTGAAATGTCAGTTAACATATATATATATATTAATGTTATAATAAAAAAACAATAACTTAGCACCCTTAAATAGTTTTTTTTTTTTATTATAACATTATTATAAATAGCAGCCCTAGGAATTACAACTTTTCTACTATATATATATATATATATATATATATATATATATATATATATATATATATATATATAAAATCACTTGAAAACCATAATCCATAAATACCCTCTGAAGATTAGAAAAAAACAAATTTTATAACTGGCTTCTAGGAAACCCTATGTACAATATAAAAGAATTTTTAATCAAAGAAACATTGATTTTTAAGCTGACAGCCAAATTTTTAATTGTACATTGATCTGCTGTCCTCTCTGTGTAACTGTCTGAATATTTGTTTGTCTGCATGTATCAAGTTATTTGTCTGAATATTTATTTGTAAGTCTATGTTTCACTTGTTTGTTTATTTTCTTGTCTACTTAGTCAATTTATAAATATTCATTTAGTTGATTGATTTTATTCATGTATTTATAGCAGTAAAGCTCTATTCATCTAAAAAATGTTAATCTCACTGTGATTATAATATCAAATGATTATTTTATTTGATTATAAGTAATTTTTACATTGGTGTGTACAACTATTACCAGACTTGGCCAAAAGCTGCAAAAATGACTTTGTCAATGCTTGTTAAAATAGTCTTATGGCAAATAAAACATTTATTATTATTATTATTCTACGAGTAGGACGTGATTTTCAGTTTCAGGTTATAGCTATTTTTGGAGTTTCTATTACTGTTTTTATTTTTTATTTTTTTTTTGAGAAATCAGGAATAAAATTAATTTAAAAAGATGTAGAATTTACTGCTAAGAAGACAAATTTTAAAATATTGTATTTATTTATGTTCTACAAATGTCTGAGCAACCTGAATTGTGTTCTGTAGCATGTTTTGAAAAATTTATCTCTGATTAGATTAATTGTGAAAACATGCTAGAAATAGACCTGATAATATTAGTTTTTAATCTTTTTAATTTGTTTCATTTAATTCCTTATATTAAAACTATTTTACTACAAATTAAATTGGTGTAAAAAATCTTGGACGTTAATGTTTTGGCAAAGTCGTTCACCAGGGGCTGATAGCAGACTGGATGTCCATACATAACAATTAAATTTTTTGAGTCTTCTACAAATACAGACTACTTCTGACAGTCATAAGGGGTAAGTTTTTAATATATGTATGCAGCCATACATAGTGAAAACGGAAATACGGCCTCAGCACTGAATGTCTTAAATCAGATTTCATATTATTAAATACAAATAACTATTGTTCCAATTAGTGATGTTGGCCAGGAAAATGCCCAGTGTCCGGGCATTTGCCCAAAGCAATTTTAAGCGCCCAAAAACTGGGCATTTATGAAAAAAGTAGTTTTAACCTTTAACTGCATGTAAATGTGTATTTGAGTGCCTACTGCCTTTAAATTTCTTCAAGACCACTATTGAGTTCCTAAAACTTATTTTAAGACCATTACAAAATGTAGTTATTGAACAAACCTTGAGCTTGTTTCCTTAAAACTTCCGGATAGTATTTGTGAAAACCCCATATCATACCTGAGTGCCTTAATATATTGTGGAATTGTTAAGGAATTTTTTTGCACCCTATAATTCTAAATATTGGACTATGGTTAATTTATAATAAATTACATTGGTAGGATAGAAATTAGTTTTAAGGTTATGAACAAATAAAGTATAAACTATTGAAAAAGATATTTTCAATAATATTATAAGATAAATATAATTCACTAGGCCTACCCCTACTGGTTTCAATAAAAACATAAAATTACTCAGTTTTCATTCAAGGGGGCTGGATAAAGAAATAAGCTAGGAGACAAATTATGGAGGGATGATTGGAGGCATTGAATGAGAGCAAAGCCATGATGTGTCCAATAAGTGTTTAATATTTGTTGTCTAATAACGGTTGTTTTGTGATAAAACACTAAACAATTTTGTTCTTTTACCCAATGACATATTTGCAATAGAGAGATTTTGTACGGAAAATAATTTAATAAACTTAATTAGTTTTCTCATTCAGCAAATAGTTGAAATTGCTTATTAAAAAATATTAACATATGTAAGAAAAATAATAATAAAAAAATGTTATTTTTAGTCTGAATATCTTTTCCTGATTATAAAACCAACAATTTTGTGTTAAATACTGTAGTAAACCAATATTTGAAATTTTTCTATAAATCAACTAAAAACACAAAATATTTTTCTTAGATAATATAGATATAATCCATTATATATTATTATGATGTTATATGTATGTATATTGAGATTTTAAAATGTATTAATAATATATATATATATATGTAGGACTATATAAATATATGTATGTATATATTGAGATTTTAAAATGTTTTAATAATTATTGGGGTCAAACACTTTTCTCTATTGTTGAGGCCTATTTACATTCAAAGTATATAAATGCCCGGGGATTTATTGATTTTGGGCACTTGCCCAGGCATTTCCTGGGCATTTGCCCTGACTTATAAATGTCCGGGCATTTTACATCACTAGTTCTAATTCAATATTTTTTAAAAGATAAAACAAAATCAGTTAGAACAAATCCATCTCAGGGTGCACTAATTACAAATATAAAGCATGTGAAAACATGTAAAAAATATGTTTGAAACATTTCCAAGAGAAATAATATTCAACTGCAAAACAGGAGGTCAGCTACTGATCAACGTGCTGCCTGGTAGCCAAGCAGGGAAGGAGTCAACCGACACCATTGTTCATATTATAAAATGGTTTAGGGGCAGTTGTTCAGATAACAATTGATAGAGGGTAGAGAGGCAACAAAATTATTTACTTGAGAAGACTTATTATTTACTTGTTATTGGTAAAATGTTTAAAATGAAGAAGTTAAAATTGAGGTAATTTACCATTCAAAGAATTTATCTAAATTTTAATTATGACTTAGAATATAAATAATATAATGAACAGTATATGTGTGAAAATCAGATCAGTTTATCTAACAAACCAAGTTTTTCCATTGCAAACATTTGAAATCGTATATATAGTAAACTAAGTAAAAATAAAAAGGCTACCTAGTACTAAACCCCAATGTAAAATAATTCTATTATTATTATTTTACCATATTTGTTGTTGTTGTGAAAAGTGGTTGGGCATGATTTGGCTTAATTTCAATATAAAATTTCATTACATTGATGCCTACCGTGCTGAACTGTTCTAATTCCTACAGTTTAGGAGTAAGTTGTTTTACTTGTCCAAAACATATTGATATTTCATTTTTCAATAATGTTATCCTTTCACAATAATATAACAATTTCATTTTTGTTACATATATGCCTTCATTGCATATGCCTATTGTTTTATTTTTATGCACTAAAAGCAACAGCTTTATATTAAAATTATATAAAAATAATATACTAGAATTAATAATATAATCTGCTTCAATACATTTCCATGCAGAGAAAGCTAGTACATGACACAAACAGGCATGGAGATGAAATGATCGAGGTGATCAATATCTTGGACAAGGTCACTTCACGCACCAACAACTATCCTGGACTTTCTTGGCTTCCTTTGTCACAAACTCATTGCTTAAATTTTGTACTTAATTTGCTTGATATATATATATATACTTAATACATTTTAATTGCTCATTCCAAGTTTAATCCATTATAGAGGGACTCTGATGTTTGATTAAAAGAATATTGTTTGAGTTTCAACTAATCCTGGACAACTATTGTCATTTTTAGAGAAACTTTCACATTAGTTTGGATAAGATACATATATTAAATAAAAAATAATATTTTCTCAACAACATACAAATAAAATGAAGATAATTCTAAGTTGATCAGAATTTCAAATTTTTAATTTTGGTCCAAGCTCTGTAAATAGAAAAGGAAAAAACATATATGTGTAAGCATAGTGCCATTTGAAATTAGTTTATAAGTACTATTAAGCATTTCTAAAATTCTAAAAACTACATCATCTATAACAAATTTGCTTGATTTTTAGCTGTAAACAGTTTGATTTATGAAAGAATATTCAAGAATAAAATGTTCTTAACATTATATATTTTATCCGACATTATCACAAAGTAAAGTAAATTACATTAAAATTTAATTTTTTGTTGTCTTATGTGTATATATGGGCAATAAATTAAATCGTTCTTTTTTTGTTTTAGAAAAAAATGTTAAATATCCCAGTACCTATTTAAAAATATGTTGCAAAAGCTTTGAAAAATACTAAGTAGCCCTTAGTACTAACCCCCTTAAATAACTAGCATGTATAATTATTTCCTTTTAAAACCATACATTATATTAAAAAAGAAAACAAACTTTTCATAATACTAGATTATGTGTGTGATGAGTGGGTGTAATCTGCACAGACCAGTCTAAGATCTAAAACTGACTCATCCCATGAAATACAATTTATCAATATCTAGTGGCTAAGACAATTTATGATGAAATTTGTTTGACTGGTCATATATTATTAAACTAGTCATATTAATAAGACTGAACCTTAGTTCACTCAATATCAGGACAAATCACGTATACTGTTCAAAAAGTGATTTGCAGGTTTACTCATGAGAACCTGTGTTGATGACGACCACTAAGCGGACTACTGATCAAATGTGACAGTAAAAATAGCAAAGCTTATCACTTTCAGTTATAAAAATACATTGTCTCTAAGAACTAGAAATAGAAAATGTCCATTTCTGCCGCGCCATACTGAATATAGTGCGCTTCACGTGTTTAACATACAAATAACACAAGTGACACTGACTACTGATCTTGAGTTAATATTAGCTCTTAGAAAAGTTTAAATTGAAATAAAGTTATAAATTCATACAAAAGAAACATCTTTAATATATTATTTACAGTTAGTACAAAAATTAGAAATGCGTTCCTTAAACTGTATAGTTAAATTCAGAAGAAAGTTGACCTGAACTAAAAATTAAGTAATAGTGAAAGTTAAATTGAAATTCAATTAGCTCTAAAATATGTAAATTAAGTTTTTAATAATTCCAAATCTAGAAACCAAAATTTATAAATAAAAAAAAAATGCTGCCTACATTAATACAAAGGGGTTTTAGTCCATAACTGAAATGCGTCATTAATTATTTACGATTTCAACATGCAAAACTTATAAACAAAACTATTGTTAGCTTAGGTTATCTTCTTGAATAGTAAACAACGATAATACAATTTATTAGAAAACTGTTTAATATCTTAATCTATTTATACATTATATTTTTACTTGCATAGTATACATGTTGAAGATAACTAGAATAACTAATCTTTTGCAATAAACAGCACACTTTTAACCAACATGTTTGCTGCAGATGTGTCACAAGTGTTACAAATTGGTTGTGGTCCAAATGTACATAACACTGCTGCCTTTTATATTTATTCAGCGTGTTGAGAATAAAATATTTTTGAAACCCTCTACCCTTGTCCATATTTAACATAACATGAATTATTGAAAATGTTGGCTTTCTTTCATACAAACATATTTAAAGAGATGGTTCGTCAAATCGCCTTAAAATTACAATCGGTTGTATTTTACAACAAATTAAGACTATTTTTCTACAGTATATAGACAAGAACTTAGATTAGACAGCTTAGATACATTGATCTTTCCAACTTATTTTCACCTTCAAACTTATCCTAAATACAGTTCAACATGAATTGAGGCCTTACAAAAATTATTCAATACCTCCCAATTCTACTGAGGAGAACCGTTCAAGTACTTATTGCTGTTGTAGATATTTTCAAGTTTAAAGCCAGAGCTGGTATAGATAAAGGTTATTCTGTCGACTGTTGGGGAAAGAACCATGTTATTTTGATAGAATAGAAACCATTAGGGCCCTAATGTAGATGATGAGTTCTAAATTTAAATACTATATTTTCTGATCAAAAACGAATATTTTCACAAATGGGAATCTGGAAAGCAATGAATTTTAATACCAAGTATAATTAAAATATTTGTACTATATCCACTGCTTGGATATTATATAAACCAATGAAGAGATAGTTTTGCAATCTGTAAATATGATTTAATGCTTAAAAGTGAGTAATTATCAATATTAAATACTTGGAAATTCAGGCAGTATTTTCCTCCGTCCATAGTTCAATTCAAAAAATATATTGATTAGATCATTATATTTATAAAATAAGCACAACTTTTTTATTGAGGTATTAAATTGTAACAATGAATTAAGACAGATTTAAATCAATTTGTTTACCAGATTGCTATTCAGACCTCATAATTTGGAAATTATTTATAAATGATTTCGATGCCTAATGCAATTACCAGTAAGTGACCTTTTTGGGTCTCATGACAACTGCCACTTCATGTTTCAGATTATTTTTCAATCTTAATATTTACCCTTCACAACCTTTAATCTTCAAATTATCATATAGAACTTGGTAGATAGGCCATGTAAATAACGATAAAGGAAATAAGTGGATGAAGACGAAAGCAGATCCAAAACCCTAGCAGTCGATAGTAAACACTTTTTTTTTGGCCGAAGTTTTAATCTGTTTTCCAAAAACTATTTCATTTATATACCAATAAAATTGTTGAAATACAATGAATGGTGAACCAGGCACAACATTGGCGATTGACCAATGATCTAAATAAGGTCTTTTTTCCACTTTATTGTATACATGTAGTGGTTGCCATGGGTTGTTCACTTAAGCGATAATAATAAAATAAAACTAAACAAATAAATCATTATTTGTATTACTTATTGAAATTATGTGATGAATAAAATGATATGCAAGAAATGGTACTTTTTAATTGTTTTCTTAATTTTATAAAAAATTCTTGAACAATATGACTCCATGAAAATGTATTACTGTATTGTTGCTATTCTCCAGTTTCTTAATTTATAAACATCTTATATTGTGTATAAAACTATATAGAAATTCCAAAAACTAGACTAGATACAAATTATAAACTCTGACTATTTGAACCGTTGTTCTTATTTTTAGAAGTAACACTGCTCAGATCCAACTAACCACTATGTTTATGTTTACTTTAAATCTTTCATTTTTGAAAAATTTGTAATTATTTATAAAACAAACTTTTATCAGAATTAATTTTACATATGCCAGTTAAAAATAAGAGGTATTAGTAAATAAAATTATATTAATATATGAAGGTTTACTGAATATCAGAATTCATACCAGATTAACCCTCAAGATAAACCGGCGTTCACCCTACTCATTTTGTTATTGTGTATGTTACTATCAGTTTTGAACAACTGAAATTTTAACTCCCATGTAACTTAGCTTGGTAGTTCTGGCTGTTAGTGGCAATACTTGGTTATGTCATATCTACTTTGTCTGCTAGGCAATAACAATTTGTTTTGGGGTTCACTACAACTTTTGTTACAGTTTCAAGGCTATGTTAATTTAGATACAATTTTTAATTGTTATAACTTCATATTTTATAGGTTATTTTACAACTTTTTCAGTGTATAAAACTTCTTGTTTCGATATTGAGCTTTTCATTCTGATTATTATACACCTATTAGTTTATACATTTGATTTGCAAGAGAATATTTTTGTTGGGTGCAATTTATTGTTTATGCAGTAATTATAAAACAATATTGAATTTTCTTTCTGGTTTATATAAACATTCTAAAAAGAGTATAAAAAGTGTAAATATATTGTCACGCAGTAAAAAAGATACAATATTAGTTAGCGTTGACATTTAAGGAAATTTATATTCTAATTTTTAAAGTTTCTTTTAGTTTGGTAGCTGGCCTATGAGTGCCATACACACACAACTTTATCTTTTACGTCGTCAATTACAAAGTGTACTTCTCCAGAATAACTCAAGTACTCTTGTAAACTTGCAAAGTACTTGAAAAACGCATGCCAGTACAGGATTCTTCAACCACCAGGGTAAGGCTTACATAAACAATTAAATGCCTAGAGATTGTAGGCTGAACAACATAGGCAAACAAGGGAAAGAAATTTGCCCTTGCTATAGAATATTAAATGGTTTTCTTAAGCTATAAACATAAATATACAAATAATTGAAGCTAAACCACTCTATATGGATTGCAAAGTAACACACTGAGGACAAATATGGAGACAAAGTATGAAGAAAATTTTTGGAATCAAGAATAAAAACAAGCAACACATTTCCTAATTTATTATAAGCTAGTAAGTAATAACTCATGGTTATTCTAGAAGTTCTTTTTATCTGACTTCCAGGCTACAACTTTAAAAAAGTACTTGCCTTGGCTAGTTCGGCAGCCCATTCCTGCTTTTGTCGTTCCTGTTCTTCAGGACTGAGACCAGCCAGCTCGTTGATACCAGAGTCCGGAGATACGTCTGCCGTCGGCTCATCTGCAGCAGAACACATACCTCATTAACTTACATACATCTAAGTTGTAAGTTACTGACTGATTAAAACTTAGCCATGTAAAAAAGTAAAAAATTAACATAAAACAGAGTTAGTTCATGTTGCATAAGACTTTTTCTATGAGTTTGTTCAATGGTGTGTTTTACTTATACGATGGGGGTATTACTTGCACAAAACATATTTTTTGGTCTGGGTGAATTAAATCAGCATTCCAAGGAATTTAGTTCTATATTTTATCACAACTGTGGCTAGATAAAGAGCATGCCTCACTGACACACTTACAATGTATTCCCACCCTCTCTCCCTCACTACCCTGTCCCGCAAATTCTACATATACGAGGTATGTCCAATAAATACGCAAACTGGTGGTATCTAGCAGCCATCACGTGGACTATAGCCCCACCAACTAGTGGCACTAGTTGCCTGAGACCCAATGAGCCATCAGTGCTTGGCGGATCATCAAGCTATGCATATTGTACCGGATGTGTTAGTTCCTGTTAATCTTGTTTTCACTGTTTATAGGAAAATAAAATTTATGAAATCACAGAGCAACAAATCAACATCAAGTTTTTGGTGAAGTGTGGTAAAAGTTGTCAAGAAATTACTGAAATTTTGTCAGCTATTTACGGGAATAATGGCCTGAAAAATACTTCTGATTTCAAGTGGATGAAGTACTTTAAAGATGGCTGACAAGACGCCAATCAAATCAAGAAAAAGCCGATCGAAAATCACTGTCACACTACTTTCCTTTGATGTGGAAGGTGTTATTCATCATAAATTTCTTCCTAAAGGACCAACAATAACCTTACATTTCTCAAGCATTTGAGAGATCGTGTGCAACAAAATTTGATTAAGGCGATGGATGGATCCTTTACCATGACAATGCACCTGCAAATTCAGCATTGATTGTTCACCAATTTCTGGCAAAAATCAATCACCGTCCTTGATCATCCTCCTTATAAACCAGATATTGCTCCCTGTGAGTTTTTCTTATTCCCAAAATACAAAAAGGAACATCATTGGGAAGATGTGGACATAATAAAGCAAGAAACGACAACAAAACTATAAAGCCTATCTGCCAAGGACTTCCAAAGGTGTTCTAAACTGTGGAAAAGAAGATAGAATAAGTGCATAGGAACACGTGGAGAGTACTTTGAAGGGGACAAAATCATTTTAGACTAAATTTTGTAAAATAAAGTTTTTAAGGCCTCAGTTCGCTTATTTATTGGACAGACCTCGCATATGTCACTCCCTCATTTATAGTACACTCTATGAAGATGTTATGTACTACTAATATATTCTTTCAGCCAAACGTAATTGTACAAATTTCAACTCAAAATTTGAACAAATGTCATTTATATAAAAAAATGATTTGTTACACTTTAACAAAAATATATTATTTTTACTTTTACTCTAGACTAGGTTGGTTAGTAGCTTTCATCCACTATATACTCAAAATTTTAATAAAATATATCACACCGTTTATTAATGAATTATGTACCAAAAAGGCCAAATTAGTCACTTTGGGCAACCATATTTCCATAAAGATAATTTTGTTTATTTTTTTAATATAGCACATTTATTACTTATATGGAGACTAACGATTATATTAAACAACATTTTAAAAATAATGTTTGATCAAACACCCTTAAAGCCCAGATTAATTTTTGATCTAATGGTTAAAGCCCGGCTCGATAAGCTAAAATGTTCTAAGTCTGATACAACAGATTTGAAAGAGATCGGCTGATAACCAAAGGTATCCATATTTGTCATTGGGCTATTAAATAATTAACAGTAGTCCACTTTCTAAGGAATAGTCGACCTTATTTTGTAACAATGTTTACATTCGCTCATCTACACTCATTTGAAATCCATATTCACACTTGTCTTGATGATCAGCGTCTTAAGAATAAATAACAGTTATATCATTATAATACACATAAAATCATACAATACAAATACAGAACATAAGATCTGATTGACGAATTTGAAACCAAACCAGTAGATCACTCTTCCCTATTGCTAATGATGGCAGCATATTGCTGAAATTGACAGCCAAGCTGATTTCATTTTAGATTTGTGTTGCATAAAAAGTCTTAAAAAATACTTCTGCTTATCTTTTTTATAGTTACTTGTTGTAATATACAAACACATATTAAGTAAAAATATATTTTACAATAATATACGTCTAATAAATTAATATTACAGTAGTTTATGGTAACGATGTACCAGTAGTAATTGTTTTCTGTCTGTTGTCTTTTATTTGTAGGCTACTGTATTAGTCATAAATACATGAGAAATATAAATGTTAAAGTTTGTATCTTATAAACAGTTATGTGATTTTTACTACATTTGTTTAACAACATTTTCATAATCCTTTTAAGTTTGATTTGAAGTACTGTAAATACAAAATTGGTATTAAAATTACAAAAAATATTTTCATATTGAAAAATATATTTATGTCTCACAATCATGTCTATAACCACAAACAAAAAATAATTTAAACATTTTTAAAAATACATAAAAACTAATTTTTGTATACGTACATTATTTATTTTGATAAATTACAAAACACTGTACAGTAATAAGTTCAAAGAAAGAAATTCTGAAATACAATGACGTAAAGTTATAAATATTTCTTTACTTGTATTCACTGGTTTTGCTATTCTTCTTAATAGAAAAAATTATAAAAATGTTTGTAATAAGTTGTTACAATTTATTTCTGCGTGTATATTAAAACACAATGCTCTAGTAATGCACTTTAAGACAGATCTTATAATTATGTCTTAAACTGGTTTCAAGAGTGAAAAGCCTGCTATCCAGTCGGGGTGATTTGGACAGTCAGATATCTGACCCTGAACAACACGTCATGACCTTGAAAAGAGCTGATCCGACTCAAAACAGCTGTTTGAGGTCAATTTGGTCATTGTTTTTATTTTAAAGAAAACAAGCCTATACAGATCATCATGCACAAGTAATGTTTATAAAACACAGTAGACCTCGTATTGTCATTGTTAGTAAAATAAAAGCAAAACACACGTCAACAATAACAATAAAAACAGAGAATGATGAAGTTGAGTGGATTAAATGTTATTTCAATACCAATACGTTACTATAAATCTCGTTATGGCACTTTTTATTTCACTGCGTTCGCTGACAAAAAACTGATTCATTGAACACTGGTGGAAACCTGAATTTTACAAGTAATTTAGTTTACACTAGTTCTTGGACTACATATACCGTATTATAGAATGTGGAATTTGACTTGGGAAAATAAAATAATATTCCCACGTTTATTTCCAAGAGCGAAATTTTGCAACAACAGTATTTTTTTGTTTTTTCTATTCATAAACCGTTAATTGAAAAAATTCTGGAGTAAACTTTTTTTTCAACTGCTTAAAACTGCGTCAATTTTCAGTTTTTTGTTCAATCATTCTAAAAATAGATGATACGCTATGTAGGCCTATGTACTTGGAAAAATTAGAACTTTTTTCTTATAAAGATTGTAACATTATGCAATGTTTAAAGAAACAAAAGATAATGTATGTTTGTACTATTTCCTGAATATTGAACCGTTGGACTTTAAACGTTTGAAAAATTAACGTGACCAATAATTAAATGTTAAGGTAAAGCCTGGTCGATTATTTAGCCCGTAAACATGCGGAATAAAAACACTGTATGTTCGTGAGACGCCCATCGTCAGTTATCTTTAGAGTGACAGGCCGGCTACGCAACTCCGATACAACTGGTATTTATTACGAAACAATACCAATTATCTTTTGTTTATTGTTATTTTTCTTACGATAACTTACGTTTGAAATAAACAATAAAAATCCACAAAAAATAAGTAGGCGTAATTACATAATAACTATGTACCTACAGTTTTCTGTAATTTATTGACCATCAAATTTAATGCATTTATTTTTACGTTAAAATGATTGCTAAGCGTTAAAAAAAAATGCTTCCTTTATGACGAATACTATGTATTCAACTGTACATCAACAAATACAGTAGACAGGACTGAAAAACTCCTTAGTACATTTTTATTACTTCATTCGCTTTTTCGTTCTGTTTTCCAAACTTAGTATACGTCATAACAATTTTGAATTTCAACTTGTTCAAATTGTTAGAGCTATTTATTTACTTATTATTGTAGTTTTGTATTATCTTGTGAAGGTCAAATTAATATTCAAAATTAAACTTTTAGTTCTATTAGAACTGTTCCTCGTAGCATATATTGCGCAAGACCAGAATACCTTTCCGTATAACAGAATAAGAGAGTGAATAAACAATGAAAGTACTGTATACAAGTTTTACTTGTGTTTTATTTACATCATGTCTCCAATATACTTTTAAAATGTTCAATTTTCTTACTTCCATGTTTTGTTAACACATATAAGATATAACAAATAAATGTTTAATGTGTATATATATTACTGAGTACACACTAAACTTCACTTATCAAATCAACACCGGTACAGTCAGAGCCAAATGAACGATTGCACCCAAATACAAACATCGATAAGGACAATGTTCTCGTCTCGAGCCGCGCCGTTTCCGAGGTTACTGGCTTCTCATACGAGGTTTGTCTTTATTTTATAATGTGGTTTTCACTTATGTTTCGGGGTTAACAATCCGTCTTCACATTGTAATAACTAAAATTGGTTTTAAAAAAAGGAACGAGGGGCTTGTTGGCACATAAAATTAATAATTTACTAGATGTGCCAACATTTATTGCACAACAATCCGGCAGCTCTTGGCCTACATACAATGATTTTTTTCTAAGCCAAACTGTTGAAAATCTTATAGTTGGTTAAAAGATTCACATGATAAAAAAGTGCGAAATTGAAAACAATTTTTAAGTTTGTTGAATCGGTACAGGAATAATATAGAACTATCAAATTTTGTAAGAGCAACTTTTTCAAGCGTATTGTCTATAGTGTATTGCAAAATTCGTTTCCTCAGTTATTCGTGCACTGATTAAAAAAAATTAACACTTAGTTGGATTCTGTTTTCAATTTAGTATTTTTTCCTTAATTGTGAACTGTTCAACCAACAATTTTTGAAATCTTGTAAGAAATCTTAGTTATTACGATTTGGCTTCCAATAAAACAAAAATTAAAAAAAAATAAACTAATTCACCCTCATTTTGAAAATAACCAATAGATTTTAATTAAATGTTCTACTAATAATAATGTATATTCTAATAAAGCTTGTAATGATATTTATGTTATAAAGGGCCACCATACAAAATCCACAGTAATACAACATTTTGTTCTTAAGATACAAATGAAAAAAGCGGCTTCAAGGATAACCGAGGTGTTTTGGACACTTTTAATATAATAGTTGTAATCCTAAATGAACTAGAACAATGACCAAGACTCGTTACCTGAGGGTTCTTCAGAGACACCCTGTAGAATCCATCCTACTGTACTGTACAATAGTGACGAAAATTAAGGTAATTTAGTTTATTTTGGGAGTTGCTTGAATGTAATTTTCCTAAGTAGTATTTAGGCTGGTGTTATGGGTTTTTATGCAACGCGTCCGGCGTCGCGCGTTCCTGAACAAGGACGTTAGCGCATCCCGAGTCTGTGACGCGTCCTCTCGAGATGCGCGTATAACATTTCGGTCAATGTTGACTGCCGTATTCCCAAACTGAATTGATGGGGTGGCTTGTATTACGCAATTCTTTTTGCAGTTGTGTTGGTGTACTGCTGAATGCTACTTGACATTTTAAAATATGGCGTTTCGAAGTGGCATCCAAACAAGTCACGATACTATTGGGATTCGTCATTTTGGCGATTTTGTTTCCGAACAGAACACAGCACAAGGTACAAAGAAACCGATATAAAATTGTAAAAAAAATATATTACCCTGCCACATCGGTGTTGAGCAAATATAACCCGCCACTCGTCGATTCTAAGAAGAGCAAAGACCTGCTGAACGCACCAAATAAATACACCCCTTTTATTATATGTATTTAGAGTGAACGCGCGCTCTTAATGACTTTCGCGGGTATCAAGAGAAAGCGCGTTCCTTACAGAACAGGCGGCAGAAATTGACGCGTGTTCGTGCATAAATGCTCCCTTTGATTCAGTAGCAGGAACGCTGCGCGGCTGACGCGGGACGAGCTACAAGAAAACAGCATAAGACTAAGGATATAATAATAAAACATAAACCTTGTTTATGAATCCTTCAGCTGATTTGAGGAAGGTTGGCGTGATTTCCTGAAATCTATCACCATAGTATATGTTGTACATACATTTTAATACATTTGTGCTGTTAGATATTCACTTTTATTGTTATGTAACTTTAATTTGGCCTTTTTTTAAAGTCATGTTGACCTAAAATGACAACCAACTGTCAAATAAGTTATGTAATTTATTTTTGACCTGGTTTGTTCTAAACACTTTAACAAACAGTATTCTTGATATCACTCATGAAATTGTAACTTAACTTTGATAAAATTTAATTGTCAGAAAGGAACACAGCACTGACAGCTTTGCATTTGGAACAAAATTTCTTAACAATAAAGAGTTGTTTAACACACAGCGATGATTAAAACAGAAAAAATACGTAGTATAAAATAATTTGTCAAGTTAATATTTTAAAGCCAACTTACAAGAATCACGCACAAGCACAGTTATTATTTTATTATGTCCAAATTAAAAATATTTAAATAAATTACTACTAATTTTAAAACCCACGCAAAGACTGTTACGAGTGCAGAATTATATTTTGTCGTTATAAAACAAAGCTAAAATATTCAAAAGCTTAATTTGTTAGCTAACAATTGTTAAAATATATTAGGGCAAATGGTTGTTCCTTTGAAATTTAGTTGAATATTAAAAATCCAGACCCCTGCAGATACCAGTACTCATTCTTAGCTGTAACACAAACTATGAACTAACTGGTCGCCCTACTTTCGTAAAGTAGGGCGACCAGTTCTTTCTGAGGAACAGTTGAACTCAGTTAGTAACCAGACTACACTCATCCACATTCATCCTACACTCATATAACCATTCATATTCGCCTTAAAATACCAACAACGTTGTGTCGGCGTCTCACATGTAAGAATGTAAAGTGAAAACATCGTCGTGATTCGTTAGCAATTTAATTTATAATCATCTAACAAATCATATTCGTTTAATTAGAGGAAGTTAAGTAGGTCGTCTGATACAGACGTAATACACCCGAGAAAGAAGGGGCTTCGAGAGTCCTGCTCCGATTACCGATCTGTCCTTGCAAACAAACAAAAAAGGATGTTAATCAATATTCAACCATCTAAAACCAAAAGACAACAATTGTTTCTATAATTTACAAAAAATGCATTCTTCCCACGATGACGTGTTTTTTAACAACAACATTTGCTCTTGTTCTAGATTTTATTTGAACTGTAGTATTCTGCCAAACCGTAAAATTTATAGCATTCCTAAATTTAAAGTTTTCCTGCAAAACGCACACTTAAGATTTATTTATCACCTTTTAACAGTAAACAACAACAACAAAAAACAAAAAATAAATAAACCGTATACGACTGGATGCAAGTAATACATTTTTCAGTACACAAACAATAATAAAAACCTAAGTCCTAACTTTAACAGCATATATAGGAACAAGATATTTGAAAACCATGCTGCAATCTGGCGAATACGTGATAAGTACTAGAATTATTCATCTACTTCAAAATAATTAAAAACAAAATTAACCTTAATAAGGTTTATAAGATAAAAACTCGTTCAATATTCAATAGAATTAATCCTTTAAAACTATGATTAGACTAATAATATCTTGCTAAGATGTACGAAAACAAAGTGTGTTCGGTTCTACCATTTTAGTATGAGTGATATGAATTAATTAAGTTGTAAACAGCGTCAGGCGTGTTTCGTCTCTCTGACTCCCCGGGATGCGGAAGCGAGTTAGAAAGTGCTGTACGGCGGTCAGTGGCGTGTCTTACCGTATCTAAACGACCGTGGCCTATCTCTCTGCCTTCACCTACCTCCACCTCGGACGAGTTGCAGGAACTTGGAATAGTTCTTGTGGCTGGTGATGCGAGCCAAATACGGTTTGCTAAGGTCCTCGAATCTCACTCGCACACCGCGTACCCACTTGTTACGACCCGTCTTTCGGTCGAAAAACTCAGCTTCCACCTGGCACGTCTCCCCCAAATCCAGGTCCGTTTCGAGGCTGACTGGCTCGTCAAACTCTTCTTCGACAATGACGAACACACACTCGTCTTCCTCCACCACGTCGAAACTAGGTGTCTCCGACTTGGAAACGAACGCGTAATAACAGTCCTCCTCGTACTCCAGCGAGGCGGGCTCGTCCTCTCCGCCACCACCTCCGTTCTCTTCGCCCATCGAATATCAACAGAACAGACTAAGAGACAGCGGTCGCACTACGCAAGCGCTGTGATCACCGGCCACGTCATCACTCCCCCTCTTCTCTCCAGCCACTCCACTCACTCCATTCCGGTTGCGCCCCACTTCGGATCTCCGTCTGATTCTCGACTACAACTAAATACAGAAGACGCTGTCTCGATGTCACTGCACGCGTACCAGACTTCACTTCCTCATTTCTGATTTGACACACGTTCACTGTGAAGAAACAGATCGCCAGAGAACGAGTCGCATTCCTTCCAAACTAAGAACGCAGTACAGCTATGTTTTATACCTAAGTTATTGTTTACAGCTAAAATGCAAAATTTAATCGTTAATCAAGACGTAGGGTTTTATTAGTACATTACTAATTATTAAATTCTGCAAGAAGAAATTACAAAATATTGTAAACAACCCTTAGTAGACACAAACTAAATATATGGAAATATACGAGATAAGTCGCATACTATATCTTCATATTATTTGCATACACCACACGACAAATACAAGTATTTGTAAGGCTTATTTGCAAATAAAAAAACCTGCATTAACAAAAATACAAGTACAAAAACTGAAGCCCTTTATAATGAACGGCTCATTTAAAGTAGCGTGATATTAGGATTAGTAATTTTGAAAATATGGTCAAAAGTTGTCTTTAATGAAACCAGCATTTACACTTATTTCTTTTTTTATTTTAGATAAATAATTTTCTTTTGGCTGGATTCAGCATTCAATTCGTATGAAAATGAGTCCAATTTATATAATTTTTATATGTTATACAACCATAGGCCATGGTCACCGTCAAGTTGAACTCTCAAGTGTCCAAAACAGCCTTCAGGCCCAAACGCGACACTTAAGAAATTGGTTTACTGACTGAGTGTGAGTTTAGTTACACAGTAAACAATTATATGCTGCTTTCAGCATCCTTAGAACTGAAGCAAGCTATACAAAAGTATAATAAGGGATGTTTTAAAAATTATTTTGACATTGAACAATGAATTACTCTATTCTTTACCATACAATTAACACGACCGGTTTTTCTTATCTCCTCGTAATCTAAAGAAAACAAAAGTGTTTCAAGAACAACACTAATATTGATTTTTGCTAGTTGTGGGAATTCAAAAAATTATAAACAAATTTTAAATTGTTATTGCTTGTATATTTATTGTTCATTTCTAAGACGGTGATCGTAGATATGTATATATTTTTTTAATTTGCGTGAATAACAATTTAAAATTTTCATGGTTGGTTGAAACCACATACACCGCAGCTTTAAAATCTTTTTATATTTATTTTTATTGTGAAATATTCCTTAACACCAATCCATGCTTGATATTGGAGTAGTTGTCCAGAACATCTAACTTATATTTGTTTTGTCTTCACCAATGAAGTACATTTGTAAAAATAATTGACCCTCCTGTTCTGAACCTTAAATTCATATTTCTTGAACCTGCTACTTAATATTAAAAGTCAGCATGAAACCACCTTCTTCAATTTGCTTAGCACCAAAATATTATTTCATAATAGCGGATATATTGCCGAATATAATCAATAAATAATAATAGCTTTATTATACAAACGTCTTGAATACAATAGGCAAACTTAGATCTAATAAGTCATGTTTTATTGTTAACCCTAATAACAAAGAAATCATATTAAATCGTAATGTTCATAAACAATCTTGAACTAAACCTAATAAAACATAACTGATTATAATACAATTAAGAAATTTTACAATTTTGATAAAATAAGAAAGTATATTTAAATATATCCATTTTCTCACTCAATGAAGTGTTGATTTTCTATACAATCCTATTAGCCAAATTTTTCAGCGGTTCAGATGGTGGTTTTAAGGATGTGAGCTATACTTGCCCAAGTTACAGCACCTACATGGTGCTATAGATATCTAAAGGTACGTCCTTTTCATTTTTGAGTACACAATACAGGTACCTATATTGTTTACTAATAGCAGCAATGTAGTTTTAATAACCCACGTCAATTTCATATGAAATACATGATGTAATTTTTCTTTCTAAGACCATAAAGATTTTTTGTTAATTTACTAAGATTGTTGGCCTTATATTGATGATTACCATTATTGGTGAACATCATGATGAACCAATACACAATTGGTCCAACCAAAGTGATAATGAAATCCAGAATGTTCAAGGTAAATCTTTGCAATTTGGTATGCATGTGAGCAACTAAATGTTTTTTCAAATAAACTCTCTTTGATAGGTCTAGGATTTTGTTCTGTGATATGCAGCTGATGCAGCTCTATGCATGTTGCAATGCTGCCACTGATTTATTTATACTGCAACTTGATTACCTCTTGAATACCTATGATTTTTTTAATTAACTTGATATGTGTACGATCTGTATATCTGACTGAAGTTTTAGGGAAATTAGACGTACTAGCATGAGGTAAAACACTGTTGTTAGAAATGGGCAAACACACTTAAAAACGACCACTACCGATGTTTTAAGTTGAACGCAATCTTTTTACTGGGTAACATTAAATTTTGCATAAGTCTCGCATTGTAATACATTTGAACCCTTTTGATACAGCAGTCCTATATATCGGACTGCTATAATTTATTCCCTTTAATCACCCATTGACTTTAAAACGCCACATATATAGTATCAATGTGTTGTGAATTAAATAAACTACACGGAAAAGACAATTTAAACTTCTTGGAACGAGTATTTGTTAGTCTTTTATTTATAACTTTAGCTGTCTGTGCAAAAATAGCATATATATAGGGTTTTGTACTGTCCAACCAAAGTGATAATGAAATCCAGAATGTTCAAGGTAAATCTTTGCAATTTGGTATGCATGTGAGCAACTAAATGTTTTTTCAAATAAACTCTCTTTGATAGGTCTAGGATTTTGTTTGCATGATGCAGTTATTTCAAAGTTAAAACAATTTTTTTTCAAACATTTTTATTCTGAAACTAAAGTTATATCAACAAAAAATGTACTTACTGAAAAAAGCTATTCAACATAAACAAAAACATATTAACTTTCATTGAAAAATAGCAAAATTCAGACAAAATAATTAAAACTATGCACTTTTACAAAAAAAAACGTATTTCTCGCATACTAAGAGAAAAACACCCGGAACTGAAAGGGTTAAATAAGTAAGGAAACAGCTTTCTAGTGGTTACTAATTTGCTGTATCCAGGGTGTCGAACGCTGAGGCATTTCTTATAAATATTGCTCTTGAATAGCTGTGTTATGATTAGAAATTAAAGATAAAAAGCAGAAAACTAATTCCAATAAAAAAAAAACTGATTAATCTTTTAGAAATTTCTTTGCACTTTCCTTGTATGTAGGCTATACATGAAAAATGATAAGAGAACAGAAAAGACATTCTCAATATACAGCAATCAAAACCTTAATACTGAAAAACTATAATTAACTATTTATTAATAATTTCTTTTTACATATTTTATTACATTCCTATTATGATTAATTATGATATAAAATAATTTACTAGAAAATCCATATTTAATCTCATCATATATAATAACATTTGCATTGATATAACACTATTTTGCCAAACATAAATCAAAACATTACTTCTATTTATTTCAATAATTTCATTTGAAAATGTTTGAAAGTTCTCGAAACTACTTTCATGGTGTATCTTGGCCGAATGCCCATGGATTACCAGAAATATTTCACCACCTGAATCAACTAACCTCAAAAATAAATTTGCTTGCATTTCCAAAAAAAGGACAGCTTGCACACCGTCCAAAATCTATATGTCACCATCAGTTTCGCAACCTTATTAAAAGGCAAATACAATGTTAAAATTGAATTGCGCTTCCAGATTTCTTCTGAAGGGTCAAAGAAAGATGTGCAAATTTAAATGTGGCGGTTTGTTGATTTCAGTGGTTAATAGTTTTTTATATAACCATGCTATGTTATACCTTTGTAAAACTTGCTATCATAGGTTTTGCGCCTTTTCTTCAGATATAATTGAGAACAATGATTTGCAGTCTTGTGTTTATTATATTTAAAAAATCAATGACAGACCTACTTAATAAACATTTTATACAAAATAAAATTTGGCAGTATTATTACTGATAAAAACTACTTTTCTCCTATTGTATTTTGTTTCAAGGGATTTTAACCAGTTTATAAAATAAAGTTATGTAAAAAAATAATAAGAAATCCCCATTTTTATAAAATTTACAATTAGAGCTCATCTGTTTTAAGACAATTGCTCTTTTGAGTCAAGTAACAAATTATAACAATACAGCATGATCATCCACTCTACCTCCTTTTTAAAAGTTATGTGTGCTTTAAGCAATTTCTTTGTAATTAAACTTTTTTTACTGATAAAAATATAATAATTAATTTTAAGCTAAAAATAATAATTTTTTCAGGTATTACAGTCTAAATTTTTTTTGCACTACAAGTGAACAAATATATAACAATATATTTGTATTGTGTGACGTTCACTTGTACTGTATTTGTACCAACACGTATTATGCTAATTAAAAAACTATTTTGTTTGTAATATTCTGACCAAGAGGCTTTTGAGACCTCATCAGTCTGCACTGCCTACCTTGTTGGTGTATGCTCATGGCAATGAATAATGTAAATCTAGATACAGTATATACTTTTTTCAGCGGAGATAAGCTACTATATTTTTATTTTCAAATGTTAGAGATGTATTTGAATTCAGAGGATAAAAATTTTAAATTTTCAATCATGATGTAGCATTAGAGTGAGGGAGCTCTGCCATTGACCTTGAAAGGGGATTCTACTAGCAACCTAGCGTTAAGATCTCAACCTTGCATATGGCTTTGTTTGAGGATCTTGACCTAGGAATTTGAAGCCATTCGGGTCATATATTTTGATTTTTCTAAAACTTTGAAGTACAACACAATTACAATTATTCAAAAAAATAATTCCAAAACATTCAGCAATCTTGGAGCAATTGAGACCTAATATATATAGAGATGTGTGATTTTCAACTTTTCCAAAATAGTCGAGTTTTTGGATTGAAGACTGGAATAAACACATTCAACATAAAAGCCCTCTGTTGTCAATATTACACAGTTTTCAGATTTTTCAGACAGCGAGATCCACATATTTTGACTTTTCCAAAACCCTCAAGATATGTTAAAGAAGCAGCAGAGAAATAGTCTTACTTTTAATTTAACGCTCCAATCAATGCTTTGAAATATTATTAAGGGTTTAAAAAAATATTTTTGTCATACAGCACTTTGAAATGAGACAGTGCTGGTTCAAAAGCATATTACTTGAAAACATAACATACAATCCCAGTACTTGCTAGTACCTAAGAAGAGCTACATCCTGTGGATACTACAAGACATGTTCAAACGTTTGCTTAAATTGTTTGTAAATCACTTGTAAACACCACTTCAAAATCAGAAACTTACTCCAAAACAAGTGTTTCAGTAACAAGTGTTTGACATTTTCTTCATTTACCTTTACTAGATTGTAAAGTACAGTACTTTCTTATTACAAAGGTGTTGGTGGTTGGTCCAATTCAAACATGCAATGAAATATTAAAATAATAATTAATATCTGGTTGTATACATCTTTTGTTTTTTTATTATTAATGGGAAGTTGGTCAGTTTGAAATTTTTCTTAGTTCACGATACACAGCATTTAACTATAGAGTGAAGTAAAGTTGTTTGGTAATGTATAACTGGCTATGTTCGGTAGAGTATCCTGCCATATCAGTCAAGGAATATTATTTTTTACTTTTTCCAGTTCCCTGACTGAGTTTCATGTTTAAAAATCCAGTTTATCTAAAAAAATCTAATTTGTATTGATTTTAATAACCCAAATACTCCCTTTTTCACACATAGATTAATCTATTTCTTTTGTGTATAGAAATATAACACTTAGCAATCATTTATATATTTACTGAACAAAATTGATTTCAATCCCGAAAGATAATATCAGTTGTATACAGATTCAAGAGGTTATATACAACTTATTATGATCTTTTGAGATTGAAATTAATTTTGTTTAGTAAATATTTAAATGATTGCTCAAGTGTCATCTTTTTATATATAAAATTTAATCAATCAAAGGTTATAAATGTAAAACTATTTCTTTTAATGAATGGATATACTGGCCAGTTTCACAATGATCCTGTTGGGTGCCTTTTGGTATATGATTATTTAAATTTGAGTAAGGTAAAAACTTATTTGGATAATACTGCATACATTTGCCCACGTAACTTTGTAAAACTGGTTATCTTATTTTCTGATGTTTTCTTGAGAAACAATTGGCTAAAAGAAATATTTTCTGATGTAAAATTTTTTTTCATGAGAAAATTTTGCAAGTTTTTCTCTAAAAAGCTGATTTTCCGACGTACAGTTTTTTTTCATAAAAAATTTTAAAAGTTTTTTCTCTAAAAAAACATACATAGAAAACAGTCTGAATGAAAAAGATATGAATTAGTTGTATAGTAGTACACTTGATTATATAAATTAAGTGCAAATAAAATCAATAGTATAACGTACCTAGCACAACTTTATTTTGATAATGGGATCATTTAAAGGAATGTAACTCAAAAAAGTTTAAGAAACAAAAAATTGCATTAATAATCGCCTTCTAAATCTGAAAAGGAAGCAACTTAATCATCATTGATAGTGTGTGTCTAGTGACTATACTGTATAGAGGGTGTTTAGAACCTTAGAATACTCATTATTTAACAGATAACCAATAGAATCCCTGACGCTATAGTGTCGCTGTGGTTACTAGTTAATGATGAATGTGAAGGTTCCTACAACTGTTGGTTTCATTCACATTGTGTTTAAAGTATCCTAATCTGAATATAAAAAAAATCTCTGACGGCACCAGTAAGACATTTTGATAGTTAACTGCCATAAAGCTATTGAACCAGTCTAGGATTAAGTATAAAATTATAAGCCTTAGTGGACTAGTTTGAAACTAGCTTGCCACCAAAAGCAGGATAAAGAATATAAGCTGATTGGTATTGTAGTAAATCTATTGAACCCAGACTAGCAGTGATTGAGAATAAGATCAAGGAATTAGAAAGTTGGAACTGTAATGAAATCTCACACTCTGATGAGGATTTAATCTGTGAACTTAATGATGGTTCCAATAGGCAAAGTAATTACTCTCATCCATAAAATCCCAGAGAGGGCTCTGCATTGCACACCTCCAACGTCAAGGAGTTCTACTGAGAAAATTTTACTCAGATCTTTGAGACTATCATTTGACTCAGGCCCCTATCATATTTTCGATTGAGGAAACAGTACACGGAACTGGCTGGCGCAGCAAATAACTTCAGCACACCACGAGTTTTCTCCGCCTGCAATGGGTTCATAACTCGTTCTGTGTGTTGTTGAATATTTCCATATTTTGTATTTGATATTGTGGTTTACATTTATTTTCTATTTATTGTGTTATGTGTGATAGTTTTTAAGAAGATATATGTGACTTTCTTAATAAACAACTGTAGTCTATAAGAATGTAGTTTTTAATATACTTCCTTAAATTATTATGTGTATTAAAAAAATTGTTTTAAGTGAACTGGTACCTAAGAGTAGTACTACCTGAAGACGAGATAAGTTTTTATACATGTTGAAACGTTAAGTATTTGTTGATATATAGATAATATTTGGAGATTTCCAATGTTTTGAGTGTTTAAGAAACAAACACGTTTCGACAGGTATAACTAACTCCTGCCGTTTACAGTTGTACTTACTAACTTAGCCTACATCTAAAACTTTTTTTTAATCATACTAAATCAGAAAAGACTTAATACTACATGCTAGATACTAAAAATTACTGCTGAAAGTCAAAAGTTCTTAAAAAACTATCACACATAGCATAATTATACAAAATATAATACACAATATGAAATACAAAAGAAATGCAAAATATGAAATCAGTCAACAAAATACAGAGCAAGTTATTAAATAGACCAAATTCTCAATGACATACAAAAATAAATGCAAACTATGAAAAAATCAACAGAATTTAAATCAGGTTATTAAACAGACAAAATATTCAATGAGACACGGAATAAATGCAAAAATATAAAAAAAATTCAACAAAACGAGTAGATTATTAACACATTGACTGCGGACTACTTCTTTATACGTAGTGGTGGCGCTGCGCGCGTAGTGGACTATTTCTAAATTGTCGGCACCAAAATGCACACAAAGAACGGCACAACAAGCGGTGAGTGGCACAAGGTTCCCGGGCAATGGCTAGCCTCACCCTGAACCAATATCGTTGAAGCGGGAGGGGTACTTCTTTAGAAGTAGTCCGCTACGCGCGCAGCGCCACCACTACGTATAAAGAAGTAGTCCGCAGTCAACGTGTTAAATAGACAAAATATTCAAATTATCCAACCAGCTTCCAATTCCATTGATGCGGGGGGAAGGAGTCCTCGCACCACTACACTCACAAAATCAATTCACCACGACCGTCAAAAACGAACTGAATCCTTGCGGTAAGATGATTCGTGACAAGTGATGGGGGGTAGCCCCTTCCAAGCGATGGACTGTGCAAGGTGATTGGGGGGAGGGGTTGTTGTAATCGTCCCTGTGTTTTTGAACAATTCTGTTGTGTTTGAAAGTATGTTTTTGTTTATTATTTCCTCATGACGAGCCTCCAACCACTTGTCATGGATCGGCTTACCTCAAGGATTCAGTTCTTTTTTGATGGTTTAGCTGAGTTAATGTTGTGATTGTAGTGGTGCGAGGACTCCTCTATATCTAAGCATGTAGTATTAAGTCTTTTCTGATTAATTATGAAAATAAGTTTTAGATGTAGGCTAAGTTAGTAAGTGCACCTGAAGACGGCAGGAGTTTGTTATACCTGTCGAAACCTTGTGTTTGTTTCTTAAACACTCAAAGCATTGGAAATCTCCAAATATTATATACATATCATGAATAATTCAAGCCTAATAAATAACTTTCAAACAACAAGTATTTGTTCCTTATAATATTTGAGATGTTAGAAATCTCTAAATCATTTTCTATCAATATCTTTTTACTTACCTAACCAAACATAACCTAACTTATCCTAACTGTCCATATACTCAACAAAAATTCGTAATTTGTATAACATTCTAGTGCCTGGCTTCCAGGAAGAGTGTATGTGAATTCTGTTTTTGTGGTTAATAGTTGGTTTTTATGATGCACACGTCCTGCGTACAACTGCTTTGTAACTGGTCTATTAAGCTTTTGAATACAGTGTTCCTGTATAGGTAAATAGTTAGCACACTAAACCAATTGATGTTCAACTTAATATGGTCATGAGAGCTATTAGTGACACTCTTATGGCAACTTCACTGCATTAGCTTCCAGTACTGTGCAATATAGCTCCTCCAGAGATAAGACGTCTGGAGGAACTACTTAAAGAATTCAATAAGATCTTGGATACCCTACACATCCTGATTACACAGGATGTCCCATGTCAGAATGGTAGCTTAAAATCTCAAAACCCACCTGTACGTATTGCTTTCCATTTCAGCAGTTCAAATTTCTTGCCCAATACTAGCTAGGCTATGACGTAGAACAGTTTTGTTGAACGAAATAACTTCCTTATTTTCGATCCATTTATACCTGTAGGAGGAATAAACCTCTCTCATAAAAAATGGACACAGTTGAATCGGTTCTGAACTGGCATGAGCAGAAAAAACTACTCGAAGTATAAAGAGGAATTTACACTAGATGCACGTGATTGCAGGGAGTCTATCCAAACAATGGATCACATAATTAGTGCTCCCTGCGCTCTTTTACGGAGGGATTAGCTAGCATAAATGGTTCAGTGAGGCAGGTATCTTAAATGACTTGATGGATTAGATTCTATCTTTGTGACACGAGATAACTTTATTTTTCATTAAACACAACATAACTTTTGGATCTTAATCCAAATATATCAGCTTTTTTAAAAATTAATAAATGGTAAATGACAAAAATACCGTACGATATAATATATACCGCGAAAGTAGTTTTTCCGCTATATCTTGATAAATAATAATAATTATTAAACAGACCAAAATAGTTTTCAAATTTGTATTCTGTATAAACACAATAAATTTACGAAAATAAATTAACAGATAGGCTATGAAAAATACTATACTTAAAGTTGTTAGATTGGTTTTTTCATAAATTATGTAATTTCCGCAGAATAAATAGATACATATTGGTTTCTGGCATAGTTAGCCTATAACTCACAAATAAAAAATACACATTTTTGCCTGTATACCAATTACAAATGTGAAATCTTAGTCTTAGAGCATGTTTTCTGCAAGTCTATCTCTAGTAGTTTAGTTCATAACATCTATTTCACCACTAGTCAGGTGTACTAAGGAAAGTATATTGCCAATGATCAATCCTAATCCGGTAAAATGGACAAAATTGCTAATGTGGCAATATAAACTATGAACACTTACCAGATGACAGCCCACTCATTTTATTCTTTCTAGAGAAGAGTGAAGTTCAGAAAAACTTAATATCTTCAGATCTCAACTAGGGCTCTTTTTAATATTAAAACTTCTGACATTGAGCGTAAACAGTTGTTTGACACTTCACAATTTCAGTTTAGTCGGGTACGGGTGACGAATACTTACTTTCCTACCTACCTGGTTATTTTCTTTTTTTTTTTTTTTTTTCTTTATCCTTTTTTCTTTTAACCCAAAACTAAAACGCCTCTATGGTCATAGCCTTATAAATCTTCTTGTTCTCTAATCTACTCAGCACATAGTCTATCACTGTCTGTTGATGTGGATGAGCAGATTTCATTACTCCATGATTTTTCACTACGTGAAGTAAACATTTATTGAACAAAGAAAAGGACTTAAATAAAATAGTATAATTAATGTAGTTAATATACATGGGACTTACGTGGCCATACGTCTTCTTTCCAAAGATTGCAAATTTCGGTCCTCATATCTATATTAGTGAAATTGTAGAATTTTATTGTTTTGTGAAATTTTTGGATTATTGTTTTGTGAGTGTTGGAACAAAATACTATTGTCAAGGTATTGACGCAGTTTGTAAGGGTTTCATTTATTGATGTAATGTTTATTGTTACTCATTATTCACTTAAGACGTTTGTCCTTGTTCTAATATTCATATTATATTGTGATGTTATTTGTAATGTCTTACAATTAATTATTATTACAATTTGTATTATTAGTTATAAATTACTATTAGTGTTTTTCTTTGTAAAAATAGTGAGCACCGTTGGTAAAGAAATAAAGGTGATACCGGGAGGTCCACTTCAATTTGCTTGATAGGTTTGGACCGTTGTCCCATGACAACTTAGTAGATTAAGTAAAAAATGCCAGTGGCGTAATTAGAAAAATAGTTTGTTCATTTTGCGGCCACTCGTTCATTAAGAAGGAGTCCGTAGACGAGTATCCCAAAGATTACACGAATCACACTATTACATTGGTTCATCAGAATGTATGTGGATTATTACTAAAGCTGATCCAATTGAAAACAGTGCTCAAACGTACATTTGCCCAGTTCACTTATTCAAGTTTCTCGATCAACAAACAACCCTCCTACTAATTATTAAAAGTTTTGGCAAAGTATGTATAGGCAAACGACAACTAACGATGTTTTGTTCTGCTCCATAACCGGTAAAAACAGAATTTTAAATTGTGGTCATGCTGGAAGCCAAATTGGCTTTGAAACAAAATATTATGATCAATTTAACATTCTTCGAATTATCATCTTATGCATTTTTTTTATCAATTTAGACGATAAATAGTTAAAGTAGTCGGTATAAAACTGACACATTGGGAGTCTGTGTCACCTTTATACATTGGAACCACTTTACCCCAAGTTTAAAAATAGTTGAAAAATGCTCTGATTCATACTCAATTTGACTACATGAAGTAATGGGAGTTTTTACTTTCGCTCGTCTGTCGCCGGCTCCAGCCAGAAGTCGGTATCCACTTGAAACTTCTGTTCGTTCAACATTACCCCACCATTTATGCCATCATTAAGGAAATATGGTCGCTAAAAAACACTATACAGGGAATTGTGGATTTAATTAAGTTTGTTAACATTTTACGGTGATTTCTAAAGCGAATGTTTGATTCAGTATTAAATTATTACTTTTCATTTGTCTGCTTAGATAATTTTTTGTATCTTGTCACCAAATTTCATGATATAATCGAATACTCATTTGAAGGAAATATTTAATTTTCTTAATGACAATCTTTACTTGATAAACAATGCAAAGAAATCTTCCTTCAGAATAATATTTAGTATAAAAAAATAATTAGTGTAGTCCAGTAGTGTCTATTATTAAGGAAACAACAAACAGGCAAATTAAAAAAACCATTTTATGGCTTACAAAGACCATGTTAAATATTGGAAAATCTCATAACTTGGCATATCACATGTGTTTTCAGGTTGTTTATTCTGCTAGCCAACCATGGCTGATCATCGTGATCCCTCTTGTTTGACTCTAAAACAGTTTGAAGACAAACTCACGCTTGTAACAATCGCTGTGAGCCATCGTGATCAGAGTTTTAGCGATTCTTGCTTGTGTGACCAGATATTGCTGGTGTGACCAGATAGTGCTGGTGTATCCTACTTACCAAGTAGGATTCAATGTTCTATTATTAGATATGGTAGTACATGAGTTTCATGGGCGTTTGACGTATTTTGCAGATGACACTACATTCTGTTATACTGGTGAAACCTGGGATGAAATTGATATTATATATATATATATATATATATATATATATATATATATATATATATATATTAGCAATGATCTAATGGCACTGAGAGTAAATTTAGCCACTAACAGATGATATAAAACTGATAGAAAGGGTTCAATAATGTTGAGTATATATTCTACGCAGCAAGGGTATGTTTTGTTATACAGTCATAAAAAAACTGTAAATGAAAGGAAAACGACAATACTAGGTCCATTGCTAATTATACGTAAACACGATATATCGTGAGATAAAAAAATGTAATAACAACTAATAGCCTAGATAAATAGCTATTAATATAAGTAAACAAAAGATTTGTAAAAACAAACAACAATAAATTAATAGATCAATTTATTTTGTGAATAATTCTAAAACATGAATAATAAATAATTTATAGTTTTATTATTTATTTATTGTTCTTTTTTGTTTGCATAGCGTTGTACAGAACAAGCATGCAAACAACGTTATACAGAACAAAAAATGTGCTTGTCTACAAACTACATTTATTCATAAGACATTCATAACTAACTAATATCTTGAAAAGTCTAATATAGTGAAATTCACTTTCATCTCTTCATTACACATACTATACACAACGGATTTAGTAAATTTAACCGAAAATTGAATTGGTGCGGCTTTATTACGTATTGTAGGTGGCGGCTTTATTACTGTATGTAGATTAATTAGAAACGGCACGAACTAAGTCCCCACTAACAATGATTAATTATGGGCGTGAGATACTCACAATTGGGGAGTTGCCCCAAATAAATTCACAATACACACACGGTGATTATGACCATCCCAACCACCTGTTCATATAGGGTGGTGATGGTCTTCCCACCCATACACGTACGGTGGTGATGGCCATCTCACCCACCCACATTCGTATGGAGGTGATGGATCCATCCATATATGTGCGGTGGTGTTAACCCTCCCTCCCACCCATAATGACGATATGTATGATCCACTCACTTACGGTGTCATTGACCTATCCATTCACCATAAATGTAGCGTGATATTGGCCCGCCCACCCACTCACATACGTACGATGTTATTATGACTAAAATCATTTAATGCTATCACAATCACCAATCGAACCCAGCAAATTGTCATTAAATGCAGTAATAAACCGTAATAATATGGTGGCATAATCACGACGCCATAAAATAGTCAGATCATTACTACCTATATCCACTGGTCACTTTCCAAACACCCTTCCCACCCACGCTCCCATAAACGTACAGTGGATTTATATTATAGTAGAATTTAATATTATCTGATCGTTGATAGTTCTGAGATGCTGGTACAGTATATGAAGCATTTGCTTTTTTTGGAATTTTCCTTTCCAAGTAATTGACAATTGTGGAGATCGTCTACTTAAAAAGTTTAAGTTTAAGATCGTCTTATTTTACCAGACGAAGTTATGGCTAAGAAGCCCTCTCTAACATTAACCTGGGGACCAACGGCTTAACTTGACTTCCGAATCACGGGAGCGGCAGACCAAACACTGTTAATGGTCATATCGGGAATCGAACCCGGACCGACTGCGTGGTAAGCTATCGCCTTAGGCCCCTTACCTACGGCCGCTACGTATACATGGGATGGATTATGGTGAGTTTGGATATGATCTGAAACAAGATTTTATACCTAATTAAAAGTTGGCGAATTTTTATATTACAAACGATCCTCAAACATTGATGAGTTTAGATAGAGCCGCAATGCCAGCTACAAACCTACTACAGAGGTTATGCAATAGCATATTACAGTTCAATTTTTACAATGGTAATCTTGGACTCCAGAAGCGGCGAGGAAGAGTACCATTACAAAGAGCGTCTCTTAAACATTCGCTCAAATTAGGTTACTTGATGCAGGAATGACTAATCGGACTACATTTATTCGTTTAGGTTAGTAGTGCACGACCGAGTGTACGTTTATAAAAATTTTACTTTACCTGATTCTAATTCATCATGCTTAAATAAAGGAACTGTTGCAGACGTGGCTTAGGACGTTGGTGAGGATAAGGCACTCTAGTCTGGCACGGGTGGGTTTGGATTTTAGCATGGTTTCAGCAAGACGACCAGGTTTTGCGGAGTTTGAACACTATATGTTTAAGCGGCAGGATACTAGATTAAGACCTGGCGAGGGCCGGGGAAGTGGTGGATTATGGTAAGATCAGCCACAATGACTAATGGGAGTCATGAGGGGTAGGTGTGGGGTTTGACCCCCTAGAGAAGTCGGGGGTTTCTTCTTCCCAAGGTGTTATATGGCTGGTTTACTATTTATTTAGTATAGAAGAGCCTTCCTAATTAATTATTATGTGCAAACGCCATTTATTGAACTGTAAACTACGTTTTGTTCAGTAAATATTTATAACAAACACTATAACAACAGATCATATAAAGTAAATTAGTATTTTTGTAAAAAAAAAAAAAAAAAAAAAACAAATAAAAAGATAATAATAATAATAGTATTTATAACGCTGGCAGACCAGCAATACAGAAGAGAACGCCTTTATCCAAAAATTCTAAAAATTTGGACCGAAGAACTTCAGCTTAGTAGAATTTTCCAGTTTCATTTGACGAGACAGCAAGTTATGATACTCACAAGCAGTTTAGTAGTGTTATTTCGATAAAACTGAGAATAGGAAAGTCTGAACAAGGTGGGATCAGATTAATTTCCTTCCAACGGCTAAACCTTTTCAATATTACAAAGAATTATATTTAAAGTTTATACAAATTTACGCGATGGTTACATAAACTAGGTGATATATGTAAATCATAAAATTGAATAAACATAAGTAGATCAATAATGATAATAAATATATAAACTCACCAAAGAAGTAATCAAGAGAGAGGCAATCAATAAATAAATAAATTTAACACATAAAAATCTAGAACTCAAAGATTAAATAAAAAAGAGGGAAACTAGAGTACCGGTCTATGGGTTATGGAGAGTCCCTCCGTCTCGGAACGTAAACTTAAAAGAAATGTCCTTTTAATAGTGTCAGCACTGTCGAAAAATAAGTCGACTTTATTGCATACAGAGTTTTCCTCACGTAGCGTTCTTGCCTGTCAAGCCATCGCCAATCTTGATTGATCAACAAGAGATCAAAAGCTGTTCTTCTGAATGGAAGTGACAAGAAGTCAAGATGCCTTGCAACCTCCCTTGCATCCAAATCGAGTGCCTAGATATTTTGCATACCACACCTCACACCCATCAGCCCAAAGAAACGCTACTGGACCTGGTTAACTGATTTTCAGCGCACTATCTGGTGGGGCGACCAACCAACGGAAACATAATCAAAAATTGTATGTACTGCTGGAGCTGTATAGCTGTGCCCATAACCTTGAACAGTTGATTTATGTTGAGGTGAGAATCGCGGGGTGAAAGCAAGTCATTTCTAAAAACATCAACGCAGTCTAAAAGATGACTTGATCTGATTGGCAGGAAAGAACAGCTGATTGATTAACCAAATCGAGGCAAAATCATGCTGAACAATACAGGCTGGAAAGTTATTTTTGTAGAAAAATTACAGTTGTTTATGATCACGATTTAAATAAATATAATATTTACAATAACTATAACAAAGTTTACGATTCACTTACCAACATCGGCATTCAGTATTCAAATATTTACTCGGTGAGAACAATCTTAATCTTGTAAAGTATTTAGTACAACTATAAACATACAAAAGTCACGAGCATAGCTTCACGCCTTCTTATATACAAGAGCAGATTAGATATTCTTCAAGGTGACAGGGAAAGATTTTTCATTGAGGTGTGATCAATAAATCCCAAGATATAGTTGGCTCTTGCACAAAACTTTGCAATAAGCATATCAGGATTCTGATTAGGTGATAAATGTAAACCCAACTATACATACTGCACTCCCTACAGATATAATACTATACTACGAACCCACCAGACGTGCTCATCTAAGCAATTGGGAGTAACTTTCTATCTCGCCACCAAGAGTAAGACATTTCTTATACTTTTATTTTATTGTTTCAACGGCAATGCCATTTACATGCAAACTTACGTATAAGAGTATAGAACAATTTTAACAATACAAAACGACTAGTACTAACATCACTAACCCAAGAACAAATTGGTGGAATGCTATAAATAGTTTAACAAATTAGACTTAAATCTAAAAACTTGAACATAACAATGGAGCATATAACATAAATAGTGCTTGATAATATAATAATAAGAATACAACAAGAATAAAACAAGAGTAATTAACAGTAATAAACCTATAAATAAATTTAACACAACTAAACATGGCAGCATATAACATTTATATTATATGTTATAACATATAACATAGCATATAACGGGAAGTGAGATTGTCCAATACGTTTTGAAGGAGTGTTGTTTGCTACCAACTGACTCAGTCCTCCAATATACTGTGTGAAAGCTGCATCCGAACCGCGTCCAAGTTGAGACATTTCAGTGTTGAGATTCTTGATATCTTCTCTTAGTTTATAAAAATTGCATTTGCGGTAGTTAGGACAGTATCTCAACTGAGAAGAGGTTTTCTCTTTTGGAAGAGTGAGGTCAAAATCCAATGCGGGATGATAAGTGTCCTCCTTTACTAGAGGCTCATTAGATTGACGAACTACACAGGGCAAGTTTGTATACAGCAGATCTAGCTGGGAACCATGGTCATTTGATACTCCGTTTAATTGTTTTAATGAAAGTGTAGTGACCATATCATCAATTAAATTTGTCGAAAATTCAGGGCTAGTAGCGCTGTTAAGGTTAAAGTCTCCAATAAGGATAAAATCATAATCGTCAGCAACCCGATAGTAGAACTGCTCCACAGCGTCACATAGGGATTGGTATTTACTAATAGGCTGATTTGGAGGTATGTATATACAACATAAGAGAACATGACGATAACCATAGGTCAAATCAACGGCAATCGCTTCAATGTCTTCAGGAGGAAAGGCAATTGTAGAAACTTTCAATTTCTTATGATAAGCTATCAAAACACCACCACCAGTAGTTTTATTGCTATATAACACAGCTCTATCGCAACGAAAAACATTAAATTTTGACAGGCCCAACTCTGCATCAGTTATCCCTGAATTTAAATTGGATTCAGTAAAGAAAATTAGTTCAATATCTCTTAGGTTTATGTTAAGCAATAAATCCGTTAATTTAGAACGCAAACCATTAACATTCTGGTAATAACCCCTGAGTAAAACATTGCCGTTGAGAGAAATTAGTTTTTTTGCTTCTGGTCCAATTTGACAATTCTTGGAATCCCACTTTTATATTTTATTGTCAAGTCCTTTTCTCCTTCACTGAGGCGGATTTCGAGTTCTTGTCTAACGTTTTTTAGCGTCTCAAGTTCCATAGGTGTGCGATCTCTGGAGATTTTGACATCTTTGAGCTCAGGATGAGAAGAGCTTAGTCTTTGGATAGAGAAATCCTTGAGTATATACATATAAATATTTCAACTGAGCGTAAAGATTTAAATTATTTTGAGTCCGTTGGCTAACATTAACTTAGTCGTGTATGACATCTTTTTCAGCCAATGAAAGCTCAGTATTTTGAAATCTTCTTTCGTAGTTTAGCGGCTTTTTGCAGTGAAGTCTGTTGTGGTAAATTTGAGTTTTTTGCACAGTTACCTGTCGCGTTTAATTTCACATTTAGTCTCAATCCTGTTTGAGAGTGCGGTAATTGAAAAAGTTATTATGTAGTCACAAGCAATGTATTTTTCGATTTTCGTAGGAAAGGATTTTTGATGGTGTAGGTCGGTTTTGATTCATAATTAATGTAGATAGCCCTTCCAAAATTTGTTTTTAACTATTTAACCCACTGCACTCAGCTAATATTCAAAGGAAGGATTAAATATCGAACTTAATTCGTATGTGAAGGTCCAGCGGGATGCATTAAAAATGTAAGTTGTGCCTATCAGAATTGGCTAAATTGTTAGGCCTAAATAAATGACTAATAACATCAAACATTAATTATCGTACTTTAAAAAGCTTAAATGATTAAATCTAGATATGTGTTCAGTAAGTTAAGTTTTTTGATTTTTGAAATTCCTATGTTACTCTTGTCAACATATTTCATATTCTTTGTTTTGCTCCAACAATCTTAGGCCTAGTGACAATACATGTAGGGGGAGACAGTCATTGGTTCATGGTCTACAAGCTGTTGATAGACGATTTTGACATTTATTACTACTAGAATGGCTTTATTCCAATGAGTGTGTATCGCCTTAAAATGAGGCGATGACTAGGCCTTCAGTAGGCCTAGTGATTGCATCTCCTCAAATAGAGGCAATCGATATTCCTTGGGTTAAAGTCCTTATTTTTGAAAACTATTAAATATATTTTTTACTATAGCCTACAAAAAGTTATAGTTTTACGAATAAAATACAATATTTATCATTAAAAGTACTTAAAATTAGAGGTGTGCAAGAGTATGTCCATGCGTGATTTAGATCATTTTTTGTTCTTTACACGGCATGGTTTATGTCGTTTAAGGTTCTGTTTGACATTGTAAAATGCACGTGCCTGTGCCAGACTTAGAATTAAGGCTGGTATTATACAACACACTTGGTGTAGCACGTTCTGGAAGATGATGTCCTGTGTTGATCATACATTTTCACGGGATTGGCTCTTGCACGTTTGCACAAGATGAATGTATGAAATTTCAGTCAATAATTAGACCTACTGCTTGTAAAGTGCATAATGCTCCTATTTGATTAAATTACATCAAACACGGTGCATTTTAGTAGATGTATCATGGTTCTAAACCATACTTTTTCAATGGTATAGTGTAAGTCCGGTTCTATCTAATCTTAAGGTTGAGAGTTGTGAAGGAGTGCATCTTGACAGACGTGTGGGCCAAAGTAAGCTGCCTTAGGCCTATATGGTAAAAGTGAAACACTGTAGAGCTATATTTCTAGGTATAAGAGCTAGATTACTTTATTATAAATAACAATGCCTTTAAATTATCTGATCAAGAGTAATCTCAATTGAAACCGTTTTAATTCACAAGTGTTCAAAATACTTTTCAAGTAAATCAGCAATTACTTTAATTTTAAAAGAACTTGTAACAAACGTTTTAACCTCTTAGTTCAAAGAATTATTTTTCTATAGTCAGTTCACAAATTTTTGTTGTTTATCTGTAATAGCTTAGATTTTAACACCGTGTGTAGCTATCCACCATAATTATTATGATTTAAATATTCTTTTACTGTTTATTATTTATATTTATTACGTATATTATTGTTTAATTTTAATAAGGCGCCCCATTTCAACTCAGTTGAGGTCCCAATCTAATTTTAATTAAAATTTTAGCATTTGAAGTTTTATCTTATAGATTTTGAGCTTGTAAAACTGCAGAAATTAGTGTTTTTTTTGTTGTTGTTTTAATTTAGCCCATGCATTAATTTAGATTTTGTAAAAATTTACCAAGCCAGTAGTGCCTGGTATTCCACAGCAGAAAGCATGCCAAGTTAAGAAAGGTAGGGCCCAAGTTACTTACAAGCCGCAGGGTCCATCGAGGCAGTCACTGGATTAAATAAGTATAGACAGGTTAGGGGAGAAATATGAACAATTTTGCAAACAAGAATATGTAGGGTCTTATTTAAGTAGACAGTATAATTAATGTTACACCTAAAAATTAAATAATAATACTCAATAAATATAAGTAAATACAAAACAATAAAGTGCAGCGGGGAAAAAATATGACATGAAAATATGCCCTCAAAGTTTGGCCAAGGGAGTAAAGATCCCAAACAAAATTAATTTGCATAAATTAACCTAATTATTACATAAATATACATATCACGTCAAATTTCGTAAGAATTGGTCCAAAAGTAAGTGAGTTGGAAATATATCAGTACTATACCAAGTAGGCCTACTGTATTTGATTGCACCAAGTAATAAAACATAAGTCTAGACTTATTATAACTATTTTCACATACTAAAACCATTAAACGTTAATAAAACACTTAAACTTAATCACTTAACTTGGGCTCACCAAGTTTTAAAACTTGCCAGTGTAATAGATAATTGTACACATGCCACATCCAGTAAAACAAGATTGATCCCTCGTGAAGCCGTGGAGTAAAGCATGTGTACATAAACAGACTACTAACCTCACCGTGGGAATAGACCAAAGGCAAACACGCCTGGCGAAAGTCAGTGGGTTTATGTCTCAAAAATTATACTTTTTAAAAAGTATACTCTGACAACATGTACGTGCAAGTAACATATATTTACTTTGTCCTAAATTTGTACCATAAATTTTAAACAGTATAATTTTATAATTAATTCCTTTTAAACTTATATACATCACAATACTGTAGGATGTTTCATGGTTTATATCTCTGTTTGTACACATTAGTTATTTGCATTTAAATTAATTTGTCTGAGGCAAATTAGATAAAAATAAACAACAAAAATATATTAAAAAGTATTATATATACAAAAAAATATAATGATGATAGGTTAGCATTCCATTGACTCATTTCGGAAACAACCCATACAAATAGTACCTAAATTATTGCTGTTCATATATTTTTATTAATATTAATTTTTCTTAAAAAGTTAATACATTGTGTGTCGAGTTTTGTATGTATTGTGAAATGCAAATTTATCCCCAAATAACCTCAAACTGGAACAAAAGCTGACTACATTTAAACGAATATTGAAAGATTAGTGTTAGTAGATTTAGTTCTTTATAGTGTTAATGATTTTTTTCAATTCTATTTGGTAAAATCCTGCAAATATTTTAGTTTATTACTAATTAGCAGGACATGTTTATTTTATATTTAATTACCTTAATGTAATGATTTATTGACAAGTGTTTCTGTACAATTATGTATCTGTGACACAATAAAGATATGTAATAAAATTATAGCTAGGCAACTCATGTTTATTAATTAAGGTAAAAATATATTCAAAAGACTTTCAGCATAAACAGTTTCAATTAATTTTGTGTTTAATAATTATTCACTACTTCCGTAAACCAAAACCAATATTCATAAAATAAACAATAAATTTGTGGGAGGATGTCTTAGTACAATATTGTAAACCAACTGGGAATAATGAGCGCAGCTCCAGAGGGGAAATAGCTGCCAATAGTGGGGAAGGCGGGACGAAGAAGTGACGGTAGAAGCCGTGTTCTTGAACCGCCAATTGAATATGAATGCACTCTAATAATAACTTAGTGTTTATCCATATTTTATCCATAATGTTATTTCATCATGGATAAAATATAAAATGGATAAAATATTTTCTTATTTCATTACTAATGTAATTGTTTATTTTTTAGTGAGAAGAAGCATCATCATACTTAACACTCAATCATAGTTTTATTAAAAGAATTACTTCTGTGAATACATAAAAGAATGTGAGTAAAATAATATATTTTAATACAGTACAATAGGCTTAGAAATGTATTTATGAAAGGAAAAACAAGCCTTTTTTCAAAGTTACATTTTATAAATGGAGTTGATTATAGTTTGTAAATACTGCTACGAGACTTGAAAGTGTTTTCAAGACAGTAATTAGTACATTAAATTTAGATAAGACATAAGTAAGTAAGGACATTGCCGGCGTAATAGCTCAGTGGCTAAGGGTTCGGTCTGCGGAGGGCAAGTTCTAAGGGTTGAATCCCCATTGAGCCAACAGTCGGTACTTCACTCTTTGAATAAAGTTCACGCAAAGGCTTGTAGCCCTTGTGAACTGGCGAGTGAAGTTAAAAAAAAAAGTAGTAAACAAAATTTACAGTTCTGCCAATCCTTAGGAAATCTATTGACATTGGCATGGCTCACATTTAAGTTTTTGATCATTAAATTGTTAATATTTGCTTTGTAGGCCTACTACTTGTTTGCTGGGAAACAAATTAGGAACAGTAGGCTAGTTATGTCAATATTCTTCTAATTTTGTTCCCAGGGAAGAAGGGGAAGCTAACAAGTTGTGAATGTTAAAAATATTAATGGGTACAGTAGCACTTGATTGAGACCAAAGTTGACTTTTAAACATGTAATTTTATTTTACAGTTTGCTCTAATCATGTAAAACAGTATAATAACCTCTCTCCAGGAACTAAATGAGTGGTAGTAAAAAACTGTTTAATACTTGAGTAAGATATTAAGATTGGTAAAGTCTTGCTTATGGTAGTAAACACATAAAGGAACATTACATGAAACAGACTCACTCCTCATTGAGTTTCTACTCACATGAAGAAAGTGCAAGTGGCACTGAAAATATGTGATGTTCCTTTATATGGATATAGTGTTGTAAAATATCCGGGTAATTTAAATCCGGGGTAAATTACCACAGATTATCAATAATAAACAGTATTTTTATATGACAGTAAAGATTAGTATTATAATTACCGACACAATCATTTTCAATATATTCTGTGTATGTATTTGTTTATATATCTCCTGTGATTTTATTTGGTTCTTTTCTGTGTGAGTAGTTCTACCATCTCTATCTCTTGCTACTATTTAATACTGTGGGTGGCATTACATGCTTCTTTTGCTATGCCAGTAATTTTATAAATTACAAAAAAAAAATTAAATTGTTAGGCTTTTTAAAAACATTTTTACAATTCCCTACCTGTTTCGTTGACACTAAATCAAGTTGTAGAGTTAACGTAAAGAAACTGTCTTTTGAAACCACATAGATTCAATGGTTTTCTGTTGTGATTTATTTCATAGTTGAATGCATAACAGTTCAAATCAAAAATTCATTATTAATATCATACACATAGGTACATTTAAATAATGGCAGCTCTTACTAAAAAAAACAAAACGTAACTATTTTAAAACAAGTATCCATATATGTTTTTAATTATTTTGTGAACGGAGGTGGAAAAACTCATCCAATGAATAAATTGGTTTATTCATTATACAGTAAATTCCTTGAGTTTTTTTATTTTTTTTAAATTTATCAATATTATTTTCATACTTGATGTTATCGGGCCAATATTTTAAAATATTTTCATCTAACACGTTGGTTTTTTCGTAAAATTTTATTCTGTGTTGACCTGACATTATTTCACTTCTATATCTTGTATTTTTTTTATGAGATAAAATAGGGATTTTGAATTTATTGCCTCATTTTTGGAAATTAAAATACAGTCAAAAATGTACTGTCCATAAACTGTGAGTACTTTGAGATTTGCAGTGTTCTTTGGCTGATTCATCATGTTTTAGTTTTTGAGTATAATTCTTATGGCCCTTTTTGTTGTTTTAAGATTCTGTCCAAATTTATTTTGTTTGTAGCCCCAAAAAGACATAAGCCAAAGCTGATGTGAGAGTGGATATAGTCAAAATAAATAAGTCTTAATGTTTCTACTCCACAGTAGAATAACATTTTTTTAAGTGCATAGATCCTAGAGTTAATTTTAAAACCCCATCTATCGACATGACCATCCCAACTGTGAGACCAAGAAAGCATATGCTTTTCTTCTCCTCAATCACCTGTGATCCAGAAATAATAATCGTATTTTCAGTTTTTTTGTTTTGGGCTGTTTTGAATTTGATAAAGTTAGTACAAATTGTGATTTTTAAAGTAATTGTTAATATATGTCAGTTCCACAAAAGAATGTACTTCCATTTGTTCTAATGTGTTTGACATTATTTTTCATAGTTCATAGTTGAATAGATAATACTAAGCTTAATTTTATAGTGTCTTTACACTGTCCTTAGAATCAGAAATCACAAACTTAAGCTTTAGATCTACAGTTTCAAGAATACCTGATTTTCAAATTTGAACAAAAATGTACATTTATTTTAAGTCCAGGTTAAAAATGCAAAGAAAAGGACATGTTTAGAAATTACTTTAAACTAGATGCAGGGATAAATTGAATAAAAATTTGTGAAAATATGCGAATAAGGGATATATTTTAACGGCAGAGCCCCAAATCCTAGTGCTATTAAAATACTGTGCATGACAAATGTTGTATTCTAATGAGCAAAAGTAAATATAGGTTGTATTAATTCTGATAAAAAACTGGTAATGTTTTGTATTGTTCATAGATGGAGGACAAAAACAAGTTTATTTCGCCAACAACCGATGAGGAGCTTTGGACAAGTCCTATGGATTTGTACTCTGAACACGTCAAAAATGAAAGGGGCTTAATGATGAGCACACCAAACATAGTACCTTGGAAATCTCTTTCTATGAGTCTAGAAGGCAGTGATGGTTCATCTCAGCAAGATAGTGGCTATTGCTCTTTCACTCCCTCTTCTACTTCTTTTCAAGAAGAATTGCTTAGCAGAAGATGTCAATGGTGCAGTAAAACACCTAGAGAAAACTACGAACTAAGCCCCCCACCAAGCATTTGCAACTGCAAAAAAAGATTTTTGCCTAAAAAACTGTCATCGAATCCAGAATATTTGCAAACCATTTCAGAAACCAAATCGACTTCTTCTGGAATGTTTTTAACTCAGGGTAGACCAAATATAGCGACAGATTTATTTGATGAAGCCATGGATACTTCACTATATCATGATGAACTGGCAGTTGAAAACCATCAAGTTGAGAATCATGGCTGTCAAACAATGGAAATCGGAGATGAGAAGTCTATTGATTTTATTGATAGTAATTTATTATACCTCTCAAAAAATACATCTTCGGATATAACAGGAATCAAAGAGAGAGAATCTGTTGAAGAAGAATGTAAGTTCGGAAAATTTTCTAGTCAGATACCTTTGCTCGGCTGTGATACAACAACACGTCATTTGGAAATCAAAGAAGCAGGAAAAAGAGATGACAACTTTTTATCTGTTGCCAAGAAAGTTGTTTCTATGAATCGTGTTGTCAAATCATTTACTTTAACTGGTATTGAAAAATTAGATATTTTTTATCAGTTGACCAGTAAAAGATTACATTGTCCGCATATTGTGGGCAAAATATTCAGCTACCTATCTGAGAAAGATCTTGATTCTGTAGCCCTTGTTTCAAAATTATGGAATGAGTTATTATGTAATGATTTTCCAGCATACAATCGCTGGAAGCTTTATAAAACTACTAAGACTTGGTACAGGGAAAATATAACTTCTCCGGTAAGTTATAGTTTTAACATTATTATGTGTTAGTTGCTATTGTATAATTTTGGCTTAAAATATAAGTATATTATATATATATATATATATATATATATATATATATATATATATATATATATATATATATATAGAACAGTAATAATAATCAGCAAATTTGATTTCTTGATATGGACTCTCATTGTTAGTACTTGTTGCAAAATGGGATATTCAAGGTAGATAAGATTTTTCTTCCTAATGTCTTCTGCTCTAGGAAGAAGACATTAGGAGACACTACGTCAGGTAATGTCTTCTAATGTTAAGATAAAGTTAAAGATATATCTCCTGCAGGATATATCTTTAACTTTTTTTTCTGAAACTTACTGATTATGTGCTTTTTTAAATTGTTTTAACTACTTAACTAATATTAATAATGACACTATTTTAGTTAAGTGTTATTTTTAAAACCTCAACATTATTTTATTATTATGGTTTGTTCTGTAACATTTCATTTGGTAAAATACACATTAATTTATACAACACGATTTTCACTTAATAAATGGCACAGACGTATATTACTTAACACTCCTAAATATAACAATATAAAGCACAAGCAAAACTCTTTTCGTCTAATAGTTCGTTAAACATAAAATAAGACAAATCACCTCAATAATAGTAACATTAAATGCACCACATTCTATTTCCTTTCATGTCGGACATATTTTTTCTTCTCATGTGAAAAAAATAACTAAAAAGAGTGGAGTCGTAAACAAGTAAATACGAGTAATTAGGAACAGTTAACCCTTTCCACGCGTATTACGGGATTTCTCGCAACGTTATATTTACGTAAAACGCGTATTACGGTATTTCTCGCATTTGAATATTTTGAGATAAATATTTAAATTTAAGTGATAAAACTATACTAACGTGTACGTAAATGGTTATTGAGGTAATTTTGAAGACAACAGAAAGGATGACAACGTTTTTTGTCATCGTGACCTTCACGCACCGTCGCCATGGCAACCGAGCGGCCATTGTGTGCTGCTGCGCCGCGCGTATTACGGGATTTCTCGGACCACCCAGATGAGTGTTTTGAGTTATTTCACACAAAAAAAAAAACATTCTAGGGATACTTGTAAGTGCTTGTATGTCATTTATATTAGTAAACTTGTAAATAATTATTATGATTACATATATTTTTTAGCTTAATCTAATTTAATTTTTTTATAGATTTATGAGTAAATAAACAGAATAATTGTTCAACAATGGGAATTTTACAAATTGCTGTATATTAAATATTGATTTAAAAATACCAGTTTGGATTGTGTTTTCTTAACAGTTGTTGGCCTTATAACAAAATTCTAAATAGAACTTTAAATATTTTTAAAATATTTTTTTAAAATTTATGACACGTTTAAAAGAAATAGCAAATTTCTTATGTAGCGTGCAAAGGGTTAAGACATTTACCAAGTGCTTTCAAAATATTACATTTAATAATTTCAATAAAAAATTTTTACGACAAATACACTTACATAAATTTAATTTATTCCATATGCTTTGAACCATATGGAAACGTTCAACGTTCCATATGGAACGTTAGTTGCCATCTTCTCTCTTTCTCAACACATAGTGCTGACTGGTCTATATATTCCTTTCCGTCCAATCATTAATAGAAAATGAAAGGCTTTCCAAATTCCTTCACGTTTAGAGTGCCTTTTTTTGTAATGGAAAGATGCAGCAAAATTATTTTTATTCTTTGTAACAATTATAACACTTATTTTAAAACGGGACATTGATATATTTATTGAAAATACGTCCCTGAAACAATTAGCTTCATGTCTAGTAGGTAATATATATGAACATATACAATTTATTTGATCATGCATCTAGGTTTGTTTCTTACCAGAATGGACGTGTTCTCTTTCTGTAAATAGAGATACTAAGCCACCAATATATATTTCATTACAACAAAATTCTATCGTTTTCCAGTGTCAGATCACTTAAAGTAAAGCATAAAAAATAATAAAATGTAAACAGAGTTGCAGCAACTAAGCAGGATATTCTTTTACATGCACTTTGTTCTTTATTTTAGCCTATTTTTGAATCACTAAAAATAAATTATTTTTAAAATGTAAATTGAGTATATTTTATCTTATTTGTTTTGGTTCAGAAAAAGGAATCACCAGGATGGCGAACAAGGGCTAGTCCTCTTAGTCCTCTTCAGTTATTTAATGAAAACAGGCCTCAACGATCCAATTCCTTAAATACTCCTCGTCGCAGTCCTCCAGTCAGCCCACAGAGTGCTCGGTTCCGGTCTTTCCAAAAAGTAAGTTGAAGAGTTTTATTCCTTTATACGTGAAAATAAGAAATAAGAGATACAGTCTAATGAAAAGATGGACTGTCAAGAGATAATTTTATTTTTTACTAGCTGTTTACCCGTGACTTGCTATGGAATTAACATATAAACGGTAATGTTTTCAAAATGTATTGCCTCCGGGCCACTGTCTAATTATAATAATAATAATGGCTTTATTTTACAAAAGTGTTTTATACAATTGGCGAACTTAGGATTAATAAGTCCTCTCTTACAGTTAACCCTTTTATGGTAAAGTAGTAAATATAAAAAGCCTAAAATATGGAAATACAGAACTAAACTAAAGAAAAATAATAATAATAATTAAATTACAAAGAAGCAAATAATATAAATTAATAAAATTAGATTAAGAGGTTTATATTACCTTATATTCAGTCAAGTGGCCCAACACGCAGTCAGATGGCGACCGGTTTAGACTACCTCATGTAGTAATTTCCAAGCCGAAAATACATAAAATCTTCACTCTTGGGAGATCGTCATAAGTCTTGAAAAACACTGATACATACGGACGCAGGACACACAAAAAAAAAAACACAAAGCGGACATTTATCACGACTAAAATATGACAGATGCACTGTCGGTACACGGCGCGGGTGATGCAGGTTGCGAGTCTAGACTGATGCCGTGACCTTGCAATATCGCTCCCTCTCCCCCTCTCAAAGTTCTTATCAGGTTCCTTACGTTTTGCTATAATTCCCTCGATGTTTGAGGCTGTTTCATAGAGAAGGTTCAATTCAAAGGAGGATTTTTCATTTAGAATAAACTGGGGGTTGTTTTTAGACCTGACCATATCAAGGACTGTTGACAAGTTCGAATTTAAAATTTATAGAAAGCCCACTACAACACTCCAGACAATACACAGCACTTTGCACCATCCTCATAGCTAGAAATTAGCTGCTTACCACAGCTTTGTCAATAGGTTAATCTCTGTCCCAATGAATGAAGATGATTACAGTAATGAATTAAACACCATTAAATATATATAGCTGTCTCTAATGAGTACAAGAGTGACATTATTGATAAACTTATCCTTAAACATAAAAATAAAACCACCTCTTTGGATAAAAACAAAAACACAATGTACATATCCACAGATTTTGGAAATAATCTAAGTAGCACATTAAGGAGGGAACTGGCCAAAAATGAAGTGAAACTTTAATTTAGAACAAACAATAAACTTTCTTCTTTTTTAAAAGCACGGAAACCCCCTCTTCAGATAAAACAATAGCAACAGGAATATATAAACTTAATTGTGACAGCTGCCCGAGTATTTATATAGGCCAACCACCGTGTTCATTCAAATCTTGTTTCAAAGAACATATGCCTAAAAAACCACATAGAAACAAATCTCTTCCTATGCTGAGCACCTAATCAATGCAAATCATAATTATTCTAGCATTGACAAAAATTAAGAAATATTACAGATACATAGACAGAGGTAGATATTTGGACACGATCGAGGAATACCATATTTACAAGGCCGGAAAACAACAACTCCAGTTTATTCTAAATATAAATGAAAAATCCTCCTTTGAATCGAACCTTCTCTATGAAACAACTTCAAACATTTAGGGAATTATAACAAAACTTAAGGAACCTGATAAGAACTTTGAGAGGGGGAGAGGGAGCAAGATATTGCAAGGTCACGGTGTCAGTCTAGACTCGCTACCTGCATCACCCGCGCAGTGTACCGACCGTGCATCTGTCATATTTTAGTTGTGATAAATGTCCGCTTTGTGTTTTTTTTTTTTTGTGTGTCGTGCGTCCGTGTTTTTCAAGACTTATGACGATCTCACAAGAGTGAAGATTTTATGTATTTTCGGCTTGAAAATGACTACATGAGGTAGTCGAAACCGGTCGTCATCTGACGTGTTGTGCCACTTGACTGAATATAAGGTAATATAAACCTCTAATATAAGTAATGTTTTAGTTTCATTATGGTAGCTTCTCGTGTCAACACCGTCACTCCCTGCGCTTGTGAGAAAAGTTCGACCTGCAGCCTTGCTTGGGAACTCTGCCTTTAGCCCCTTTGTGCAACTCAGCCTGCGGCTTCGTGAGGAAGCTCGGCATATAGCCTTGCAGAAACTTTTTTACTGTATTACAATGAATTTTGGTTTTGGGAGCATTGGAGCCCACAAAGGTAGTCTATTCTAAAATCTGATGGTACATTAGGAATTGAGAGAAAAATACCTTTAACCTGATAATCTGCTTAGGTGTGTTTTAAAAGTTTTTGATTTATTTGTCATTTTTTTAACAGCTGATGATTCATTAAATAAATAAAATAACTCCATAAGAGTAATATTGAAACTATAAAGGCTAGTGGGGTGTAGCCCTTGACTCGGATGTGAATAAAAACACACCAGAAACCTTCCAGAAAGTGAACTCTGCAACTTGTAACCCATACGATGAATGGGACTGTAATTTAAACAGCATTGACATTCAGTCAAAATGTAGATAAATATCTTAATATGAAATTAATTTATATACCAATATTTCATACAGCATATTACTATTTGACTGCATGCAAAAGGCTATTTCAGTAACTACTTTATCACCAAGAAAGAATACAACGTATGTTTATAAAACAAAAACAAGTAAGTTGCAAAAACGTTTACATCACATGTTTCAACGTTTACTTTCATTTGTTTTGTAGTAAATAAATCAAATTAAAACTCCTAGATTAGTTTTCCAACATTTTCCAATTTCCTTGTTATTTTAAAAATTTCTCTTTCTTGGAGAACATTCTACGAAAAATAAGGAAACTTTAAAAAAAGATGAAGCAAATCTGTTAAGCTGTTATTAGGTAATAGAATAACAACGAATTTCAGGAACTAATTTTTATTTATTAAGATTTAATGGTAAACGCACAAAAAATGTACAGGCAGGAGTAAACCTAGGATCAAAAGTAAATACACTTGCATTTGCTGATAGTGTAGCACTTATTGGAGAATCAAAAGAAGACCTAAGCAAACTGACAGAAATTATTATTAAGGAAGCCACTAAGATTGGTCTTAAGAAAAGTGAAGAGAAGTACGTAAAAGTTGTAAGAATCCAAATTGAAAGAGATGAACCTCTGAGGGTCAATAATCTGACCTTTGAAAGAGTACTTGAATTGAAATACCTACTAGCAGTATCATTAAACTGGAATAATGAAAGAGGTATTGAAATAGAGAAGAGACTTATTGCAGCAACCAAATGCTTCTGAAGCTTATAAAAAATGATAAGTTCTTAAATACTGTCTATAAACACCAATCTAAGAATATAAAAAAACTAATTCAACCAGTACTTTTATATGGCTTTGAAACATGGACACTTACAACGAAAAATGAAAACAAGATACTGAGGAGGATTTTTGGACTCATAAAGGAGGAGGGTATGTGGCTGATAAGCAAAAAAACGGGAGCTACGATAAGTATTCAACACTTGATAAGTGGCCACAGTATAGATAGGAGACCAAGATGAGCAGACCATGTAAAAAGAAGATGAGAAGAAAGTCAACTTAAGAAGGCTACCGATGGCAAAACCACATGGCACTTGTCCCTTAGGAAGACCGAAATCGAGGTGGAGACCAGGTGCAAAAGGATCTTCAACGCATGGGTGCATTCCCTCTCTTAGCAGAAGACCGGCAGCAGTGGAGGCATCTTGTATGCGAGGCCCAAAAACCTTCTTAGGTTTCAGTGGCCAAGGAGGTAAGGTATTTTGTTTGTACCTGTCAGGAGATGTAGGATAAATAAAATGTTAAATAGATAAATATAGGGAAAATGTTAATCATATTAATATTGTTTTGTTACTAGCAGAGTACCCGTTCTTCGTACGGGGTTGTTATTGATGTATATTGTCCTTATTGCATTCATAAAGGTTTGTTACAGTATTTACTTCAGAACTTTGTAAGTTGTTTATTTACTCCTATAGCTGATTAATGAAACTATTATAAACAATTTGTCAAATTGGTATTGCCATAGGACTTGCATTGATACTTTCTTAGAGCCCCTGGGCAGGTGTCCTGATGGAATTTCAAAATACAGTAGAACCTCTTTAATTCGAACTATTTAAACCGGGGGAGGGGGGGGTTCGGATTATCAAATCATTCGGATTACAGAACATATTTTTATTTTCTCACAAAAGTTAAAATATGGCTAAAATAGATCACACTTTAAAGAAAAGAGAGAAAAACTTTACAGTGTAAAAGATTGTATATTTTATTAAACAACGTACATACAATATAAACATTAACTACAGTAAATAAAAATGAGTTTGATAAAGAATGGCACTCTCGCCCAGCAATTTTTTTTATGCAATCTTAATTAACTGAACACTGGCATTCTACAACTACTTACAGCTGGCTTCGAACAATTCCAGTGACATCTGAACGATCGATGTACATCGATTTCAAGCCTGTCATCTAGGCTATATATGAATAGCATTATCATTAATTTAGTTAACATTTTGCTATATTATACTAACATATTTAACCTAAAAATAGCCGAATTGGTTTGCTGGAAAAATAGATTATTGCTAGTGTGTGAATCACTGAATACTTCAATGCTGGATGATTCTGTTTGGAAACACAAAATTGGATTTTCTTGTTCCAGTTCTTAATGTACAATTGTACATGCACATTTTTTTCTTACTCTTGGTGGCGTTCGGATTAGTGGATGTTCGACTAAAGAGTTCTACTGTAGGCCTATGTGTTAACCAGAGATCCTAAGAATGTCCAGGCGAAATTTCAGCTGAATGGGTCCAGTAGTTTTTGCCTGATTAAGTAAAACGCTCACACAGAGACAGACATTAGATTTTCATTTAGCAGTAAGATATATAAATTATTCAATTATTTATTTTACAGTGAATATTATCGAACATATGTGAAGGAGCATTTACTGTTTGATATATATATATATATATACACACATACACACGAGGGAGTCGAGACACTTGGTGAAGTCAAGGAGATGTTGGGTCTGTTGTGTATTTGAGGCGGAGGCCCAGGATTTAGATTAGAGACAAAGGGAGTTTTCTTTGAGACTCAAGTGTGGATTCGTAAGTTGAGTTTATTATTTTAGGCCAGTTTGAGATCGAAACTACAAGTAAGTAATTCAAATTACTCATTCAATTTAACTTTTCACAGGTTCAGTGCTAGCAGCATCATCACCCGAGCATTTTGTTCATTTGTGTACTTTAAGTTATATTGATATGTGTACTTAGTGTTTTATAGATTTTTTGTACTATATTTTGTTTGTGTATTTTGAAGCACTCGGTTATTTTCTATGTTACTAATTTGATAATTTATTTTGATCTTTATTGTTTTGTTAATAATAAGTATGTCCTATGTGTATAAATATATTAATTATTATTTCACAGCCAAGCGAGTACCTCATTTTACACCCAGTTAACAATCTCGGTTGTGCACAATATCTACCTAAGTTTTTGGTGTCTAGGCAAGGGTAAATGTTGTAATGTACCCTAGGTAGACCTTTTGCTTATTTACATCTTTATTTGACCATAGGAAGTTGTGGATCACTACTCTCACTAATGCTTTCACAAACATTGTCTTCATTATGATCATACACAACATCATTTTAGCAACTGTTATCAGAAAATAAATCATGCAAATCATCGTTTTCGCCAAATAAATTGTCTGTAACAAGTGCCTGGGATCCACTACCAGATGCTGTTTACAGATAGTAGTGTAGTTCACCAAATCTCTCCTGGATTTTGCAAGCACTGAACAACTTGTGTGCATACCAACTGAAAACAACTACAGCTGTTTACAGCAGTTCAGAGGTTAAATGCCAAACTTAGAGAGTAGTTACTTGTACTTATATCATAAATATATGGAAGAACCCAACATATTTCAGGTATTTAAACAATTATAATTCTGTTGAAGATAGATTTATAACAGAAATAAATCTTCAAGATCTTAACTTCTTAAAAGGGATTTCTAAAAAAAAAATAGATAAAATATTAATAATAACTTCAATTTTCTTTGCAGGCGGCCAAAACATTGAAGAAGGGAGAACGATTATTACCTTGTCCTAAGTGTTTCTTCCCATCACATGATCGTGGCAGTCCAACTCTTCAGTGTTCTCGATCTGGCTGTCGCCACCGATTCTGTGTCTGGTGCCGTAATGAGATCTTTACTGGTGTAAATCACGACTGTCCTCCACGTTACACTCCGAGGTCTCAGTCTAATTCCAACTACAAGATTGCAGCGGTTGGTAGCAAAACTTGCAAGCGCAAGCTGCGCCGCCTTACACTTGATAAGTAATTATAGATTCTTGCCATATTCTCTCTAAACTCACATCACTGCCAACTACTCTCACTTGGCTTACTTATTTGTTCCTTGTTTGATCGTTGTGTTTGTCAAGATATTTTATCTTTTCATTTTTAGCCGTTGCTTTGCCAAATCTCACTAGTTGCAAATGGCTATAAATGTACCATTATTTTGTTATTTTTATACTTGAATGTGTTTTATAAGTGTTGCTCTCCAACTGTCACTGTTGTGTTTAAAGAAGTTTTTTTTCTGTTTACATTGCTCAAAAGTCTGAAGTATTTTGTAATAACGAACAAATCAGACACATTCAAAGGCTGTTTAACAATTTTCAGACGTACTCTTGTAATTATTTTGTAAAACATGTGTACATAATACAGTGTAAGATTTTTGTAAATAGAGTTGTTGAACAAATAATACTTTATGGAAACGTTTTCAGCCGTCTGTGATGATAATTTGCTCAGTGGAAACAAGTAGTTCAGTTTTTCAAATAGAAAACAGTAACATGTAAACTAATCCAAGCTTTCTTTATAAAATGTTTAAGTGTTGAACCTGAATCAACTACAGGTAGTATAATTTTTTATTAGTATTTTAAATATTAGAATTCAGTTTCATATAATGATTTTAATTAATCAGACGTGTTAAGCATATGTAGATAATGTTTCTCTATGTCTTTAATTTAAATAATCTTCTGCTCACATATTTTTTTTTTAAATTAAATGCAACAATTTGTTATAAGAATCTCTTACTTTATTAAACAAATGTTTTTCGGATTTCATGCCAGTTGCTTATTTGCAACATCGTTCAGTACATAAGACATTCCATGATATTCAACTAAAAGGTACCTGATTTTAAGAATAGAATGTACTAACTTAGGCACTGAGTTTGATGATTTAGTTTGTAAAAAAATGCCCCGTGTAGATTGAATGTGATTGGTTGGAAATAGTGTGAACTGAAAGTTTTAAAATCTCTTAGGGTCTCAAAGGCCATATAGAAAAGAATGAATGTAAAGTCAGGGCTTGTACTATAAATGTTGATTGTAAATTGTATTAAAGTTTAAGATTTATATTTATTAAAATATGTTTTTATATATTTATTTTAAGTCTATTTTATTTTCCTGGTAATCTATGAACTTTTTGACAACATAACTTGTCAACAACTGGTCTACCAATTCATAATTTATAATATATGAATAGGACATCAGCAAACTTACCTTAGAAAACAAGCCAACAAACAACACAGTAGTAGTAAACAAACACAAAAGAATCACTCTACTCCTCCTCGCCGGAAAATTTGGTACAGAAAATTGGGGATTCTTTTGGACTTTTTTCTACAACTGAGGTGTTAATGGACTTGTCTTCTAATATAAGTGTGCTGATGTCCTATCTCTTCAATATACTAATTCCTAGCCTAGTGCCCTTTAATCCAACCTACAATAATTAACTCTAAATATGACCTATGTAAACCAGAGCTTCATACTGGCCCATGGTTCTAGGCATGTAGATTACGTAGTACAAGCGAGATAGTGAATATCCCCCACCACAATTCTCTTGCGTCTGTTCTGTACTGTCTGTTCAAAATTTTATTTAGATTGGCTGCTGCTGTTTATATAGTTTGCTCAGAGTTGCTTGTATTACTCAAATTAAAGGTAAAAAACTGGAATGCAGATATTAAAGAAACACCCTGTATATAATATCTTTAATTTCTACTGGGCGAACAGGAAAAAATCAGTAATGCGAAAGTGAAAGCTATTATTCTATGAATTTTTATTTCAGCAATATACTATAAAGTTGGTTTTAAATTACGTGTGATCGTAACTAAACTAAACTTGATTTTATTTCTTTTTAAAATTAATTCTAATTTGATTGTTTGACCTTAGTAATTTAGGTAAATAATTTTGGCACAACTTAATAGACATAATTTATTAAAAATATATAATTAACAGTTTGTACATTCATGAGTTTTTAATCACAAAATGAAATGAGTGATATTCAATCTTGAGATAAATAAATGATTGAATAGGCACATTACAATATTAAGACAAAAGCGTGTACAATTTCAGAGTTTGACTTATTGGCCGATGTGGTGGCTTGAACTGAGCCAATGACCGGTACTTCACTCAGTGCATAAAGTTCACGGCCAGTCCTGTACGCACATGTGAACTGGCAAGTGAAGTTAAAAAAAAATTGTTTGGCAATCGTACAGCGTATATTACGTCGATATTCTGTCTGGACACTAGGACATTGTTGAAAGTGGTTTTGTACATTCGCTAATGAAAAATAAACTACTTTGACTCCTGTTGAAAACGAGCTTTAAAATATTTGTTTAAGTATAGCTGTTAAAAACTTGCGATGATGATTAGTAGACCAGATTAAATGCATGGTGATACAATTTTTAACTTTAAAGAATGGCTAATTTAGTTTTGCAAGTGGTTTCAATAGTAATAAAATAAAGGATGTACAAAAAAGAATAGGTTTTATTTTAATCAGGATTTTCCATTACACATGTGAATGCTAAAAAATGTTTCAAATATAATAAGTAATTCATGGAATGTAAAAACCTATTTACAAACAATTCTGAATAAATGTTTAAATAGGTTATGTTGATGATATGACGTTCTCTAGCAAGGTACATGTTTAGTAGGAATTAAAATATAATTTTTTTCAAAACTATTCATCCAAAATTACAAATATTTCTATAAAAATTAACTAATTATTAATTACGAGTGTTGATTCCAAGTAGCAATTTAATGTTTCCTTAAATTAGCAATAAAATCCAATTTATTTTAATTATAGATATTTACTACAAGTATAAATTTCTAAACTAAAACATTTTGAAAAAGAAATAATAGCAACTGAGTATTTAAAGATTGGCTACAATGAACAAGTTAATCGTTAAGAGAAAACCTGCTTGCTGGAACTTATAAGCTTTTGAATTCATTAAATACTATAATATTCGTTAAATATTATAAATGAATATATAAAAATGTATAAATTGTGTAAACTTCTGTTTATTATTACTATGTGTAAAGCATTTCACACTTTAGTAAATTTCATATTTAGGGGTATGAAATGGCGTTATGGTGATTATTAAGATAAAACACAAAATGGCTCAATATCACAATGTAAAACAGTACCCTTGGATTATACTACTTAAACACTGGACACATAACACAAAACTGATTTTTGTTAATTTTAAAAATACACATTCAATGCTACACAAAGTTGAATCTGGATGGCTAACTTTTACCATTCAATCATAAAATATTTTTTCTATTAATTTGACTGCCTGATCTTTCATTTGCCTGCTGGTAACTGACAAGACTGTGTGATACAATGAAAGTTGAGAGGAAAGGACTTGCATGGTTGAAAACAGGTTTTTGGTTGGGAAACCACTTTCTAGAAGGATGGATCAGACCATAAATTAGATGATAAGTAGATAACAATGTAGGTCTTTTTAGTATTGCTGTTTATAGCTACTATTACATTTAAGTTAACAGCTTGCCCACCACTAGCCATCTTTAATGTATAGATTAGTGTGATTATTTGTTTTTACTTAGTAATTAAAATATATAATTATTTCTTTTTAAACGTATACATGAAGAGTAATTAATTATGGTCCTCGCTGGCAAGTATTTCCATACTTAGAGGATCCAACGAAATTTATATATTTAGGAAATAAATGTACTTTATATTTCTATAAAACTGTTTTGTAGTTTTTTTTTTATTTATTAACTATAACACAATACAAATATCATAAACACCTTGATTATTAACAAAGTTTTATATCTAATCTTTATCCTTTATTGATTTGCATTAGAAATAACTGATACATGACTAATTGATTGAATTTGGAAATGTACGACTGTCATTTTATCTATTTACATCTATTTATTTCTAAACTTATCAACAAAGAGGCACATATTACTTACAGTACAAGATTAGACATAGGAGCTGTATCTGATTCTACATTATAATACCTATGTGAAGTCCTAATCTTATTTGGGCTGAACGTTAAGGCAGACACCTTGATGATTTCTGACAGTAACAGCATGGAAAAGTAAAATACAGTAGTAAGAAATAAAATATAATATAACATTACATCTCCATCAATTTTATCTTTTAAATATTGTCTAAAGAAATTTCAATTAACTGCATATTAATTAATTGATTTCATTCAGAAATTGAATTTTCTTTAGCTTAGCATAAAATTAATTAGCATAGATTTATTATATTTGATTTCCTTTTTATAGAATATGTACTCTGTTCTATTGTACTTTATGAGGTACAGTCAAAAAGTCCCTGGAATCGATGTCTAGAGACACACGGCGTCGTTGCCAATGGGAATTTTGTTGTCTATCAGTTAGTACTACTCCTGGAGAAGGGATATAGGTAGGGTGAGTATCGCCCAGCCGCCATTGTTCCTCCGTGGAGAGCGCTTTTCGTGTATTTGCGTGTTTACAATGTCGATTTTAGAAATTGATTCAAAGAACAGCTAAAAAACATTAAATGGCAGCTAAAAGACACTTCAAATGTTCAGACATACGTATGGAGTTGAGGCGATGAAGAAAAGCCAATATTATGAAGGGCACAAACGTTTTTGTGAAGGTCGCATAGACACTGAAAATGACTTATAGTGGACGCCCTTTGAATGTAACCACAGATCACAACATTGAGAGTTCGGCACTGTCCATGAAAACTGAAGAACAACGATTGATGAAATCGCATATGAGGTAAATTTATCCACACAACAATTCTTAGGCGCTTACGAGATGCCACTAGGAGGAAATGGCCTTAAAAATTAACAGAAAACATATGGATTTTGCTGCATGAGAATACCCCCTGCACATCAATTGCTCTAATTACGTAACTACCTAGTCAAGCTCTGTGTTACCACATCCTCCCTAATCGCCTTACCACATGCCAGCCGATTGCTTCCTGTTCACACGCTGAATTTAGCGATAAAAAGAATACGATCTGCGGATGCGAAAATAAAAGAAAACTGTCACAAAAAGATGCGATAAACGTATTGAAATACATTTTTTTAAATAACCATGAAGTGTTTTGAACATCTGTATGATCATGGGGACAAGTGTATTGTTGTAGGAAGAGAGTATTTTGAAGGAAAATAGGTTTGTTTTTTATCATTGTCCAATTAATAGACTTCAACCAATTCCAGGAACTTTTTGACTATACCTCGTATAATTGAAATGTTTTGTTTGCTTCAACAATACAAGCAATAACACAAATAAACAAAAGCTTAAGACGCTGTACTCAATGTTTTTCTCTAAAAATATCAGTTTTACAATAAAACAAAATATGTGAACATTTTATTCCAAGGCCCTAGCAGAGTGAAGATGTGAAAAATGTTGGACTTAAAACCACATTAGAGCTGAATGTGTTATGTTCAAGATCCCCTGTATCTATATCTTGATTAACGTAAGTTTAAAGATGTTTATGACAGGCCTAGTTTAACGAAATACACAAACAAAACAAGGAAGAGTAACAGCAATAGTTCGCAAATATGTGAAATGATGCTTCAAAAACTATGTTGAGCAGTATTTACTATTTCAATGACTGACATATCACAAAGGTACGGCACTGCTCTATTAATCCTACATAAACAAAAATCATATTCACACAAAATACAATCAACACTTAGAAAAAAGTATTATAAATAATATCATGGCATTTTTAAAGCTGATAATTAATAATAATATGTAATAAAGCTATTTAGTGCAAACAAAACACTCTTTACAGTAGACCTGTGACCATCCACGTTTATTGTAACCAGAACTACTCTTAAAAAAAAAAATGATATGGCAGTTGTCATAAAGGATTATGTATCGAGAAAATTGCTGTTTAAAATATTTCTACTTTTTAAGTTAAATTTATTAGTGGTTGACATGAAGCACTATTTAGTATTAAACGTAAACAGCAATAAACTAAGACCGATGTAGTCAGAAACAGTAGGAGTCATATTTTTGAATGACTGATTGAAAGCTTGTTTGGGCTGTAGAGACAGAAATGTGGTCCAGAGCTGCAGTGGAAACTATTGTCTTCAAATCTAAACTAGAAAAAAGTAAAGGATCCTTCATATGAGTTAAAAAACTAGTTAAACAAATATAAATGTAAACTTTTTAACTACTATAGCTATTTCAATTTTGTTCAAGCCAACCTATTCAGATAAATAGTTTTGTGTTCCTAAACAAATGTTAATGTTTGAAATTTAAAGCTTTAAATTTTTAATAAATTAGATGCAGTAACTTTAAGCTGGTTTTTGTAATGGTAGAACTACAACATTAAAAAATACAATTCTTTGAATTATCATAAAAATTTGCATTATTATAAAAAATGCATAATATAACATGTTGCTAACAAAGACACTTGTTTCCAATTATGTTAAATTTATGTTCAAAATTTTGGTATAGAAGTTACAATGTATAGTAAATTCTCTGAAAATTATCTTTAAATAGATCTCAATAAAAAACGTTATTTAGTTGCTTAATTTTAAACAAGTTTAGCAAATTACACATAGTCAATTTCAAACATCAAGACATTCAGCTGCGTTTTTTTCAGGGACTTGATAATTACCGTGCTTACGATGATCACAAGTCTACTGTATTTAATTACTTTTCTAATAATTACCATACTCACATAAATTTTAATGTGATCTATATTTTTCTTGTGACCTTTACAAGACTCATAAAGTACGATTTTTATGTACAAATTTTTGACTAAAGTGATCTTAAAGCTATGTTCAGAACCAGAGTATGATGAATCACAGTTGTTTCTCTTCTGGAAAATGGAGGTCTAACCGAAGCCCATGACAAACTTGGGGATTTGATAGGTGAGAGCAGGTATCGCCATGATCACAGACATCCTAAAACATAACAGTACATGAACTACTGTTTACGTAAACCTGTTTGGATAAAAGGAATAAATTTAAATAAAATTTAACTATAAACTCAAGGATAAAAATAGGTTTCCACATCCTGCAGCAAAAAAAAAAAAAATTTTAAGTAATATAAAAATATGAATATGATGTAACAAAAGGTATTATTGCAGAACTAATATAAAAAAAAATAACAATAAACATGTGTAAACAAATTATAAATCAATATTCAGTTTGTTTTACTTTGACAATAAAAGATCTTATGTTATGTCTTATGTTATGACTTATGTTATGACCTATGTCTTATGTTAAGATATGTTACTTCAGAACAGATAATTGCTTTTGGAATTTCAAAAAATAAATCATATAAACAGGCTATTAAAATTTACACTAAAATAAATATATCAATTTACAAACACTAATTATAAATTTATATTTTTTTTAGTATAAATATCACTTCTTATAAATTCATAAAAATAATGAAATCACTAAATATATAAATACAAAAACAACCAGACACTTTGCCTGGCTCAGTGGAACACAGATATTTGCAATTTGTTTAGTGTTAAATCTTTCTACATACAGTGTAAAATGGCTAAAATGGCTTTGATAACATATCAATGTCTCTCCTCTATTTTACTGACAGTAAGTTAGTTGTTAAAATTCCACTGGTTCACTAATCTCTTTTTTGATGACAATAACCACAAACCAATGCAGAGCTAAATTTCTTAACCCCTTTTATGTAGCTTATACGTAATTTTCTATTAATGCAATAATACCATCGGTGTTGAAATGTAAGAGTGGTCTAAGGCGTTGTACTGTGGCCAGGTACAGAGTTGAGGATTGTCGGTTAAAATCCAGCTCGGGCTAGTACTTTTTACTGTGCAACTGTGTAGAGGCGTTAGTCTGTGGCATAGTGGTATAGGGCCCAAAATAAGTAAACGGTGTCCGGCATGGGGGGGGGGTGGAAGATGACGGGATCAGTATTCCTTTTAAAGTTGCATGTACAACATCTGTTTTGCTACTTTTTACTTATAATAAGAGGAAGAGGAAACGCTTTTCTATTTATTTTAATTGACTGTATTTTTATTCGGAATTTATAATATGCAACATTAAAAGACATGTAATTAACTGGACATAAAATATTGACAGTAAAAAAATGGACACAAAAAATTGCATAAAATTCAGATTTTATCAGTAAAATTTGGGAATATTAAAACAATCACATTTTGAAGGGTTAATTATACAGTAACTAAATTGTGAGTGAAAACAGAGTGAGGCAATGCTCATTTTTCAAATTACCATACCAATGTTAATTATAATAAAAAATTGGTCAGTTTAATATTGTGACTGATGGACTAATGACCAATAAAAAAATGAGTAAAAATACACATTTGTTGTATAGAAAATTCACAACGTTTAGTGCAATAATTATTGCAAACCGAAAAATAAATTTCTCAAGAGCATTGAAATTGGGTGTATATAGAAGAATAGCTTAGTCTTAACTGAGCCAACGTCAGTTTATGTAATTGGCAAAAATGCTTAGAACCAATAACGTTAGTAGACACAATTTTATCTCAATGATGTTTAATTAATCAATACACAGTTACTAGGTATGCATGAGTGATTGTCACATGTGGCATAGTTAGGTCGTCTCTGTAAATAACGAGACAAAATATTGGGTGCTACACCCACAGCCAACGACCTTAATTCACTTCGTTTCACAGACAGTCTTCACTTTGGTTTGGAAATGGTTTGGTTTCGCCAGAGTAGTTAACTTGATTATGATTTTGTGTTTTGTTAGCACTTTGAATATAAATTAGTTGTGTTTTATTACAGTTAGTCTAAATTGCACAATGTTAAAATCTAAAATACGTAGAATACTTCATATTTTATGTATGTTTTGTCTATGCGTTTTATTTATTTATTTCATTCTAAAGTACTTAGTAAAGTAAAAGAAACAAGTTAGCTTTAGACACTTAAATATTTAGTTTTTTACTATGAGTGTTTAATACAAGATTTCGTAGTAAAATCTTTAGCTTGCAAATGGTTAAGTGTGCCTTCCAAATATATATAATATTATTCAATATATTCATATGTACGAGGCGTGTTTTTAAAGTAAGTACCGTTTTGGAATCCCGCCGTTGTAGCGCTGCGGTCGGCGTTCAGCGCATGCGTGCTGGGTACTACTATCTGTTGGCAAGCCACGGTCGCCGTTATGGATCCATTAGACCGTATTTAAGGTCACTTATGACTGTTTAAAACTCATCCTCCGATTAAAAATGCCGCCAACTGTAAAGTACATGTTATGATAAGTTTCCGTAACGTTACAGGCATGAAAGCAGCTGATATTCATCAAGATATCTGTGAAGTTTATTGAGAAAACAGAATGAGTGATGGGATTGTTTGGAAATGGGTGAGAGCTTTTAAGGTAGCCGTACGAATGTGCATGATGAGGAACGAAGTGGGAAACCTTCACTCATTACTGATGACTTGGTGTAAAATGTTGATGAAAAAAGTCAGAGAAAACAGACGCTTTACAACTACATCATTATGTAGTGTGTCTTCAAGTGTCAAGAAGTGCGATATATGAAATTGTGACAGAGCGTTTGAAGTACTGAGAGTTATGCTTACGCTAGGTTCCCGAAATGCTGATGGAAAATCACAAAACAAATGTTTGGTAAGAATTACAAAAACAAGCTTTTAACCAGATCTCTCACATTCATAGATCATTAGAATCGTAATGGTTACGATTTTTAAAACCAAAATTTTCACGATGATAGACTCATGATGAATATCAGCTGCTTTCAAATCAGCGTTACGAAAACTTATCACAACATGTGTTTTACAGTTGGCGGCATTTTTAATCGCAGGATGAATTTTAAACAGTCATAAGTGACCTAAAATACGGTCGAATGGATCCACAATGGCGGCTGTGGCTTGCCAACAGATATTAGTACCCAGCATGCATGCGCTGAATGCTGACCGCAGCGCTACAGCGGCGGTATTCCAAAACGGTACTTACTTTAAAAACACGCCTCGTATATTACTGACTAAAATTATAACCAACAATTAAGTTACTTAAAACTAACTTACTTATAATATTCAATTCCTTAACTCACCTCTTTCCAACTGTACAAGTCCAACACCTGTACGTAAGCTTAGACCCGCACCACGTGAGGCCTGTGACAAAATAGTCTGCCTAGCATCACATGCTTATTTACAACTGTCACCACACATGGGTTAAATACTAAAACTATTTCAATGGTTAAACTCTAACTGAACATAAATAAAGCTTAGGCTCAAACCAATCCTCCCAATTTAAAATTCACCAAGAGCAATAAATTTATTCTATGCATGAACATTATTTTAAGGTAACATTATGAATAGTAATAATTATATCAGAAATAAATAAAATAATCTATGGAACATCTGAAGTGTATTAAAGCACTTCCTTCACCTAGAGTTTAAAGTAAAACATGCCTTGATTCAATTCTCAAGAAAAGTGCAAGATTATATTAGATTTGTGTTAGTATATCTAAAATTAAGAACTATATAATTGGAATAGCTCAGTTACAGTGCATTTAATGTTGAAAAAATGTGTCACAGCTCACAAATATTGAATGTTATCTGCCAAATTGTTTCGTACATATCATCTACATGAATATTAATTGTATTAAATATATTCTGTTTAGTGGATATTTTATACTAACAGGCAGTCTAAATTAATATACAAAAAAAAATACTCAAAATTTTGAAGCTATTTATAAATAATTTTGAGACATACCCATATGTGACTAACCGACAGTTCTTGCTTCGCTATGGGATGATTCTTTATGCTTGCTCGGTCTTTCCACCATGGTTCTCTCCAAATCATGATAATATGAGGGTCGTCCAGAAAGTAAAGAACAATTGCGCATCACGGACGGTGCAGTTCCCCCACCACCGCGGGAGTGGGCTTATTCTTAAGTACAAACCTTCCGCTTCAGTTTGAGCTGTGTAGCGGTGCCGTGAGGTCACGTTTGCGTCTCTTGTGGAAGTTCAAAATGGCGGCGCCAATTGAAAATCCCGCCAAGTGTGAAGTCCGTAGTGTGATTCAGTTTCTGAGTGCGCAGCATGTTCGACCCATAGAAATTTATAGGCAAATTAAGGCAGTGTACGGTGACAATGCGATGAATGAGTCATCGGTGAGAAAATGGTGCATTCAATTTAATGAAGGCAGAACTAGTGTGCACGACGAGGAACAAAGTGGAAGGCCGTAACTCGTTACTGACGAGTTGACAGCGAAAGTTGATGAAAAATTCAAGAAAACCGGCGTTTCACTTTGAGCAGTCTACTGGCAGTGGAAAAAATGCCAGTAGACCACTCAAAGTGAAACGCCGGTTTTCTTGAATATTTTCGTCAACTTTCGCTGTCAACTCGTCAGTAACGAGTGACGGCCTTCCACTTCGTTCCTCGTCGTGCACACTAGTTCTGCCTTCATTAAATTGAATGCACCATTTTCTCACCGATGACTCGTTCATCGCATTGTCACCGTACACTGCCTTAATTTGCCTATAAATTTCTATGGGTCGAACATGCTGCGCATTCAGAAACCGAATCACACTACGGACTTCACACTTGGCGGGATTTTCAATTGGCACCGCCATTTTGAACTTCCTCAAGAGACGCAAACGTGACCTCACGGCACCGCTATACAGCTCAAACTGAAGCGGAAGGTTTGGACTAAAGAATAAGCCCACTCCCGCGGTGGTGGGGGAACTGCGCCGTCCGTGATGCGCAATCGTTCTTTACTTTCTGGACGACCCTCGTAATATAAAAACTCAGCCTGGTGCCGTTTAAAAGTAACATAGTTTTATAGTCTAGAAACCCCTATACATCAGTGGTATGCAATGAATACCACACTAACCAAGCTTTTGTGTCATGCTTATATTTTTGGTATCAGCTTTGTGAAATAAATGATTAAATTAATGCCAATGTTACTCTTTTGGAAAAGAGAAATATAAGATGCTGTTTTAACTACTTACAAATACAATTTCGTAAAATCCTTTCTTAACCTCTTAATGACCACGCTCGCATATACGCGAGCACGTGTATAGGGATCGTATTTCCGAGTGCTGCGGTGTCATAGACGATCGTATTACTTCGTTTTTGGTACGAAAGTATTCGGGAAACTTCGGCCTTTCTTGTAGTGTATTTTGTTTTTGACTCCGGGTGATTACATCTCTGCGTGCATTTAATTTCTAAGTCGCGACAGCTGACACGAATTCTGTTGTGCTGTTTGCCGCTGAATAGCTGAATGTAAACAAAGTGAAATGGCGAAACTTAAACTGTGTGTTGATGAATTCCACGAGTATTTTAGTCGTGATGACTTAAGTCTATCTGATAGCGGTGAAAGTGATTTTATTTCAGACATTTCTTCTTCAAAAGTGAACAATTCAATAAATGAAGTAAATGAAAACGTTATTCCAGGCCCGTCTGGAGATGGACCTACAACTGTTTCAGAGGGCATGTCCGATATACTAGATGAAGGTAGGAGTATAAATAACAGAAATGTAACTTTTAGGCCTATTGGAAGGTTTGACCAAACCAATGACATACTTAGGCCTACATTGTGCCAAGCTTCCAAAACAAAAGAAAAAATTGTATTCCCCTGGAAACATGATAAATAATGGTTGAATACCACACCCTTCGTCAATTTTAGAGTAAGTTTATCAAATAAAATTAGATTTTTAGTAATTATAATGTTTCGTAACATTATAAACAACCATTTTATAAGTACTCTTACTGTATGTTAATTTTAAAAATAAATACGTTTTTATTGTTTTATTGTATTTTATTGCTTTATTACCTAAATAAGTACCTAAAAAGTAAAGTTTATTTTTATAAACTATGGTAACTTTCACTCTTTAAAACATTAAAAATTAAAAGTTTCAAATAAAATACTTTATTTATTTATTCCAGGCTTAAATACAAACATATGTTTGAATATCTATTCTTCCTTAAAAAACCTGGTCTGGGGGGGGGGGGTGGACAGCTGATAAAAAACTCAGCTGTTAAAGGGTTAATGGGTCTCTATGGAAAAGCTAGCTTTCCTCTTAATTTCATCAAAATCTATTTCGTTGTTCAGCAGATGATGATGAGTGAGTGCATTGTTCTTGGCTTTTATATGTTAAGATATGGGTGATATGTAAGTAGATACATGCATTGTGTATATGCGTGCATATGAATGTGGGTGTGTGTTGAATATAAACAATCTGATGTAGGATATTCACCATTTTTACTTTTCATTCTTACAATTTATTAGCATACATTCCCAACAACGTAACACAGTTAAAAACTAATAATTTTTAACAAGATAAAATCTTTACAATTAATACTCTGAAGATTTTGAATGAAACGTTTGATGAGATTTTTCTTAACTAACTTAGAATTAATTTATAACCGTTAGAATCCCGGGGTTTAAATTTATCCTTAACAGATAATTGCTGGAGATAACAATAAAAGGTAACAATTCCACCACCACTGCAGTTTAATAAGTTCGCGAAAGAACTAATCAATGATTGTGTGTGTGTTGAATAGTAATCAAGTTTAGATAATTTTTATTTAATTGTTTAGCGATGGTGATTTTCCACAGTCAATGTTACTACTATTGTCACAGAACAAAAATAAATACTTGAGTTTTAAACTATACAGTAAAGAAACTAATTAAACTAGAAAAATAAAAATTACATTAGAACTGTCCTTGTTAATTTCTCTGTATGTGTTGATCTTTTGAGATTTTTAATTTTTTTATTGAGAGTCAAAGTAAAAAGTTGTTTGACTACCACACCACCTAAAAGCACTGCAGTGTTGCACATTGAACAGCTGAAGTTATTTAAGTTTTCTTCCATAAGAGAGAACATATTTTTAAAACCATTTGAAATGACAATATTACAGTTTTTAATTAAAAATAAAACATTTAACAATGTTTAGCATTAGGTTTGTGAATCATTTTTAATGTTTTGTAGTAGGTTTGAACAGTAGGTAGATAGGTAGTTGGAAAACTCAAATCGCTAAATGTACGTACATCTTACGATCAAAATGGTAACACATGAACTGTTTTGTGAACAGAAGTAAACTGAAGATATATTTTTTGGTGAAACATAGTTCTTATAGGAATAAATCAAAGTGGCTTCCGCTGGGAAATACCTCAACAGCAACGATATTTTCTTTTTTCTACTCCGGACGTTAAGAAGGTGCTGCAATTTCACATGCCACTACAGACTGCCCTGCATTTGATTATTAATCCATAAAACCTAATACAAGTATTTTATAGAAACATTCATTCATTTTTTGAATAATGCAATTGTGATGTACAAAACAAAGTTTTATTCCATTTTTTTGGCCTGCTAAATTACTAAAAGAGTTGTTTTTCATTTTTCATAAAAACTTTTTGTTGATTAATAAAAGTTTATACATTCATACAATTCTAAGATATATTAGTAAAAAAGTTAATGCCTTATTATTAAAGTCTCAATATGATCTGGCAAGGGGTTTTTATTGCAAGAATCTTTAAAGTAAACGTTTCGGTTAAAAGTTATAAATCAGGCTCTTTTTTCATTCTACATAAGATTAAAAAAAATATTAAAAGATAACATTTTCCCTTTTATAATCAAAAAGGCATGAATAAAATAGGACAACTTTAATGTAATTTTTATTTCTCTAGTCTCATTAGTTTCTTTGCTGTTATTTTTCAAACTTGAGTGTTTATAATTTTTTCTCCGACAGTAGTAGTCGGTCTTTTATGGCTCGTTGAGCTGTTTACTATGCCATGTGTTACCAAATAAAGAAGTTTATTATTTGGATTTTTTTATATTACTAATTAAAATACAACTTTTCTATATACACTTATACTACAACTATCAATAATTATTCAATTACTTCAAAGTTATGATGTTGTTTATGTTTACTTTATATTCTATATCTTCACCAAAATCTTTTATTTTTGTTTATTCCGGTTGACGAGAGGAGTTTTACTGTAGTTTGACATTCGATATTACAAAAACGACAAACCAATTTTTATTTACAGCTTTTAATTTTGATACGAATACAGTAAAACTACTGTAAACTGAAATAGAAAGGTATTTTCAATAGTTTTTTTTATTTTTTCAGATAACCAATTAATTGTTTATTGTTTATTCATAAGACGCCGATCGTCAAGATATGGGCGAATATGGATTTCGAATGAGTGTGATGAGTGTAGATGAGCGAATGTAGTCATTGTTACAAACTAAGGCCGACTATTCCTTAGAAAGTATCATTAATTAATAGCCCAATGACAAATGAACAGCCGGTGGTTATCAGCTGATCCTTCTCAAAATTAATTGACTCTGATTGGAATCGAACTGAGAACCTTTAATAGCTTATGTTCTTTTGTAGAACTTGCATTACTGGAATTGTCACAATCCATATGATAATTAATTAAAAGAAGGGTTAAAGCAACATTTTCATCAGTTTTTAATATTATGAATGAGCATCTGTGCATGTGTGTGTGCCTGTGAAGGATGGGTGAGAAAATATAAGACATTCAGTAGCTGAGCTTATTGTTGTCCAAGTATTACTAATTTTATTTTCAATTAAAAAAAATGAGAAAAACAGACAGTTTGAAAGATTTTAAAAAGTGAATACTATTAAAATTATTAATATTTTAAAGTATGGGCAAAGTCAAATTTTCATTTTAACATTAACTTGTTTAAGTTTATTGCAGCATAACTTAATAAAGTGATTACCAAATATATAAAAAATACAAATTTTGAACTGTAAATGGGTTTTAAAATATGCACTTTAAGTAGGTTAATGAAAATACATCCTTAAAAAATTAGAAAATACATTTACTTACATTTGAATAAAAAACATAGAAAAATATTCTTATTTATCTGTTCTTTAATAGTCCACAGAGTACTTGTTTTAAAATATATCTCAGTCTATATTATTACAATGTAAATTACTATTAAAATATGCAATATCACAATCACAAAAATTAATATAAAATCTTTACCAATGCTATACGAAAGACAAATCTCATATTTACAGAAAAACTAAAACAAGCTACTTTTAAAATTATTACACAGTAATAAAAATATCCACATACATAGAGTAGTAAAAAACTAAGTTAATGCAGACTGTTGGACAATAAACTCGAGCTGGTTTTATTCTAAAAATACACTATGCATGACCCTAAATTTACCCAATTAGGCACACTTCTCCAAAGCCCCCAATTAATGTGTGAACATTCAAATTTAATTTTTTTTTTTTTATTGAAATGTTTGTTTTGGATGATATATTCAAATTTTAAGAAGAAAATTCATGTTTTTTCAATGAAAAGGGGTCATTAGTAAAACAATTTTCCCATTAAACATCAAAAGATTATTTATAAGCTGATGGGATTGACGAAGCTATTTACTATGATTCTCTTCGTCATATCTGTATATACCATCGAAACAACATATCAAAGAAGAAATGGCAATTTAATGTTCTCATTGATTTGGTAGTTCGGAGAAGCGTACCTAGTTAGATGGACCAAAGCGTTGTGGATGGATATTGTTAGAGTACAATCCAGCCGAGCCTATTGTCCTCAGTCTGCCTCAGCTTTACTGTTACAACGTGTAAGAAATCATTGGAAATATTACTTTGGCTACAGCTAAGTACAGAGTAAGTAAGAGTGTTACTGCTTAACCCATACAGGTGAGGTTAGTGTTCTACAAGGTAACATGCTGTAAGAGTTCCGTGCAGTGAGTGAGGAGGGAGGCTTGCCAACTGAACCCTGTGAGGTAAGAGACATACGATAGGGCAAATCCATTGTAGATCCAAGCCCGCCAACCCGTGCGAGTGTTAGCATCAATGCGACTCTCTATCTCCTGACAGAGAGTCTTGCGGTCATGTGACCGTCCAGACCGGAGGTCGCAGATAAGTCGCTTCTTGCATTCCGCATCACATGTTGGCCTCATTGGTGAGTTCTTCCAATAAAACCTAAAAAAATTTATGAAGTTCATTTTAAGGTTAGCTGACTTAGTTTAAACGATTAAAGGTTGTTTGAAACTCCAACTAAAAAATAAAAAAGATAGCCTAGAGGGCACTAGACTTCAATTTAATGTAGGAAATGTAGAAAATAATCTATTATCTATTGAAAACCATCTTCAATCATGATTTAAGTAGGTTTCCAGGGCAGAAGCATATTTATATTCTTGTGATAGTTACGACTGCGTTGTTTTTGTTTACTGAATGATTTCTCTTTTAGGTAAATTTGGTTTTAATACCCCTCCTAAGATATCTAAATGGAAAATTTGATTTTTACTTTAAATTTGTAGTCTATTTTATTCACTTATAACAACCAAAGTTTTAAGCTAAATTATGAGGGTTTACAATATAATGTAGTAAAAGAGGCATGACATCAGTTCTTTAATTTTTTTTTTTGGGAGAGTGAGGAAAAAAATAGTCTATAAACAAGAATATAAACATATACAAAACGTCAAATAAAACATTTATAAAAATAAACGGACTTTCACTGCCAACTTTCTAATGTTCTTGTATGTCATGTTTGGCCATATTTTCCCAGATAATCTGGTTTAATATTTTTATTGGAAGAATAATTTGCTTTAATGTTGAAAGGGCTCTTTGAAGGAAACAAACATAGTACAAATTACAAAAAATAATCACACAATAATTCTGATGAATACTGACATATTCTTATGTGTTATTCATGATGAACTCATATTTTACCTGAGGCACCATTTAAAATTGTCTAGAACTTAATTAACAACAAAATGCATAAACGAAGATATACTCATAAGATTTAGCTATCCAAGCCTCAAATTCTGACACTGAAGAACTATAAATTATTTACCCTTTAGAATATTATAACATAATCAATACAATAACACAATTACTTGTCAAAGAACCGTACATACCTGTAGTACAGGTCAAACACAGTCTGGTTCTCTGCCATGACATTAACCAGGGTATCCAACTCCTGTGGGAGCAGGGAAGGCACCTGGAAGGCAGCTCTGTAACTGTACAGTTTGTACCAGATGGGGTAGTCATACAGGTTGGCTTCCTTCAGGTTCATTATCCATGTTTCATGATCAACCACCATCTACAATGACAATTTAAACTTAGAAGACATCTAAAAAAAGTGTCAAATACATATAAAAGGATCATTTTTAAAGAAAGAACCATTTTGCAATGGTGTAAGAAAAACCTTTTTCAGAACATAAATTGTATTTAGGCTAAAATATGAACATTTATTTACTTTACAACATAGTCGCCACCAATTTCAAGATGTTTGTTATATCACAGCATCTGCTCACTAAAGAACTCTGCCGCTAGACCATTAAACCAGTTTTTATTATCTGGTCCCAGCTATTTAACTTGAATGTATAAACTAGTTCACATTAGGGCTACTATTTTAATAAATTAAATGATAAATATAATAAAGTACCCTTTTTTTATGTCAATACCATTGTACGTGTATGGGTGGGTGCAATGAAAATGTACCAATGTAAATGTTTTAGTGAACAAACAGACAAGAACTTGAATTAAAAATGGAAGAGTCAGCCATATTGATTTTTCGGCCAATTACCGTAGGTCACGTGGGTCGTGCCTCCGCCCCCCTCTCCAGCATACCTGCCAACCAGTCCCCACCCCACCACCTGTTATAAAGCTGGAAGGTCACTTGCCGATTTCAGTCTCAGAGAAACCACTGAGGATGCCACATCACAGTATGGGCGAAACGTCTGGTCATCTTGTAAATATTGTAGATAGTACCTTGACGCGGTTGTCAACGGAAACTGTAGATTCTAGTTAAAGTACCCTTTTATTCATTTATATAAAAATATATGACCGGTTTCGGCTCTTAGGCCATCTTCAGATAGTCATCTGATAATATATTTATATAAAAATGAATAAAAGGGTACTTTATTATATTTATCATTTAATTTATTTAACTTGAAATTTTGTTTAGAAAAAAAAACTTGATAAGTTAGAAAAAACTTAACAGAAACAACTTTTACTTACCCTGGTAGATTTGTCATGATCCCCATCAACATAATATATCCGGTAGCCCGGATTAAGGTCGTAGTAGGGAGTGACTGAGGGTCCAATGAACGCTACGCTGATAGCCCTTCCAAGGTCTTGAGTGTCGTAAAACAATTCATATTCATCGTAATGTGTGTGGCCAAAAAACTGAGCAGTGATTGTGGACTCGTACCTATATCAACAAAGAAAGATAACTGAACAAAACAATACGATATTATTCTTTTTAAATTGCTTGAATACTAGTTTATAAGTAATATAAATAAAAAAAACTAAGTAACCTTAAATGTATGTGCATAAATAAGCATGACACACATTTTTATATTAACTAAAGACATGTGTAACATTTAATCTGGGATCAACGTATAATGTGACTTCCAAACCAAGGGATCATAGAGATAAAAAATATGATGCTTTACCAGGAGTCAAAGTTGAGTGGATGGATGGCCATTCTTATTATATCACTAAAAAGAGAAATGTACATAAAATAAAATAAAATATAAATTAAAGAAAAATATCTGCGGGTGGTTTGATAGTATAAAAAAAAAAAAAACTACTCCTGTGATTAATTTTTATTTTGTGTGGCATTTTTGAAACTAGTATATTAGAGAGATAGGACATCAGCAAACTTACCTTAAAAGACAAGTTCACTAACATCAGAATAGTAGTTACAAACACAAAATACACAAAATCTCACAAATTTTCAACACCACAGGCATTTTCTTTAGGTGAGTAGAGGGAGAGAGAGAGGGACACTGAAATGACTTCCACTATTGCTGGGTAGGTGGCTGTGGTGGGGGTTGTACATCCATAGAGCAACACTCAGGTGTAGATGCAGTATTTCAGTTAGTATGTATAAAAAAAAATTATAAAAAGTATAAAAAAATTTTATACATACTAACTGAAATACTGCATCTACACCTGAGTGTTGCTCTATGGATGTACACCCCCCACCACAGCCAACTACCCAGCAATAGTGGAAGTCATTTCAGTGTCCCTCTCTCTCTCTCTCCCTCTACTCACCTGAAGAAAATGCCTGTGGTGTTGAACATTTGTGAGATTTTGTGTATTTTGTGTTTGTGACTACTATTCTGATATTAGTGAACTTGTCTTTTAAGGTAAGTTTGCTGATGTCCTATCTCTCTAATATACTAATTCCTGGCCTAGTGCCCTTTAACCTAACCTAACATTTTTGAAATTAAGTTTCTTTCCAACACAGGACAACATGAGTAAATAAATTTATTTATTCAAAATATGCAACAGCCGTTCACAACAGTTTTTCCTTTCTTGCCTATGGCTAAATTATACATATTTTGTCACATATTCCATCCTAAAAAATATAATCCTAAGAACAAATTTAATACTAACGAACTAAAAAATCTTGATAAAAAATATTCTTCATAACAAATATAAAACATAAGAAATTTTAATAACAGATAAAACAATTTTATAAAATATGTATATATATAATGAATTTAATTACACAATCTGTTTATAGGATCAGTACCAACCCTGTGTTATGTTCATGGACACCAAAATACTATTTCATTTTGACTCTCTTTTAAATACGAGTGGGGTAGATAAAGAGATTATGTATTAATTTGTGTTGTGATAACAATTATGAGTCAAATTGCACCTTCAGCTAGCAAATTCTGAAGTACTAGACTAAATCACCAGGAATGAAAATTCTTACCTATTTATGATGTCGTAGTAATTTCTACTCCAGATCTTGAGACAGTCACTGTGACCGGGTGGAATGTGCCCGATGACATGAACCTTTTCTCCACTAAATTCTGCACTTTGCAGCTCATATATGAACCACTGCAACTCCTTTGCAGGATCTGTGCTGTTGAGAAGCAGCCACCTGCACAGAAAACAGTTATTATTTTTAACCCTTTCCGATCTAAAGCCATACCTGGTACGGCTTTTGGATCATGATGTAATAACGTTGATCAATCGGAACCTGTGCCGTGATTTGTTTTTTCGAATAGCAGTACAAATTATTAAAATTAACATTAATTTTTAACTGTGTATTTCACAGTTGATCGGTACTTTGCTTACAATGTCAGATGTTACGCGTCGTTACTATTGTTTAAAATAATAGTTTTAAGTATTTTACGTATTATTATTATTATTATTATTATTATTATAATATAGTTGTTTTAGGTTACTAATGAGTATTATTGTGACAAATAACATGATTTACTCCGTCAATATGGCTTTAGACGCAATCATAGCACAAACATGGCAATTGCAACTATTGTAAATCACATCTCAGACAATTTTGAAAGTAAGGTGGTTGTAGGTTCATGTCTAACTGACTTAACGAAAGCCTTTGATTGTATTTGTCATAGCATTTAGTTTTTAGTAAATTTAGTTTTTGTAGTGTCAATCCATTCCCCTCGGATGGCAGTTTTTTTGACACTCCAGCTTAGGCTTACCAAAACCATTAATAGTCATTATTACCAACAGATAAAAATTTTCAACAAACTTCTTCAAGCAATCAGACTATTTCAACAGCCTAGCTTTAAAATTAAGACTTTGTAAATATGGTAAATTGTAAAATTTAGAGTTACTCACACACTCCTACTTATAATGAAGGACCATTTTGAATTGACTTTTTTAGTAGCCTCAGACTATTTATTTTTCTTTTAGTTGGCTGAAGGTTGTAAAACTTTGAAAAAAATCTATTTTCCTTTTAATCTTTTTTATAATATTTTGTATGCAGTAAATAAAAATAGCTACTCTGAAAAAATGTTTATTTATGGATCATAACAGACTGATATGTTCATTTACTAAAAGGAAAAACATATTTATGTTAATAGCTGTAACAAAACTTAACTTATAAGGTTAGTTTTACTACAATACATAATGTGGCTGAAAATAAATAAGAGTGCAACAGAGAGTAGAGTCATTGAAAATAGGGTAGGAAAGTGTTAAAGATTATGATAAAACAGGGTGAAACAAAATCAGAAAAAATTATTAAAAATGGAAAGTGGTGTTAATTGTATATAATATTCCAAAAAAGGTTGTGGTACATCACCATTTAATGGTTATATTTCAATGTAAGAATGGAAACACAATCATATAATATTTATTACCAAAATGTTAGGGGACTAAACTGTACTTAGACTAGGAGACCAACCAATTTAGATCAGGGGTGCTTGGAGGTAATTACAATATTATTGCAGAAAAGCAACAAGTTTGTTATGTGAGTTTAAACATTAAAAGGAAAGCAGGCTCTAAACAACACACTCCTCCTAGTCCATAACTTCATCTGCAGCCTACAAATATAGCTTACTTGTTCTACAGGGAAAAATTGCAAACATATGTGAACTGTCATATGTCAGGTCAGTAATTTGCACTTACCAGTTTTTGTTATTGCAATAGTTCATGTTAAGTGAGATGATGCGAAAACCAGGCCTTACTAAGACGCTGTAGAATGCCCCTCGCCGGACTGTTCGGGAAACAGATGCTGGCAGCCACTTTCTCCATTCCCGATCTAATTCGTTGTACAGCCACTCTATACCATAGTCATTGTGAATGAATGGTGGTGGAAAGCTAAACAGATGTATTTTAATTAGTTAGTGAACAAAACTATTATTGTAACTGGCATTCATTGCATGTAATCTGTCCTATTTGTTATGGTGTACGTAACCAACCAACCAATGACAGCGCTGCATTGGTTTCATAGCCCCCAACTTTAAATCAACAAATTTGAATTGGTTTTAATATGGTTTACACCAAAATTAGGAAGGCTAGTTAGCCATAGTGTATTTTTTCATCGATTTGCAATTTTTAAGCGTATTATTTAATTTGTTTTTATCAACATTACAATAACAAAAACATAAGTAACACCAATTAACCCTTTTGTTCCCAGGGTCTGATTTTTCGGACGTCAGTAGTATTTCCAAATGTATCTGACGTCCAAACTTTTTTGAAAGCAGTGATATCTCCTAATTTATCCTGTGTCTCAATTTTCAGACGTTTACAAAAAAAATTATAAAAAATATATTACGTTATCGTCTTCTAATAATTTATTAACTTGTAACAGTTTATATTGCGATGTTCAGAAAGAACTGTTTTATCGCACTGGTATGCTAAAATAACTTTAGTCAATCACAGTGTGCAAGCAACAGAGAATATTGATTTATGTGACTGTGGCGCAACATAACTAGACAAATTCATCACAGTCAGCTGCTCTTGCTAACAGCGTTGTACGTGTTTATTTTAAATTTAATTTTTGTATACATGTTCATTTTTAAATTATGTTTCTTGGTATATAAATTTAAATTATGTGGGATTTTTTTCCTTATATTGTTACTGTAAGATGAATTGTAAAAAATAAAAAAAATTCTTTCTTAAATTATTTCCCCCCATGATGGGTGAACATAATTTTTATTACTTTAGTGTGTAGATTAGGTTACTACAAGCATAATTAAAAATATTATAAACATTGGATCATAAACAAGATTTATTACAGTAGAACTTGGATAATTCGAACCTGAAGGGACCAATGCGAAAATTCGAATTATCCAATACTTCAAATTAACCAAGTTGTATTTTTTATGTAACTTTCATGATCCTAAAAGGCTTAAAATAATACCCACAAATTACTTTTTTAATATAAAATTTAATGTATTCATTTAAAGTTCACTACAGTATATTAAACATAACTATAGAGGTATACATTATGTAAAAATTACAATAATGAAGGTTTAACAAATTAGGTAAATACAGTACATGTATGTAGATAGACTTACACTTTTTTAAGTTTAATAAAGTAATTAGAAATATCTTGTTGCTTTGAAGAATTAATTTTTTTGTATTTACAAAATTTTCAAGAATATTTAGAGATTGGAAAACAGATTCACTTACATTAGATTGCCCTTCAATATACCGTCGAAAATCATAAAGTTGCTGAAGGGCCTCTGATGTTGTAGGGATTGATGGCTGTTCTACTTCATCCACATCTTCTTCCAGGTCCGACAATTCAGCATTGTTTTTGTTCTTTACCTCCGCCAAAATGTCTTGATCAGAAAGTTCTCCACACACTGCTACTTGTTCATCTAAATTTATGTACTCTTCAAAGGTTGACTCTTCCCATCCGTCGGGTGTAGAAAGAACATCTTCTTCTAAAGCTCTATCATGGTCAGATATCTTGACAAACCCAGCTTTTTTGAAGCAATTCGAAATTGTTGTTTGAGACACTTGACCCCATGCTTGACACATTCTTGATGCTTGAAGGAGGTCAATTTTGAAGGTGTTTTTCTTTTCCAATGAATCTGTCAAGAGGTTTTGTACAACCAGTCGCCGGTAAAAGTGTTTAAAATTTTTAATAATGCCCTGATCCATTGGTTGTACAACTGACGTCATGTTAGGGGGGAAAAAGATAACCTTAACATTGCCCATATTTGGAATTGAATTGTGGGCAGTACAGTTGTCAACAAATAGGATGATTGTTCTTTTCTGTTTACAGAAATGTTTGTCTAGTTTTAACAGCCACTCTGCAAACAGCTCTGATGTCATCCAAGCCTTCTTATTTGATTTGTATTCGATAGGTTTGGATTTTACGTTTTTAAAGCATCTTGGATTGCACGATTTGCCTATCATAAGCAAAGGCAACTTTTCACTTCCGTCCATATTAGCTCCAACTAACAAAGTAACTCTTTCTTTACTGTTCTTTCCTCCTCTGCATTGATCTCCTTTAAAAGTTAGTATTTTGTCTGGAGTAAATTAAAAAAATAAACCAGTTTCATCCACGTTGAACATGTTTTTTGCTGGAGTTTCTTCAATCATTTTTAAAACATCATTTTTCCAAACATTTGCAGCTTCTTGGTTGACGCTAGCACTTTCACCGCAAACAGACTTGAATGTTACATTGTTCCTGTCCTTAAACCCGTCTAACCAACCAGCACTCGCTTTAAAATCAGATTTTCCCAAATTTACAGCAAATTCTTCTGCCTTTGTTCGAACAAGAGGTCCTGATAAGGGAATATTCATGTCCCGGGCTTGCTTGAACCACTTAAGCACGCATTCATCAACTTCTGGGTTCTCCGGATCTCTGGCCCTTTTACGGTTCTTGCCACTTAAAGCACTGTTCATTATTTTATCCCTATTCTTCAAAAATGTAAACACTGTGTTAGGTGCTATCCCATACTTTTTAGCGATGTCACATTTTTTCATTATACCCTGTTCCACCTCACGAATTACAGCCACTTTTTCATGAAATGTTAATGTCTTGTACTGAACACGCGGCTTACTAGTTGAAGCCATTTTGATCAATAACACAAACAAAACAAACTTACAATTAAAGGCACACTAATAAACAACACACAATTAACGGCACAGACTACACGACTGCACTGGGCGGGCCGGCTGGATGGGGTGGGGGCGCCGGGTCAACAATCGCAACATAGTGGCGGGGCGCGCCGAGGGGAGGGGAAGAGACAGATTACGAATTCCCAGAAGGTGATTGCCTGCCGACACACTGACCAAACAATGCAAACCTCAAACGGAACCTTGTTTACAGTACATTAGTCAATGTTTCACTTTTACCGTTGATGTAAAAACTTCGAATTAAAGAGATTTAACTTCGAATTATCTATGATTATTTTACATTGGTAATATTAAAATGTTCAAGGGACCAACCCAAAACTTCGAATTAAAGGCAATTTCGAATTAAAGAAGTTCTAATTATCCAAGTTCTACTGTATATACTAAAAACGCTGCAAATTCCCTAATTTGGCCCTGGGATCCTGGGAGATACCCTGTGCCATAAGGTCGGTTTTTTAGACATACCACACATTAAATTCTTGGAAGCAAAAGGGTGAATGAACATTACTGTGTGATTAGCTATCAGAAATATTTGATTCACCTTTACCTAATTTTACAAACTAACTTTAGAGTGCATCTGTCAGAGTCATTGATATAGACTTAAATCTGTTATAATTTAATTTGCATGGTGTATATTCTAATTATCGATGAAAAGCAGTTTCACAAATATAACAAACTAGCTTTAGACTGTATATTAATTTCTAAAAATGAGGCAATAAATTCCAAGTCTCTTTTATCTCAGCAATACAATACAATGATGGTTAAATAATCTCAGTTCAACATAGATTAAAATTGTATGAAAAATTTTACAATAAATCCAACACATTTAGAAACAAGTTTTAAAAATAGTTGACAAGTATGAAAATAATATTAATAAATTAAAAAAAACAAGGAATTTATTATTAATAAACTAATTTATTCATTTGATGAGGTTTTCCAACTTTGTTCACAAAATAATTAAAATATGTAGACACTTGTTTTAAAATTGTTATGTTCAGTATTTTTATTAAGAATTGAGACTATTTAAATGTAGTCTTATGCATAATATTAATAAAGAATTTTAGACTTTAGTTTGAGTGCATTAATATAACATTATTCACAATTAAAGTAATTATTTTAAAGTTTTCCCCATTGGTGGCCACACTCAAAAATAGTTTTTTACCAACAGTATGAAATTAACTGCTTATGTGAAATAAATGCTGAGAAAATAAATCTGATGTGTTTTTCTTTTGAATATGATTAAAGATAAAATCTTAAAAATAAAAATGTTTATCATTTAACTTCAAGTCTTTTATGATGTTAGAAGTATTTTTGTTTAATTCATAAATATATTTTTCTGTCTATTATTGTGTAGGGCACAATATTGTTAACAAACAAAAGACAAATATAACTATACAACAGATAAGTGATTTATTCAAGTAAGACTACATCTTTACTGTTTTCACTAGCCAGTGATACTTAATTTGAAAACTTTTAATTTTTCACACCACAAACATAAATTAATGTAATTTTTATGGTGTGTACTTACCACAAGTATGTATTGACCAATTTCATTATTCTAAGGCCAGAGGGATTCATAAAGACAATTTATTTGTGTTATTTATAATTTTTTAAATCATACAAAAAAATAAGCGTTAACTAAATTGCTTTATTTTGGTACACTGTATAGTATCTTACCTATTGACAGGGGCAGCCTCGTGATTTCCCAATGCTGGGAAAATCGGAATACCAGGAAACAGCTGTACCATCTGCTCCACCGTCTGCTTAAGCACCATAAGATTCTCTTCCCGAGTCTGGTTCCAGACATCATGCGGAGGAAGATCTCCAGTCCACAGAATGTAATCTATATCCTGAACACAATAGTTTCACAAAAACTGATTTTTACAAATTTAAACAGGTTAGACTTAAACTTTAGAGTTTTGATTGGGGGTTTGAGAATTATTGTCAAATTGAATGTGTTGATATATTTCTCAGCTCTGGTGACACTTTCCTTAGTGATCCACCCACTTCTTCTACATATTACTGTTTCTGGCCAATCTCCCCTTTCAGTATATGATTATTAATAGTTAAGCCTAAGGTGTGTCTAAATAATGAGCGTTCAATGTATGTGGTTGGATGGTTGTCAAAAATTAAGTAAAGGTAGAACAAAGTTTATCCAAGCTCCCCAGAATCGTATTTTCCTAACTTGAAATTGAATGTTAGTCATCATGTTGATATTCTTCAGAGCTTCAGGTGCTATCTGCATCAAAGAATGTGTTATAATATTAAATCCCAGTCTGATCGTTGACTACGGATGAATACCTCATGGGAAATTTTTCTTTATAGGAGAGGCTGATATCCACTTAGACCTTACTCTACCCCACGATAGACTATTGGCCTGTGCGGGAGGTAGAATCCGTACAGTACAAGGTGAATATTACTGGTGAAAACTGACAATCAAGGCCGGGATTTGAACCTGCATTATCTCTAACTCAGGTACAAAGTCCTGATGCCTTAGACCGCTTGGCCACTAGCTCTCCAAAACAAAGACACTAGACGAGCAAGACACAACACCGCCGCGCATGCAAGATATTGACATTCAACTCCACTGGCTGATACCCAAATAAGAACTAAAGGGAGGAAATTTATCCCAACTAGACGCTTAGATGATTTTAGATTCTCAATAATTTGTTCTACTTCCAGTTGTTAGAGCAATTAGTGCTACGTAGTACTACTTGGCAGTACGTTGCCAAGTGATCCACACATACAAATAAATTTGGAACCTATGTAATTATAGTATATAATTCTTTGACACGGATGGCACTAGAAACTTTAAGGATATCAATGAGACAAGCCAATTACGCTTAGGAAGTTGAACTAGTTATTGCAGTCTTCAATTGAACTCTACATATTCTCTTTCATTATTACTAACTAGACATCACTATACAATGACTTTAAATATCATAAGTCTTTATCTATCTTAATTTTTCAAAATAAATTTGTTATTTAACATGTTGTTTACAGAGTATTACACAGCCATGATATTGACTTAAACACATACTATGTGAATTCTCAAAAATGTTTAGATTAATATATCAAGTGTATTACAAAAATGTGGGGGGGGGGGAGTACACAGAACTGTTGAATGGGTACAGTTAGAAAGAGTTAGAGAAATTAAAACATTTCTATATTTACTACATTTTATAACCTGCTAGAATGTAAAGTAGCCTAATTTACATGCAGCATGATAAGGATTGAAAAAAAAAAAATTAGCAGCATTATCTAGAAAAAACTTCTTTAGAAGGTTAGAGGAGGAAGAGGAGAGAAAGGGTACCCATAAAGTAACAGAGATTAAATCTTATAAACATAGCCTACAGTTACAAGAGTTTTTAAGGTCCCTTAAGTTGTGAAGCTTACCGGATGAGTGCTGGCAATATGTTGTAGCATGTGATCCACTGTGCGTTTTGGTGAGTCGCACTTGCGGTAGTCTCCCCAACGCCCAGCAGCTGCTGCTGGAGTCCTTGCAGGACCGTTGGTGAGCCTGCAGCACAGAGGCTCCTTACAGTCTGCATTAGTGCCTTCTTGATAGTAGGGGTCATAGTGGGTGTCCGATAAGTGCAGGATCTTAAATGTGGCTGCAGACGCCTACACAGACCTCTATACCATCATGATCCCATCATTCAACAACAGAGTTACGATAATTGTCTAGGAGATGATAAATCTCCAAACTATAAAGTCAGAGACTAGTTATAACTAGTCAGTGTGAAGTTTATGTTAATATTTTTCTCATATACATTTTTTTATAAATCAGTCAATCAATCAATCATGTCTTTATTTACTAAATCATTAAGAATAGTGGCCTCATAAGAAATTAAACAATGATTGAATGATAAAAAAACATGGGCATATAAAAAACACACATTGTCAACGCAGAAATTATGTATACCGAGTTTCAAAATTGTTTACTTATAAAACTAAGAAGCCTATCAAAAATTCAATAACACCATTATTCTTCTCATTTTATTGCACGCTATGACATATGCATTTTTAAATTTTACTATAAGTTCCAATAATTTTCCTCCTAGTAGGAACAAGAAAAGTACCTTAATTTTAACTTGTTTTCACTAGTTAACCACTTTACACTTTTGTTAGTTCATGTATTGCATTTATATTTTAATCAAGGAGCAACATGGATTTACTACTGGAAGGTCTATAGTTACCAACTTTTTACTCATGCAAGACTATATTTTGGATGTTTTTAGTAGAGGAAATCACGTAGATGCTATTTACATGGACTTTGCTAAGGAATTTGATAAGGTTGATCATAGTCTTCTTCTCTCCAAACTGAGTGGTTATTGAATAGTTGGTCATTTGTGGGATTGGTTCAGAAGTTAACTACAACTTTGAACCTTAGCTGTGAGTTATGGGTCTAGAGTATCATCGGCCTTCATTTCTTTATCGGGTGTACCTCAAGGGCCCTTTTTGGGCCCATTAATATTTGTACTTTTCCAAAACGACACTGGTAAGAAACTGCCCGTTAACTTTTGTTTATTTGCTGATGATGTTAAGTTGTACCAGGAAATACGATCTGAAGAGGACTTAATAGGGGTGCAGGATTCTATTTACCAAATTCTACGGTGGTGTGAAATTAATAGGATGACTATTAATCCTATAAAGTCTAAACACATTATGTTTCACAGAACTAAAACTCCAATCATTACTAACTTATATTTAGATGGTACTATAATTGAAAAGAGTGATCTTATACGAGACCTTGGAATTTTGATGCACTTTTCTCTGGACTTCAGTTATCATATTGATGCTATTTGTTCTAAGACATCTAGAATGCTTGAGTTTGTTTTGCTATTAGCCAGATTTGGCCTCAATTCCAGAACAATGGTCATACTATATAAAGCTCTAGTACGGCCAAATCTAGAATACGCATCTCCATTAAGCCACCATACCAGACGAGACATATTAATAGGATCCAATCTATCCAGAAAAGATTTATAAGAATATTGGGCATGAAGAACGGATTTCTCTACAAGGAAGTTCCAATTTCTGAAATTGAAGCTAACCATGAGGTGTCTTATAGACAGCTATAAGACCACTTGCTACTAGATGTCTTATAGCTGATCTCATATTTCTTTATAAACTTTTAAATGGCACTGTTGATTGTCCGCCGTTACTTCAACTGATCAGCTTCAGGGTCCATCAGCTACAAGACTACGCCACCTTTTTGAGATTAGGCATTTGGGCACTAACTACCATCTGCCCAGTCCTATTCCCAGAATGATGAGAGAAGGGAACAAAATCTGCCATCTTGTGGACTTTTTCAACTTGTCAATTGAATCCTTCAGACGGATAGTTCATTTATCTGCCGTCAATGATATGGTTTAATGCTCTACCTCACTATGTAAATTTTAAAATACTGTATTTATAAACATAAGAGACTGTAAGTGAATGATTTTTTATGGCTGAAATAGAGGACCACACCTGAGTCAGTGTGAGCATGGTCTCTACACATCTGATTATGATTATTTTTGAACATTATTGTATTTTTAATATTATCATTCTATGTTACTTTTGTTTTGTTGCCATGTTGAACTATTATTTATAAACATTTAAAATTGGTATACAAAGTACTGTGGGCAATAAAATAAAAAATAAAATACGTGGTTGACCGGAAGGTTTTCTAATAGTTTTATAAATTTCTGAATTTTAAATTTTCAAGAAAAAATAACTCTCTGAAACAATGTTTCTTTGGCTTCTAGAGGTTGTAATGTTAATTACTTGACCATATTGTGATCTTATGAAATGTATAGTTATGAAACACTACTTTTACATGATTAAGTAAAAGTAAGATAATTGATAAGAACCTTTTTTCTTGAAAGCAGTCGGTTAAAAAAAAAACGTTACTGTTGATAAAACAGACAGTAAGAAGTTCTAAAACTATTATATGATGGCAGTAACAGGCAATGAGGTTTATCACAGGTTTAATATCTATTTAAACCTGTGATAAGAAAGATAACGCTAGAGGACGGCGGAGAGGTGGACGAGCCGCTGGCGATTGCAAACCATAAATACATATAAGGTATGTAGAAATACATAAATATACATAATACATATAGAAATACATAAATACATATAGAATATCTTGTATCAGGTATGTACCACCCGCCCATACATATGAGGAGTTACTTGCCCACCCTCCCGCCCATAAATATAGGGAGTTACTTGCCCACCCACCCGCCCATACATATAAGGAGTTACTGGCCCACCAGTCCCACCCATACACATAGAGAGTTACTTGCCCACCCACCCACCCATACATATAGGGAGTTACTTGCCCACCCACCCGCCCATACATATAAGGAGTTACTTGCCCACCTACCCACCCATACACATAGAGTTACTTGCCCACCCACCCGCCCATACATATAAGGAGTTACTGGCCCACCAGCCCACCCATACACATAGAGAGTTACTCATCAGCAGTTGTAGATGAGCTAATGTCCTTGGACTTATGTATCAGGCATATAAGTCAAGGAGAGTCAAAGTGCTTTTAAAGTGCTTTTAAAGAGAGTCAAAGTGGAGATTTAAAAGAAAGCCCATCAAGTCCTATAATCTTATATTATTACTAAAATAGGCAATGAGAAATAACTCTTTTCATATAGTTAATTGTTAGGTGTTGGCTCACCGATGGAGGGGTGGGTGGCTGCACCGGGGGCTTGGGGACAGGGGGAAATACCACCCTCCACTCATGGGTGGGGTTATCTACATCTCCACAAGCATCTCCAATAACAAAACTGCAGATCTCTTCCGGCCCTATCTTGAGTCGCTTCAACACATAAACCACTTCTCCCTGTGAACAGTTATACACTAATGTCAATACAATTTTAGGTTTGTGATTAAACTAATACGTAATGAGGATTTTTCTTATTTTGCAGTGCATTATCAAATAGAACAAATAAAATATTTTTCCAAGCTATATTTAAACTTTAAAATATGCGTCGCAGTACATAATTTTATAAATTGTTGTTCAATTTATCTAGGAAAGATTAACAAAATATTAAAACATAATCGGTGAAATTAAATGCAGAACACTACGATGGGCAGGACATATATTGAGAAGAGTAGAAAAACGTTAATTGGAGAGTAATACTGAAGGAGACGTCCTCATGGAAGGCCAAACAGATATGGCCTGTTTTTTAAAAACCTTATTTAAAGTTTATTTTAAGACTTATTGATTAGTTTTAGGAATATGGATGATTTTTATATTAAATATATAAAGAAGAAAACTGACAATGTCAATTGCATCTTTTGAAAGTCAACGACTAAAAAAGAATCTTAAATCTTGGTGGACTAGAGAGAATTAAAGAATATTTTATGAACTATACTTAGGATTAAATTGTTTTATTTCATATAGTTTTAGTTAGACATAGTGATACACCATGCGTTGATGCCATCCTTGTATACTTTGTATATACGTTTGAATAAAGTTACTTCAACTATTTAGAATCAAGTGAAAGCTGATATGGAGAATGTGGGAGTTGCAGACATGTCACAGAGGGCCAATTACCATGGAGGAAATACGTTGGTGCAGTTAAATATGAACTCGGATATAAAAGGCAATGGGAATAAGAGTAAAATTGTTATTAAAAATGTCACATCACTAAGAATTAGTTAGTTTCTTAATACGAGGAATGGAATATACTGAAACATTATTTTTCTTTAGATTCCATCAAGTTTCAATAAAAAACTGCAGCAAATGAAATTAAATTTTAATTTTGTTGTACAACAACTGGAAGATGATTCTATTTAAGCGACCAGTTAATTTGACATACCCCAAAGAGCTCTGTGATCCCCTCGCATACTCTGGGCGTTTGCAGTTTAAGGCTAACACAGAACTGGTAAGTGATTTTTATAATGTCATTCCTCGTCTTTCCTGCCCTGATATAATGCTGAAGCAGGCCTGCTCCTATAAAAAAACAGAACATTTGCACTAACAACATAAAGCCATACATCATGATATTAAAAACACAATATTTTCTCCAAAGTAGGTAAAATAAATATTTAGTAGAACTATAATATTTTTTTACTAATAATATACACATTAGATTTAATACCTTCCATAGGAGTGTTTTCCAGAGTTGTAATAATTCACGATGCAATTGAAAAATTACTTTATAATCTGCAAAGTTAAAGTTAACAAGCAAAGTTAAAAACAGAACAATCTGCCCCTTTAATTTAATTATTCATTTGAAAACTTTAGAACAATAGTGAAAAAAACGGATTTGAAATAAATACTAAGAAAAACACATTTCATGGAACGTGAAGTATAAAAAGAAAAGAAGAATCAATAAAGCTAGAACTATTTATAAATAAAAACAATATTGAATCTACTAATATAACAGAATTTTGGTAATTATTCTGGATAAAACCTAAATTCGGAAGCTCACGTAAAGCATATATGGAACAATGTATGAAAAAGTTTATTTATATTAAGGAGACTATCTACTTATACAAATTTAAAAACTCTTTAGGTTACATTATGGAATAATTTATCCTAATTTGAAATACCCTGCTGATATTTAAGGAAACTCCATACATTCAAAGAGAATATTCTAACTAAAAAAACAAAAAAAAAAAAAAAAAAGGGTTATATTTTGAATTCCTGGAAAATCTTTATGTAAAGAATGTTCTACAAACATTATACTTTACCTTTTCTATCCATCTATATTTATCAGACCCTATTTTCAGTTGAAAATAATCCTGAGTACTTTACACCAACTAATATAAGTAACAAAACCGTCATAAAATTAACGTATCACAACATAACATTTTATAAAAAAATCTGTTTTATAATGGAGCAAAATTATTTAATAAACTACCTGAATACCTCAAAGCTGAGCCAACTATCAAACAATTCAGAAAAAGTAAATAAATTATTTAAAAATCAATCAAACTATAAAACTGAAGATTTCTAAGAAGATATTGGAGGATATATTTACGGAATTTAATATAATTCAAAATGTTGTTTACATTATCATCAAAATATTGATACTTATTCATTCATTTTATTTAACTATTATTATTATATGATATTATTTTATTTCTTTTATAATTTATATCTGTTTATATATATATATATATATATATATATATATATATATATTTGTTTAATTTATTTTGTTGCCTTATGCAATTGTAAAAAATTGAAAACACAAAAATTGATTTTGATCATGATATGAATTAACGGAGTGTATTTAATATAGCTATAGAGAGATGAAGTTAACTCCATAGCTTTGTGGTCATTAATGATTAACAATTTTAACTTACCACATCAACAAAACGTAGAAAACATAATAATCTACCTCTTTAAAAAGAAAAAAAAAACAAACAAACAGAATAGTGTCTGAAAACTTCTATCCTATTTTTATAGCCTTTGACTGCTTTAGCCTAACTTTGAAGAAAACTTAAGCAGAATTTCTATTTGTACTATCCCATCTTTAGTTTATAATTAAAATATGTTTTGAGATGATCGATTAGCTAGGCAATTATCTCAAATTTTGTTTATTAATTTACAGCTAGCCAATCACATACATTTATTTTGTCAAGAGTGTAACCACAAAAAATCTCCTCAAAGAGGTCTTAAAATACATATGCTACAAATGTGATCTATTACTGCAACCTGGTAAATACACAATCAAAAATTCTCTGGAGGGGAATTCAAAAATGACCATGAATGAGGGATTAAATTTGACATTTACATCCAAAATATATTTTTACTTTGCTTCCCCTTGAATTGAGGCAGATAAAAGATTACTAATTGATCTTACCACAAGTGACTCCATTCTTCATGTACAGATAAACAGCGGTTTCTATCTGTCATTGTCATTGTGCTACAGCAGTCTGAAGTTCACGGTGTATTCACACTACTTATCTACTGTACACTGTACAGTTCCAATAGAGACAGGATAAGTAGACTACATTTTAAACTCAATTTCTCAAAGCAACAGCCTGATACAAAGATAAAGCAGCGACATTTATTATTATTAGAACTGATGTATTAGCGACAGTATTAGAACTGATGTTGTCTTAATACATTTTCATTCAGGATTGAAAGCATTAAAAAGAACAAAATAAATATCAGAATCCTAGGGGGACACCCCTGCACAATTTTCCTGCCGACCCCGTCACTTGAATGAATGAATGAAAGCCTTTATTTAGTGGCGAAGTTAGGACTATACAGTTCTCTCTTCCACTTAACCACGTAAATATATAACAATAAACACGTTCAATTCATATTTAACAATACAAAATGTAAATCACAAATTTATAATCTTAAACTTTAGTAATAAAAAGGTCTACTAAATTACCTATATTATTGCAATAAACAAATGTATAGCTGATAAAATAATTTTTTTTACTAAATAGAAATGTAATGTAAATAAAATGTCTTTTAACAGAAAACTAAGAAAAAATAGTACAATTTTTAAAGAAAAAATAAAAACTCAATTCTGAGGAAAAGCAAAAGAACAAAAGAAAAATGAACACGAGAGGAAATGACTTATTTTCATCTTTCACTTGCTAATGTTGTGTAACCTTGGCCTCCAGATTTGTTAAAAGCCAGTTAGTAGTTAATTTCACTTCCTGCACATGGTTTCACCCTCCGTTTGCGACTTTTGCCTACAAATATTAGAAGATAAACTGTATAAAAGTAAAAATCATAATGTGTACATTTATGTACAGTTGCTCAATAACTGCTTAGCAGTCTATTTATTACAGCCAAGGTTGTCAAAGTGTTCATTTCATTTGTGTTTTTTTATTTAACAGTTGGTGATTAATTAAATAAATAAAATAACTCCCATGTTATTCCTAATGTCCAAAAAAGTACTTTGAAGGCTTCCTGGTCCCATTAGGGTGAAAATAGTAAAAACTCAAGCCTTCATACACAACTACTAAAAGGGGAAAATTGTTGATTGATCAAATGTTAAAATTGCTCAAGAAATAAGGGAGGAGTGAGTTGCATTAACAAAACCCACGTTTCCACCCACTCGCCCACCTTTACATGTACGGTGGTATTGACTCAGTCCCATACGTACAATGGTACGGTGCTCGTCCATATGTAAGGATTATGTGATTAATATCATTACATACAAAAAATGACAAAGCTAGTGATCGATTCTGTAAAATGAAATAACAAATTAGTCATTCCTCAAACCAAAGTCCAAGACACACCTGCCTTGCAAGCGGTGCAGGACACCTTGGACATGACGCTAGTCTCCACTTCCTGAACAACCTGTTTGAGGTTCATCAGGCGCAGCGCTTTATCCACAATCCGTGGGAGGTGTCGTCCTGAACGAGTGTCTGCGTCCAGACTCTTCAAAAGCAAGGAGTAGTCCACCTGTAACAGAGGCAAGGAGGGCATCAGTTAAGTTTTTCAACTATAATCCAATTACTAATCATTTTAAATCATCGTCATTCACGAGTCATGTTCATTGCGTCTATTGTGTACATGATCATCAAACTTTAATTAGTAGCAGACTTCACTTACAATATTGAACTATTACATTTTTTCAAAAAAGGGATTGAGAGCTGAACATGCCTTCATTTGCAGCATGTTTGCGTGCACCGCTTCAGGCCTAGTCTTATGTCAGACACATAGTATTGCGAACTTAACGATTTTACCACTGAAGAAATAAACCAACATTAATTTGATATGATCTGGATAGGACAGATTCCAGATAGTCACAATTTCAATACATGTGAGTCCCCTGTAATTTATCAATAAAACTTATTAGTCATATACAGTACAGCCTTGATAGTTTGACACTCGATACTTTGACAGTCCTTGTATTTTGACTCTAGCCGTGTGTGACCCAACCCGCTGCAGTTTCATGGTGAATTAACAAACCGTTTGGCCAATAAGATATTTTACCGTGAAAGTAATATATCGTCTCTAATTATCTACTTTAATAATTATATTATATTTTGTACAAATTCAGCAGAACACACACTGTTACATAGGCTCAGTTTGCTTTTAAATTTCAATCACTTTTAAATGTTTCAGTATTGATAAAGAAAATAAACACTAGTAAAATTGTTTTCTTTTATGTTGACCATAAATTTTTAATAGTTTTACATTTTGATACTTCAACACTCCATAGTTCAAAAAGTATTTAACTACCGAGATTTTACTCTACTAAAATAAAGTCATTATGAAAATGGACATTTCATAGAACTGATTGTTGAAGATACATTTGTACCATATTGACATTCTTCAATCATAACAATGGAAGTGATTTTTTAGTTAGTTACAAATTATGTCTTTCCTTCATTTCAATCAATATAAGGAAGGCTACATTCAATCTTAGGAATTTCTTTAGTCACCTTAAGTTGACGAAATGCCTCCAATGTCTGCTGTTCTAGCTTTTCATTACTGATTGACGAAGGCTGGTGTTTTTCTGAATTGCTTTTCACCATCAGCAACGGGTTCTCATCTGACTCGCTGCTGAGCAAAGCGTACTGCTCCTTCCACATCTTGAACTGAGTCATGTTCCATTCTTGGGTTCGAGCTGGGCCCCCTAAAATTCATCATACACTTTAAATTAACAATTTGAAGCCTTTATTATTATGTTCTATAACTTAACGAAATGCATTATAGGTAAATCAAAATTAGACTTAAATTAGTATGCATTAGTAATAAATTACTATTCAAGTTTAATTTCATTCATTTTAAGCGCCTTGATTGCCTTAATTGTTCCTAAAATGTTTTTGTCTTAGTGATTCAAACTACTCTTAGACGTCTATAAATCCATCATTAAGTTTATGGATAGCAAGTTGTAAACTTAACGTTGATGCATTGTATTTTATACCATTTTGACCTTTTAGAAATATTTGAAAATAGTGTCATTATTTTATCGACAAAATCCTTTGGACAGATATAATAGTTATTAGTATTGTATGTATATTTGTTGGAAATAAAATATTATTTATTTATATTTATTATTACTATTTATTTATTATATATGAATACTTGGTCTTTCTATGGGATTTGTGATAATTTTACAGGCCTGCTTTCATATTCCAATAACCAATTTAGATTCTGCTAAAAACACGATATTTTTACATTAAACAAAACATTTCTAAACATTTGGATTACCATGTGGTTTCGATAAAAATAAAAATTTTTAATTTTCAATAAAGTCCCTCCTTTTTTTAAATGTGAACCTGAAGTTAGTTATATATTGGTACCACTAAAAAACAGGAAGAAAGTAGGGGAGACCAATGCTGTGATTTTTGGAAATATTCAACATTTGAATGTTTAGAAAAGAAAAAAAAAACACAAAGTTTCGACTGGTATAAAAAACTCCTGCCTTCAGGAATATGAATATGAGAAATATGAACTGCAGTCCAAGTTATCGCTGTTGACTTGTAAGTGTACCCAGTTGTCTTGGCATTGTGAGAAGCTGAGGTGGGTGAGGTTGTCGGAAGTGAGCGAGGAGCTACGGTGAATGTATATGAATTGCAAATGCAAGGCAGGGTCGGTCAAGAGAGTGTAGTTATTACGGCCGTGGGAAGTGGACTGTGCGCATGCGCCGTGCTCTTGGACGCTAATTAATTAATTAACCCCACCTACCCACCCTTACACGGACAGTGATATTGACCCACCCGCCCACACTTACACGGACAGTGATATTGACCCACCTGCCCACCCTTACACGGACAGTGATATTGACCCACCTGCCCACCCTTACACGGACAGTGATATTGACCCACCCGCCAACCCTTACATGGACAGTAATATTGACCCACCCGCCCGCCTTTACACGGATAGTAATAATTACAGTGCATGGTACTGTACAATAATGCATTGTACTAATGCAATAAATACAGTGCGGGTGTACTGTACGTGTGGACCATACACGTACAGTGGTAATTTTCCACCCGCCCTCCCATACACGTACAGTGGTAATTTCCCACCCGCCCTCCCATACACGTACAGTGGTCATTGCCTACCCGCCCTCCCACACTCATAGAGTAGTAACTGCCCACCCACCCTCCCATTCACGAACAGTGGTAATTTCCCACCCGTCCTCCCATACACGTACAGTGGTCACTAACTATTTAACCCACAATTAAATTAACATTAGATATTTTTGGTGAATAAAATCATATTGATAAAAGAAAATCTTAACAACTACATTATAAACTAAAATAGACACTATGATACAAACGTTTATACATACAGGGTGTTACAAAAAGGTGGGACTGGCTATGTATTTTCAGATTCTATGTGTAATAATTCTAAGCTAAAAATGAATATTTTTCAAGATAATTTAAAAATATTTTTTTATCAAATACTACCTTCTAACATGAACACATTTACCAAGTTTTGTAACAATCGTAAAGATAACAACAAAGATATAAATTGTTTTATGAAAAAAACAAAATGGCGTCTAGCTGCTAAAAAAGTGGAAAGTGAACAAATATTATTCTTCATTTTTTGCTTAGAATGACACATAGAATCTGAAAATTCATAGCCAGCTCCACCTTTTTGAAACACCATGTATATACAGAATTATGACAAAATACACACACACACAAAAATATATGCTGTATGCCGGGTGTCTTTTTTTAATGGGCCACCATTGTGATATTGTAAACCATAATCTTGACAAAAAACTTCAAATAGGGAACCTTACCTTAATTTTGGAGAAAATTAAAAATACATATTTCAAATTTTGAAATATGGCCGTCACTTTCCAATATGGAGCCAACTTAGTTTCTTTCTTATAGAACACCCTATATTTTATGATAGTTTCAGATAGAAATCGTAATTTTAAGACTGTTTTTGATATTTTGCTTAATAACTTAGATATAAGAGCTCAAATTGTTCTGATTCCTTATAGAGCTTACCATTGAGATAACATTTTTTTGTTAATATACATGTAAAAAAATTGTTAATATAATGCACTATTTGACAGAATAGTGCATTATATTATAATACAAAGAATTTAAACAAATTTGTTACTATTTTGTAACAGAAAAACTGTTGTTTTTGTCAGCTGTTTAAGTCAAATTTCAATACACATCGACAGCTGTTTTAGAAGTTGATTTAAACAGCTGATTATAGAAACAGTATTGCTAACGTTCGTATTAATACATTACTATTTATTTGTTACAAATAACAAATTTGTTTAAATTCTATGTATTATAATAATTTTATACACTATTCTGTCAAGTGTATACATTTTCCAAATATGCATTGTAATATTTGCAGATTAGATAATTTCTTTAAATGTATATTTACAAAAAAATATTATCTCAATGGTAAGCTCAACATGGAATCTGAACATTTTAAGCTTTCATATCTACGTTATTAAGCAACATTTTGAAAGACTGGCAAAAAAAGTCATAACATTACTATTTCTATTTAACACTATCATAAAATATAGCATGTTCCATAAGAAAAAACAAAGTTTATAAATACATTTAAAAAAAATTGAAATTTGTATTTATAATTTTCTCCAAAATCAAGGTAATGTTCCCCATTTGAAGTTTTTTCACAGACTTGTGGTTTAAAAAAACACAATGGTGGACCATTTAAAAAAGACACCCAGTATAGAAATCAACAAAATATGAAAACGTTATGATCTAACTAAAAAAAAAACACACATAAAATTTTTGGATTAAAAAAAATCACTTATAGAATAGCATATAATCTGCAAGGCCACAAAGGTAAGGGAGACCTGGAACCACGAACCACTAAACTCACAGGTGGAACTCTATGAAAGGAACACCATAAAAGTCAATGACGAACTGAACTCAATCCCCTAACACAGCCGTGGCATTGACATTCTTTGGTGCATAAACCCCTCTGGGTAGGAGGGATTTTATGCACCAAAGAATTAGTTTGTAACCTCTCCGTTGGACAAGAACACTGTTTCTAAGTATCCAGCGGTCCTTCATCGATAAGGACCGCTGCACTAGCCTCCAAGCTAGTGTTCTGGTAGACCAGGTAAAATACTCCTTCTAAGTGGATCTAGGGACTCAGGCGTCAGAAGAAACAATCATGAACAATCCAGCGCCAATAAAAATTATTTTCAAAGGACAGATTAATGCTGAGAAAAACAAAATTTGACAAGGTTAGACAGCTGAAATTTTGTACGGAGGATAGTAGGATTGATGAGACGATGAAATGAGCAAGGAAAGCCAGCTAGTGTTCATGAAGTGATTGGGCATGAATAGCTAAATATCCAAGAATCGTTTAGCACAACGAATAAAATTAATAAATTTGGAATTAATATTTGTTGGAGAGTAAGTAGGAACTGGATAAGTCTGTAAGATGTTCACAGTCCACGCACCACCTAACAACACAGTTGATGCATATGCCAACCTGTTAGGAGGATGGGTAATCATGGTGACTATATATACACTTGATTATATAAGTCACATACTTCAATGAAAACGTCGGGCATATCATTCTAATCCGCTTGTAAATAAATCATTATAAATTAATTTTTTAAATACATAATTAATTGTTATTTCATTGAAAATTATTCTTAGTGTCCACGATAATATGTTTAGTCCACAATATTTATTGTCAATACAAAAATACTGACCCTTATCTTTAAATAAAATAAATTCCTTTTTAACTTTGAGGGTTAATATAAAATGTCATAAATATAAATAATTAAAACTTTTCCAATTTACATGTACATACTTTATTGAAATCGACACAATGACACTTTTACTAAAATTGCTGATGATATTGAAAGAGAACACAAGTTCTTCATAACAGGTTATTACACTATTAATTAGCATACAATTGCATTAACCAGTCATCTAATTCTACTAGACTTTTACTTTCATCTTTAGCCATATGATGAGAGGCCACCAGCTGTAGTGAGAAAGTAAAAAGAATGTTGATGGTTTGACAGGGACACAAAGAAGTATTTTTCCTTCACGATCCCATTTGTCACACAATGGAGACTCAAGGACACAACAATCTGGATAGGCAACAAAATTAAAAACTTACGAAATCAACTCCTAGAATTGTCAGAGACATTTCTGACTAACAAGCACAAAGCAAGTATTTTTCTTTCATTTGACACATGTGAAGACACAAAGACACTACCATCTAGATGGGTCACGAAATTGATCTAACGAAATTAACTCCTAGAATTGTCAGAAGCATTTTTGACTGAGAGATCATACAGCAACTATTTATATATATAGACAACACTTAGCAATCTTTTTTTATGTTTATTAAGATCGATTTCGGTCTCGTAAGACCATCTTCAGTTGTACAGTAAGGTTATAAAAATACTTAGTTGTAGAATAACTAATTCAGCTGATACTATAACAATTGGAATAAAAATGTAGATGGGTAAGTTGTAGATTTTATTTAACTTTATAATTTTGCATCTTCATCATAGAATCTAACATAATATTTGAGTGAAATTTTATTTGGTTATTGAGTAATAATGATGGATTTTCTTTTGTGTTTTTGTAAATGTAACATTTTTCAATAGCATCTAGTTTTTCACTTTTAGGTTCAATACGGATAAATTCTAAATTTTCTTCTATTGATGAAATATTGTGGTTTTCTTGAATTAAATGTTCAGCAAACATTGATAAATTTTGAAGTTTGTTTTTTGGCATATGTTCTTTAAATATTTTACTAAAACTTCTTCCTGTTTGGCCAATGTAATATTTAGGACAAGTTGAACATGTCATTTTATATATTCCTGAATTATTGTATTTGTTTTCATTATTTATATTTGTGTTGAACTTGTCGTAAATATTACATTGTCCAAACAGGAAGAAGTTTTAGTAAAATATTTAAAAACATATACCAAAAAACAAACTTCAAAATTTATCAATGTTTGCTGAACATTTAATTCAAGAAAACCACAATATTTCATCAATAGAAGAAAATGTAGAAATTATTCATATTGGACCTAAAAAATACTAGATGCTATTAAAAAATTGTACATATACAAAAACACAAAAAATCTATCATTATTACTCAATGACCAAATAAAATTTCATTCAAATATTATGTTCGATTCTATCATGAAGATGCAAAATTATAAAGTTTAGCAAAATCTAAAACTTATCCATATACATTTTTATTCAAATTTTTATAGTATCAGCTGAATTAATTATTTTACAATTAAGTATTTTTATAACCTTACTGTACAACTGAAGATGGTCTTATGAGACCGAAATCGATCTTAATAAACATCAAAAAAGATTGCTAAGTGTTGTCTCTCTATATATAATGGCTAAAAATGTCAAACTATTTTTAATTTTAAACGTTTGAAATCTCAAAAATTTCAATTTGCAAATAAAAATCGATACAATAAACAATCTAATCATTGTATCTAATATTCATGAACGGCATCAGACATTAAACACTCCACAAAATACAATTAATTGTGATTTGTGCTGCCACTGTTACCAGTACATCAAATAAACAGATTATTTGCCAACACAAGGAAATATTCTTCTTGATAATTTTATTATTTATAAAAAATTCTCCTATAATTCTCAAGCAATAATTAAAATCTGTGACTTAAGTGAATGATATGGTACCTATTTCATTCCATAAAGTGAATGGCAAAAATATATATATATATATATATATATATATATATATATATATGTAGCCTAATCTTTTTAAATTTTTTTTTAGGTGTACAGTTTGAAGTTGAAATATATGTATATTTAGACACAATCGAGATTAGAAGATTTCATCAATAGATTTTAATATAAATTATGTAGAATTTCAATTATGATTTTTTTCAATTAATCTGAGACAATCTGTATGAAATGCAGGCTCTATATTATTTTTAACGTTTATACTTATACATTTCTTAAGCCTATACGTGAAAATTGTAATATGATGGAACTATGGCCTATAGTGACAACTTTAATTAACCCTATAGTAAAGTTGTTACCAAAACTTTTAACAAGATATTAAAATAATCAAATGGTTTAATCATATAAACTGAAAAACATCTGTAATCTACACAAACTTACAATCAAGTGTATTCTTTAAATTACTCCACAAAAATATGAATACTGTAATTTTCTAGCAACGTATATATTTAAGTTGATGTCAAGCGGAAATGTAGAAAAATACTCAAACGCTTTAACAATTCATATATTCATAAAAGTATATTTTACAGTAAATAAGCAACACTTATATTTTATAACTTTTTAAAACAAATATATATTACAAATTATATGCTGAAATCATAAAATTGTAACTAGATAAAAAAAATTCCATACAAATATTAAACGGTTTTAAAAATAGAAACATTGACATGTCACTTTACTGAATAAATGTTTAGGAATAAGTTTCAAGTATACTGTATTTTATTTTGCAACAAAACAAATTTTTAATTTTTATAAATTTTCAATTGATTGCAATTTACAGCTTGTAGAAAAAGATAAAATTTATTCAGTATAAACTCTTTTTCTCAAACTAACCTAATTGTAGGTCTACAATTTTTGTATGTATTTTTGTACAATAAAACTTTAACACTTTTTTGCAAAGGAATTTAACTTAAATCTGCAACCATATATTTCAATTTTATCTTCGCTCAAATTGCTCTAAGCCATTTTTTTATCACACCTATATTGTTTATGGTAGAAGGTACAATCAGGTGAAATATCACTCAGTAAGTTTAATACAGTACAATTTCTAGATAGTACAGAAACATTATAGTGATTGATTTCTGTAAACCAGTTTTTACCCTCAAATGAAAATTATACACGACATAAAATTATTGCATAACAGATGAAAATAACATTTAAATAGTTATTATAGAATAGTTGAACTGAGGAGTGCTTGCCTCAAATGCATATTATATTGGGTCTGATTCCGATTATTTGTCTATCAAAGATTGAGGAGCATATTTTTTTTAAAGTTTATGGATCTTTCCTTGTTTCCTGGACTATTCCTTGTTCACAGACTTAAACACAGCTATGCATGAATTTATCTAAAAAAATAATTACCCTCTATCTATCAGCATTTCAAAACTACACTCATATCTTTTTACTGTCTAGGGAAGTAAATCATGATTCATGAAAGCGAGATATCTTTTTACCGACTCATTCAATTTCGAGGTAACAATAGAAGTACGTGCAAATAATTGCTGTTTCATGCAAATATAGTATCAAAACTTCATCAAAAATTATTCTTTGATTAACTTACTTCACTGATTTGATTTTCCACAAAGTGCTCCTCAGCTCATTTATTCATTCTACAATACATTTTGACCTAATATAAGACTTCTGAATAACTTATTGGTAAATTCCCTCAATTTTAGTTTTCAGAAGCTGGATCCAGAAAAAAATAAATAATAATATTGAGAATATATTGGTTTCAATTTTTGTAAGAGGGTTTTCTGAACTACATTTTTTCTAAAAAAATTGTATATAAAGAAATAGTGATTTTCCAAAATATTGTCACATAGTAAATTATTTCTTTTTAAATCACAAACAACATTTCAAGTCTGTCATACAACAGTCAAATTTGATAAATATATCTGTACTCGTATGGGCGGGCGGGTGGGACAATACTACTGTACTCGTATGGGCGGGCGGGTGGGACAATACTACTGTACATATATTTAGAGTTAAAAAATATCATTTTACAGTATATAAAATATACTACTCATAATTATTGTATGTACTTTTAACTCTATAACATCTATATTTGATAGATTGCAACAGATTAATAAAAAAAAAAACTGAAATTACATGAAATAAGACTTTATTGTTATAAAAAGTAAAATAAAAATTGGCGAGGATAGAACTACAGAATCCTCCCTTAAACCTAACCATTAAATAAGTCTTACCAATTACATTAACACTTTTTATACACGAGGAATATTTTATCCTGCATATACACTCCTGATTTGATTGGTTGTTCTGAGTGTTGATATTCCAAGTTTAATATTTAAAGGATATTATGGTAATTTAGTTCACTAGGAGCTAGAAAAAAAATTACCTATTAAATTTCAACAAACTTCTAATAGAGCATGGATTTTGTTTGGTACATTATTTTTAATCTTGTCATGTAAACACTGGCTTAAATTCTATGTAACAAAAGTTATTATACATCATGCAATGATCAAACTGTTTCTTTTATTATTATTATTATAATCAGTATTGTAATAATCATAACTTGTTGAACTAAATGTTATTCAACAATTTAGGCCTCAGAAAGCAGTTTGAAGATTCAAATATTGAAGAATACACAATGAACAATGTGATCAATAACACCCTCCTTAGTGACAAGTTAGATCTACTCACCTTGTGATGTGCCGAGCAATGTGAGGGTAGAGAGAAGCAAGAGCTGAAGAGCAGACATTGGTCGACACATCCTGGAAATATCAAAATAAAATAAATTTAAATTAAATCCTGTGTAAAACACAATATTATAATAGTGATGATCTTTTAAAAAGACACATTCATCATATTGATGCTTTCCTAAAAAATTGTATTCTTCCTATATCTAAATATTTGTAAATACAGTAATTATTATCAAAATATATTCATTTCAATGATTAATATTTATATTAATTTAATATTATAAATTATTAATAGTAAAAAAAAGCGTCTCTTCTGCACACTATATTGGGAGATGGATTACGCCAAACAGAAACATATTTTCTAATGTTAAAGGCGTAAAGATGTCCGTTCGTTCCATAACTATTGAATAATAAGATTTATTGAAGGCACTTCACATCCAGACAGTTTTAGCTCTCCAACAACCAATTGTTCTTGCAGTTCCCGGCCTGATCTATTCCTACATGACACAAGCGAGAGTTCATGTATCTCGCGATGATGACTTCGTTTCCCCACTCAATAGTGTCGAAGGCCACTGTCCGTGACGCCTGCCGTTGGCGGAAGAACTATCCTCTTCCTGAACTTCGTCACGTCAATTTTAACGGTACGTCCGACAAAAAATTCTTGATCACCATCGACTTCGGTAGGACACAGCGTTAAAATTGTTAGGGGATCCACAAAATATTTCACATCAATCGCATTAAAAGTAATATTGAATTGAAAAAATAAATAAATAAAAAAACAATGAGAAATTGTTTGTCAATGTTTATTTATTTTTATTTGATGTACTTATTTTCTTTGCTGTATTATATATTAAATAAATCCACAAAAAAAATTAATAAATAAAAAAAAATTCAAATACATTTGAACGATCATTTCCTGGTTAGACGACTTCTTTCATAAACAAATTAAGATCGCTCTCACCCATAAATTTGTGCAAGGCTATTATTTATAATGGTTGGCCATTTTTAGTGATTTGGAAACGTAATAACATATAAAACAACAAATATTAAAACAGTCAATCATTGTTAAAGCGACTGAAAAAATGTTAAAATAACAAACGTTTCAGACAAGATAATAGAGACAACAAAGAGAAGAAAAAACGCACGTAATAGAATATCAAACAAGGCGTAAGATGAAGGATTTATAACTATTGCTAGGTTTTAAAATGGAAATAAATGATTTAAACCAAAAATTTGTTAAAGTGTAATTATTACTTCAAATTCAGAACGAAAACCTGTACGTGAACTTTAATACGCGACCGTCCGTCCGGACGAACCAGTATCTGTTCTTTATCCAAACTGCAAAAGCAGTCAAGGGAAATATTTTAATATTTTCTGAGTAATCTGACAATTTCCGAGAAGTGATGTCACACGATCCTGAACCACTCAGTAACACACTTTCCCCATCACACTGACCTTGACCCAGATCTCTTTCTCTCCATACTCCTCGTGTTCCTCGCTGGAGTAGTAATGACCTTTCACTAGTCGCACTTCAATTTCAAGAACTGATGTCACACTATTCTGTACCACTCAGTAAACACACTTTCCCCATCACACTGACCTTGACCTTAGATCTCTTTCTCTCCACACTGTGCTCCTCGCTGGAGCGGAAGTGACCTTTCACTAGTCGCACTTCAATTTCAAGAACTGATGTCATACTATTCTTTATCACTCAGTAACACACTTTCTCCCATCACACTAACCTTGACCTCAGCTGTTTTTCTCTTCATACTGCTCGTGCTCCTCGTTGGTGCTGTTGAAATTCAGAACTAACCTTCACCAGTCATAATTAATCATCAAGAACACTTAATTATCAAGAACTGATATCACATGATTTTTTACCACTCAGTAACACACTTGGGCCTACTTCATTACAATGACCTTAACTTCAGCTCTCTTTCTCTCCGTACTAATCGTGTTCCTCGTTGGAGCCGTAGTGACCTTTACCAGTAACACTTAATTACCAAGAACTGATATCACATGATCTTTTACCACTCAGTAACACACTTAGGCCTACTCCATCACACTGACCTTAACTTCAGCTCTCTTTCTCTCCGTACTAATCGTGTTCCTCGTTGGAGCCGTAGTGACCTTTACCACTTAATTACCAAGAACGGACATCACATGATCTTTTACCACTCAGTAACACACTTATGCCTACTCCATCACACTGACCTTGACCTCAGCTCTCCATCTCCGTACTAATCGTGTTCCTCGTTGGAACAGTAGTAATCCAGAACCAACTGATACTGGTTCGTGCTGGAGTTCGTCGTGACTGACACGGAGAGAAAGAGCTGAAGTTAAAGTCATTGTGACGGGGGAAAGTTTGTTACAGGATCGTGTGACTTCACGCCTTGGAAATGAAGTGTGTGACTGGTAAATGTTAGTACGAATTTACGTTGTGTGTAACGAGCTTATGTTGGAAATAACGAGTGTACCTTGGGTGTAACGAATTTACGTTGGTTGTAACGAGATTGTGTTGGAAATAACGAGAGAACCTTGGGTGTAACGAATTTACGTTGGTTGTTACGAGCTTATGTTGGAAATAACGAGTGTACCTTGGGTGTAACGAATTTACGTTGGTTGTTACGAGCTTATGTTGGAAATAACGAGTGTACTTTGGGTGTAACGAATTTACGTTGGTTGTTACGAGCTTATGTTGGAAATAACGAGTGTACCTTGGGTGTAACGAATTTACGTTGGTTGTAACGAGCTTATGTTGGAAATAACGAGAGTACCTTGGGTGTAACGAATTTACGTTGGTTGTAACGAGCTTATGTTGGAAATAACGAGTGTACCTTGGGTGTAACGAATTTACGTTGGTTGTAACGAGCTTATGTTGGAAATAACGAGTGTACCTTGGGTGTAACGAATTTACGTTGGTTGTAACGAGCTTATGTTGGAAATAACGAGAGTACCTTGGGTGTAACGAATTTACGTTGGTTGTAACGAGCTTATGTTGGAAATAACGAGTGTACCTTGGGTGTAACGAATTTACGTTGGTTGTAACGAGCTTATTGGGCGTAACGAACAAAACTAAATATTTTGATTTTCTTATATGGGTAATTTTCAAAATACCTACGAGCTTATTGGGCGTAACGAACACAACTAAATATTTTGATTTTCTTATATGGGTAATTTTCAAAATACCTAAAGCCATTAATAATGCCACACTTTTGGCATTTGAACTTGTAGACTGAAAAAGAGGAATTAATTACAATTGTATTAAACAAACACTAGTTTCGCGCTGAGTTTGTTTTAATTTAAGAAAAATTAGTATTTAGGAAAGCGTATCTCTCGCGACCACAAGTAATGACGATGGAAATCAACTGCAGTAACCCCTCGCCTTGAAGGCAAAATGAAATGACAGATGCGGCTATCAGCTGTTATTAAGGTCAGTGACATCAGCTGTTTACAGTTAGTCGCAATTTATTCATTTCGTCGACGCCCACTTAAGTAGGACACATGAGCAAAAACCACTTTTACCGGCAAGGTGCAGTGAGTTGCTGTCGAAGACGACCTGAAACGTCAGGATTGATTACCTCTTTTTAAATCCTGATTTCCCGGCAAGGTGCAGTGAGTTGCTGTCGAAGACGACCTGAAACGTCAGGATTGATTACCTCTTTTTAAATCCTGATTTCCCGGCAAGGTGCAGTGAGTTGCTGTCGAAGACGACCTGAAACGTCAGGATTGATTACCTCTTTTTAAATCCTGATTTCTTAAAGTATGGTGAACAAGTTAGGCATCTCATCTTGATCCACTTACTGACAAAACATACAAGTCTTTGGTAAACTTTTAGCAGGCTTCTCCATGGAAGTCTCACGAATGGTAAAATACGTCGTCTAACTAAACGAATATTACGGTTCATAATAAAATCGAATATATGTTCTTTACAACATTTATCTGACCAATAACAGAGCACAATATACAGGATAGTTCACTGTTGCCTGTGTTATTATTTCTTACAGGAAAATATCGGCGAGTTGGTATTAATTTCATCTTCATTCGAAATAAAAGAATACTATTTCATTCAAAACCAAACTATTTAATTTAACCCAGCATTGGAGACAAACACCCCCTTGTTCTTTATAGTACGTTAAAGACAAACATCTTTAAACTTTAGATGTTTTGCTGACAAAACATCTAAAGTTTAAAGTTATTGTTCCCGTATTGATTACAAATGAAGGTTTAACACGAACACTAGAGATCACGTATATAACACTCACCACACACTCAATAATTACAGACCACCAGATAAGTACCAAAACGTCAAGGACTTACAGACAGCCATTAAGTAAAACGTCGAACCATATTCAATTAAATTTCATTTCGTATCAAGAAATAACTGCGTTTAATCTCGAATTTCTTACTACTTTCACCACTCCGCGTAATGGCGTCAGCCACAATCCATTTGCGATGGAGGCATGCACGATCGCCGAGGCAGGTCCAGTCCTATTCTGTACCGTATCACCACTCTTGCGGCGAGCGAGTCCGGTCAAAAAAGCCGGTTCCGAAAGAGACCGAATTCGTGGTTGAGTTAGTGGGTCATAAGGGTGAAGGTCTTCGGCGAACGGGACTGCGGCGGCGTGTCGGTAGCCCTTCCTTGGTTTCAGCACTTGAGTTTGGGGTCAAAAGAGGAAAGGATTTGGCTGAACGGGACTGCGGCAGGGAGCCAGTAGCCCTTCTTTGTTTTCCGTACTTGAGTTTGTGGTCAACAGTGTAAAGGTTTTGGCCGAACGGGACTGCGGCAGGGAGTCAGTAGCCCTTCTTTGTTTTCCGTACTTGAGTTTGTGGTCAACAGTGTAAAGGTTTTGGCTGAACGGGACTGCGGCAGGGAGTCAGTAGCCCTTCTTTGTTTTCCGTACTTGAGTTTGTGGTCAACAGTGTAAAGGTTTTGTCTGAACGGGACTGCGGCAGGGAGTCAGTAGCCCTTCTTTGGTTTCCGTACTTCAGTTTGGAGTCAAAGGAGTCACGGATTTGGCTGAACGGGGCACTACTGAGAACGTGAGGTACAGTCAGGTTTTTATGGCTGAGCTTCTAATCAGCCTTGTCTGTAGGCCTACAGGACTGCGGTGGTATACCCGTAGGGCTTCTTTATCTTTCTTAGCCGAGTTTGTACTCAGCAGAGTAAGTGCTTTGACTGCTGTGGTATGTCAGTAGTATTCTGTAGGTCAAAGAAGTAAACACTTTGGCTGAACGGGAGAGCAATGGCATGTCAACAGCCCTTCTCAGCTATCCGTTCTTAAGTTTGTAGGTCAAAGGAGTAAACACTTTGGCTGAACGGGACAGCAATGGCATGTCAACAGCCCTTCTCAGCTATCCGTTCTTAAGTTTGTAGGTCAAAGGAGTAAACACTTTGGCTGAACGGGAGAGCAATGGCATGTCAACAGCCCGTCTCAGCTATCCGTTCTTAAGTTTGTAGGTGAAAGGAGTAAACACTTTGGCTGAACGGGACAGCAATGGTATGTCAACAGCCCTTCTCAGCTATCCGTTCTTAAGTTTGTAGGTCAAAGGAGTAAACACTTTGGCTGAACGGGACAGCAATGGTATGTCAACAGCCCTTCTCAGCTATCCGTTCTTAAGTTTGTAGGTCAAAGGAGTAAACACTTTGGCTGAACGGGAGAGCAATGGCATGTCAACAGCCCTTCTCAGCTATCCGTTCTTAAGTTTGTAGGTCAAAGGAGTAAACACTTTGGCTGAACGGGACAGCAATGGCATATCAACAGCACTTTTTAGGTTTCCATAGTTAATTTTGTATGTCAAAAGTGTAAACACTTCGGCTGAACGGGACAGCAATGGCATGTTAGTAGGCTTCGTTTTGTTATCGTAGTAGAATTTGTAAGTAAAAATGGTAAAAGTTAAGTTTGTGTGTGGGACATACAAACTTATGGGAATGGTTTGGGGCTGAAAATACGTACAGATGCACATCTCTATTAGCATACGGTATTTTGACTTTCGTAGATTATTATATAAATAGATCATATTTTATTTCGTAGGCTTAAGCGGCCGGTGTCATTACTAATAACTAAAGCTTCCGGTAACGACCGCGTCAAGGTGTTATCTACAATAATTACATAACCAAACGGTTCGCCCATGCTGTGATGTGGCATCCTCAGTCGTATCTCTGAGAGTCAAACAATTGAGACCGTAGTCTCAAGAGATACCACTGAGGATGCCACATCACATCATTAGCGAAGTTTGGTGATGTAAATATTGTAGATAACACCTTGACGCGGTCGTTACCGGAAGCTTTAGTTATTAGTAGGTCATAAGTTAGATTTTTTTCTGAAAGAGAATAATTCTGATGTAAGTATGCTTTCTTTGGTTTTTATATTTGAACAACAGTAGTTGATAGCAATATTTTCGAGTTTGCTGGGCGGCACCTCGAATAACATATAGTTATTTATGAACAATATACAACAAGTGTACTTATCATAAGAAATAAATGTACAAAACCACTATACGCAACATTTTGTTTCGAGTTTGCTGAGCGTCACTATGCAATTATTGTATCGTTATTTATGAACATATAACAAGTGTCATAAAAAGTAAAAGTTGTGCAATGTTTAAAGAAAAACGCTACTGTATTAAACCACTAAAATAGGCGTAGCACGTGAAGACTGAATTTGAGACACTGCATATAATACAAAAATTCTACAGTGTAAACATATCCTACCCTAACATATTTAATCTAACCTAAGTTCCCTCTTCTAGGAAAACCCCGTCCGCACTGAACTTACTGTACTTACGTTATTTCGTTATGTATTGAGGTATTTACCGAGCTGAAAGTCGTTCAACAATATTTTGCACTATCGTTTGGACATGTTTTACGTGTACTCTTAGTAGATAAAGCTGTTACTGTATTTTATCCCTATGGATTTACTTTTGAGGAGGGGTTTGTTGACAACTAACAAAAAAGATTCTCAATGTCATAGCAAAAAACTATATTTCGAACAACCAATTAAGCAAACCCATAGACTAAACCACCGTGACAACATCATTGTTAGTACTATGGCAACCGCAAAAAAATCATTTCGCGGTTACAGCACTTTCTCTAGACAAGGAAGTTCCTGATAGGTGATCGGCCCACTGACACTGTGGTGTTTGGGCGAGAGCGCGCCTAAGGAGGGCAGGAGAGAGAGTGAAGTGAGATGGTGCCGGTCCAGTCATCGTCACTCTTCAACAGCTCTTTTTACATCCTCTTGGATTTAGAACAAAACATGTGTCGGACCCTTACCGGCCCACAAACTCCATTCACGTGCCACTCTTCTCAACACCTTGTTTCCCAACCGCACTTAAAACTAAGATACAAACAATTTAACTACATTTTTGTCGTGCAAGGAATCAATTATACTACATTTTTAACGCGTATCCAAAAAAATCAAAATACATTTATCATGCATCCACAACCTGGATAAATATAAACAATTACACTGGACATGGCGATTTATAACGCATTCCTAAACACCGTCTAGCACTCACTGAAAAGCAGTATCCTATTCTGCAATAAAGTATTTCAATATGCTACCTGCTGAGAGAGGAATGTTCGCACTTAAGGCTTAGCAATAAGTTAAAATATTTTCTTTTATCTAGAGTAATTTATAACTACTTCAACTTTGTGAATCTTTGTCTATGTTCGCCATGAGCGAACACTGCGCTAGTATTTAGTTTGGAGGTGGCTTGTTTAGTCCACAAGATTCTGCTATCTGGCATACCCACTTATTTGAGGAACATGCTGTGGGCTCGTTCAGAGGTTAGAGAACGTCGCACGCGCCAGGACAGCATGCTAGAGGTACCCTAAGTCAGACTCGAGGTGGGAAGGAATGCTTTTTCTTACTTTGCTCCCCAGATTTACAACAGAATTCAACAGATTTTCAAAGCACTCAGCTATGTATCATTTAAAAATAAACTTAAGCTACAATTGGAATATGATTATTTTAAAATGTACGTTGTATAAAATATATTTTGTTTTGTGATTTTAGCCTAGTCCTTGGCCATATACATGTAATTTTTGTATGACGAGTTTTTTTTGAAAAACAACTGTATGTTGAAAAACGCTCCAAATAAGGACGTTATTTATTTATTGGCTCTTTCTCTGTGTCTATTTTCTTTTTGAATTTTATGTTAATATAGAACAAAGTCACATCCATATTCTAAATTTTAGAAAAGCAATTAATTTTAATATTTGGTTATATAGATATACAGTAACTCCTATGACGAAGCCTATTTGGATTCTTTGTATCTGTCAATGGGATTTAACTAAATATTTTAAATATAATAATATACAGTATAATAACTCCATTAACATTATTCTAAATGGCTACGAAAAGTAACTTAAAAAAGAAATTAAGCAAAATCTAATCAAAAGTACACTCGCAAGGGGAAAGTGGGTTTGATTTAATTTTGTAATCCTTTTAAGACACCAATCATTAGTATATAAGCGAAAATTGATTTCAAATGAGAGATTGTAGTCTTTGTTACAAACTAAGGCCAACAATTTCTGACAAATGAATAGCGTATAATTATATGCTGATCCCTTTCAATACATTTTTGACTCTGAATGAGATCGAACTTATCTTAGAGTTAGGTTTTAAACAGTTTTAAAGTGACTCAGACCAGTGGGTCTGACCGTATCAAAACCTTGTAAAGATCATTGTAAATTTGTAATGAAAGCGTTCATCGGAAATCATCACTCTGGAACATATTTGTATTTAATGACATGAAAACTAATGGAATACATTTTAACGAGGGAAACTAAGTGTTGTTACTTAGTAGAGCGTGTGCTTTATAAATTTCTCTCGGTCTTCTATAAGCTTACTTATCTGAGTGAAAAAACGTTCGGTAATTAATTGTATTGATTTTTTTATCAAACTAAAAATTCCGATCACATATTTTTTTCCATAAGTTTAATGTCTAGTGTATCACAATATTGGCATCTTTCATTTCTGACAACTATATACGTAAATAGTTTATTTCAAGTTAATATGTATACTGTATTTTTATATATATACTGGTGTTTCATTTACTGTTTATTACTGAGGCAACCTCTGAACGTAGGTTACAAACAAAATTCTTGTAGCTTGGTGTTAAGTCCAAAGTCCTTATACGTAACTATACGTTTTTTCAAGATCGATATTATTTTTTGCAATGTTACGCTGCCGACGGGATCAGTTTGATGTTTCTTAATTATATATTTGTGAGGTTTACAAATCAGTTGTTTTGTTCAATGTTTAGGCCTAATTTACCTCGTCTTTACATTATCTTACAAGTAAACAACATTAATAGGAGCAATAATTTAAAATCGACATAAGTAATTAAACGTTCCAATAAACTTTAACATTTATTGGAGCGTTTGATTACTTATATAGATTTTAAATTATAATTCCAATGAGAGACTTCTCAAAAACCAAGGATCAATAATGGTTACATAACTTTATTATTTACAATCTGTTAAATTGAGAATAGTTCGAAATTAATGTTTGTTTGTTTAACGTTTAGATTATACTGTTGAGGCCAGAGGGGGATTACAACATTTCTTCTGTGTGGTTTTTCATTAGACTTCTGTTTTCAATGATACACGCAGTTGTGTATGCCTTGTATACACAATGTAAACAAACCATTCTCACTAATTACAACTACATTACACTGTCAATGACTACAGATAGAATATCTGTAGTCATTGACAATGTAAAGATATTACAGACTACACATGATGCGGGCAACAGACAAGGCACATGACCTTGAGAAGAGAAGAGGTATTCTCTTTTGTTTGAGCTGACCCTTATCAGGGGTACAAAGTCCAACCACAGAGTATACAATAGTCTCAATAAATACACATATATAAGAAGAGGAAAAAGGGAAATAGACTCCCTGTAGCAGACGGAACTAGCTAAGCGCGGCTGCCGATACTCAGAGCTGGTTGAAAATTTCTGCCACGTACCTCTCTCCCGACCGAACTAAACACACTCATAGACTAATAATTTACTTCACCAGACAATTTACCACTAATATGCAGTTCCATAATAACTATATGGAAGTATTTGTTACTGTAGTACAGTAATTTATAAATCTATTTTCTGAGACACTTAACAAATGCTTATTAATCGGTGAACAGGCTATAAATTCTCGCCAATATAGTTTAAATTGCAAATGTTATAAATTGTAAGTTGTCATTAATAACAATTATCTTCTAGAGAGGTATAGGAGTATATTTGCAGTAGACTTTTACAAACATAATATTTTCTCACCTGAGCAACATTATCTGCGCTTCTTTAAGTTGAAGAACTTTATTCTTAAGGTGGTGCAATCGCTTTTCGGTGAGTTAATTATTTCTCAAATTTAAAATCAAAATTAGTTAATGCACCTTCCTTTGAGACAGGAAAATTATTTTAAAATGTTAACAACTACATTAGAACTTGTGACCTTATAAAGGGGCGAATTTAGCTAATTTTAAATCACTATTTAGACAAAACCGTTTAAAGTGCAAATTAAATTTTTTTAATAGCTACGTTTCTTTTGCACATAACTGAAGGGATCAAGATGTTTTTTCATTATAAAATTATAAATATTTTGTTACCTTGAAAATTGTAATATTTTAACACTTTTTAAACATGAAAAGCATCTTAAATCCCTTCATTTATGTCTGAGAAACGTAGTTATAAAAGATTATATTTGTACTTTGAACGGTTTTGTCTCAATAGTGATATAAAATCATCTAAATTCACCACTTCTTAAGGCCACAAGTTCTAGTAGGTACATTTTTTAAAGTTTATGTTTTTCCTGTCTCAAAGGAAGATACATCAACTAATTTTGATTATAAAATTGGGATCCTGGGTGAGGAGATCATTTATGGGTAGCCAAAGGGAAGGTCGTAGCTCAATAAAAGCAACTTTCCTCTACTACATGCATATCACATTTGTAACTCTAGATCTATGACTAAACGTTTCCACCAACTTCGCATTTCCACAACTACTTATCAAATGAGCAGAATTTGTGTCTGGAATGCCAGTGATATATACGCTGGGACTTCATCGGTTGTCTAAAAACATACAACAGCGTACACTCAAACCAGAACTAGTCGAAGAGAATATGAATGTTTATTCCATAAAAATATACACACTATAAATGTTCACTAAATTGCAATAACAAAACATCAAATGTTATTCTCCATATCCATTGGGACAATATTAAATACAATTCACTTGTAATATTAATTATGAGACCTCTGTTTGTCTAGCGCACTTCTACCCCACATGCAGAGTCACGGGTTGTCCAAATCCCTGGAGGTCCACTTGAAACTTGCAAAAAGGAGTTTGGACCGTTGTCCCTCAACAACGTTCGTAGATATGGTGGGGGGGGGGAGGTTGATGCGGACGTAAAGTACACTCAAGTTAGAATGCCTGGAAATAACTGACTGAAACTGAAACAAAGAGGAGGAAGTAGGGAACTGCCACAAGCTTGTTAATCAGAAACCTAACGGACGACTACGTGATCCAAGAGGCCGTGACCCGTTAACACTGGGACAACGTTTATGTAATGCAAGTAAGACAAGACTATGCTCTTTCTATGATGGTTGATCCTCTGAGACACGCATTTATGTTCCACCGAGGTTCATCTAATGGTGTTTATAAAACACACATACAAGACTTCATATATAATAGTAATGCAATACTATAAAAAAATGGCTAACGGCAATGATAAATTCTTGTAAATAACTCAATTAACGTTGTAAGTCTTTCCGAACACTCTTGATCTTACAAAAATGTTCGAAAACTCGTTCTATTAACTCTATCCTCCACATATCTAACCACTAAACTGCAAAATGCATTAAATCATTTACAGTTACGGCCTGTCGAACCTGAAATTCCTTTCTGAAACAGAAAACATTGCAGAGTTTGTTGCGGCTCTAAAGAGATGTTTTCACAACCAAATGAGGGGACCTCACCGACTGTACATGTGTGTGTGTTATTGATGATATAAACAAATCTTTGAACACAACAAATAGTTGTGTAAAATTGTAAAATGGAGTATTAGATGTAATTATGACAATTATTATAAACTAAGTGTATTTATTTATTTGTAAGAAACACGGTTTTTATCATTTATATTGAGATATTAAAATTTAAAAAGTTGTTTAGCTCCCCTAATTTCACCCAAATGAACGCGTTTTACCACATGCTATCGTAGCCAACGAAAGGACAGAGGACCTTTCAGAAATGGCCAAATTTGTTTATAACAGGTTGGACCTTGCAAAACACTATTTCTCCAAAATTTACTTTATAAATTAGCACAAAATTACTTAAGATAGTTAAAATACGAACTACAACGTAAATTTACCACAATTTTACGTAAATTTTCTCAGTTTTTACGATGTAATTATTCTTATTAAGTGTTCATGACAACGAAATCATTCTAGACACTTACATATTTGTTGTGATGAGAGGACATTCTGCACGACCATTGATGTCTATAAAAGATCGGCGTGAAACCGGCACGCCCGAATCAAATGGTGTCCGATACGAAATGCTCTCTGCACAGAATGGGGCAGATACAGCAATGCTGAAGCGTATTCCCTTTATATACAACATAGAGGGATGATAACGAATATAATAAATTATTTATGTTTACTATTCTCTTTTAATTGATAATAAAGAATAGTCCAATATTTAAAAAATAATAATTTACATGTAAATCCAAATAAAACCAGTTGTATATATTTTACAAACCACAGGAATGTTGCTGATAATCCATTAATCATGATGAATGACTTTGAGCTACCATTTCAAACTGAAACGAAATATCTTGGCCTAACGTTCGATCAAAATTTCATGTTTCTCCCTTTTTCTGCGGAGTTTGACAGGTAGACCTACAGACAGATGTAGGTGAAGCGGGTGAAATGACGTCTGAATTATCTTTTTGAGCAGCGCCAATCTTCTTCATTGTTGACTCTGACACGATGACACTTTTGCATGCTCTGGATAATGTTTATCACCAATATGTTACATTCCAATTTATAAAAAATCGCACTTAAAATCATCGCAGTTTCACCCTCAGATAGACGAGATCTTGGAGGCATATTGAAAAACGATGTTTACACAGCTAACAATACTGCCAGAATAATCCAAATAAAACTCATAGTAGCCGGCCTATGTGTACTTCCTCAGTAGCCAGCTCACAATGTCTGTCAGATTTAGGTAAAACTTGTCATATTCCGCCGTACCGAGAGGTCATTTAACGGTACGGGACCAGTTCCACGCAATGACTCATTGAAATACTTCAATATGATTCACTTGATTATGACCTCACTTAAAGATTAAACAGGGTTTCTCACTAATCAAACAGTTGGCCTTAAATCTACAGAACATGATAGTAAAATTACAAACGTACATTTTAAGTTGATTTATACTATTATCTATTAAGTTGATTTAAATAGCTCTAATATAGAATATGTTTTACTTTATAAATCCTGACTGATTTTATAATGATTTATTATTTATAATCGCGTCATGAGCGCCCGACCATGCTGGTCTTGCCGTACGGCCTGCAAGTTGGACGCGTCGTTGCCACATTCAAAATGTATATAGGGTGTCTTTCCTACCAATGTTGAAGTGAAAATACCCTATAAAAATCACGTTTTCCTTAAAAAATGTATGTACTCAGTTGTCTAATTAAGATAACAAGATGACCTGTGATGCCATCGGCGAGATCCAAGGCAGTGAAGGTGCTGACGTCTACTGCCAAGTCAAGTGTATTGTCTACCCTTCAAAGTGTCCCTAACAGTTTATAATTAATTTTTCTCTTTATACTATTATCAAACTGGAGTGCGGTTAGACGACAGGTAGGTTCACTCACACACGCAGCGGATTAGGACGGACCCGACCCACCTGGGACCGGCCGTACTTCTGCTAGATTAGTCACTTAGTTGACCTTTCCAATCAATAGTATTTTTTTATTTTGCCATTTTAACTCGAAATAGTTAATAAATATGAAATGTACTCAAAATTACAAGAAAACTGATACCAAACAATATATTATTTACTTTAGTTTATCTTACAAAAATTGTTCACAGTAATTTATAAATCATGCAATATTTTTCAATGCTGTAACGATTCCTTACAGCAAATCACAGATTGTTTGGAATCATTTTCCTTCTAATTTTGAGTAGATTTCATATTTATTAACCATTTCGAGATATAATGGCAAAATTAAAAAAAAACACTGATTGATTGGAAAGGTCAACTAAGTGACTAATTCAGCAGAAGTGCGGCCGGTCCCAGGTGGGTCGGGTCCGTCCTAATCCGCTGCGTGTGTGAGTGAACCTACCTGTCGTCTAACCGCACTCCCAGTTTGATAATAGTATAAAAAGAACAATTCATTATAAACTGTTAGGGACACTTTCAAGGGTGTAGACGTATACACTTGACTTGGCAGTAGACGTCAGCACCTTCCCTGCCTTGGATCTCGCCGATGGCTTCACAGGACATCTTGTTATCCCAATTAGATAACTGAATACATACATTTTTTAAGGAAAACGTGATTTTTTAAAAGGGTATTTTCACTTCAACATTGGAATGGAAGAAACCCTAATATACCTTTTGAACGTGGCAACGACGCGTCCAACCTACAGGCCAACAATAATTTGTTTTTATTTTTAAGAAGACAAAAACAAGATGCGTATGCAACAAAGCGAATGCGTTAGATTAATCTAGCATACCTTTTGCTGCTGTTACTGAGGTGGTGTCTAATCCGAAGACGGTTATAATAAAATGGGTTTAAATATGACAAATCAATTTCCATCTTTGCCTAAATGATATCAATTCATTATGAAGACGTGTTTTTATAAAACGGGCATTATATGGAATCAAACATATCGATTTTAGTGTTTCGGCTTTAACAATGAGTCCTACATTCATTAAAAGCAGAGATTATTATGTTTGGTCTGCGGTAAAAGGAAATACTGCAACGAATTCACTCGCGTCTAATCAATAACAAAACGCAGCTTATGCCTTTCATGTGACGAAGTTCCCTGTTAAATGGTAACAAGTACTGTACTACGCAATTATTAGAAGGACGTCCGTCTGATTAAACCAGCAGCATTACCCGAAAATGACCTTGTTGTTTACGTACTGACGCTCATGAATAAATATAAAACAACTCAAATCAACTGATTTGAGTATGATGATTTGCTTCATCAGAGAGCGTTGGGGATACGAGCATTCCGAACGATACAAAACAGGATCTCTTGTTTTAGCGTGATTCATGGAGAAACCTGTGGTCACGGTGATGATGGTACAGTATCACTTATGGCATTTTCGACTAACTTGGCTTTTGCAAGTTTCGATTCTCAAACCATTCGAATGAGTCTAAAACATCTGTAGAGAATCTAACGAAATATTAACCGTATTAACGCGTTACCCACTCACTCACTGTGGGCTACAGTTTGATTTCCATCGAAAGTGGCGAAAAATACTTTAAATTTGTTGTGCTTCACTTTGGCAAATCTGGAAATAGATTAAAACGGTGTGACGAATAATAGGCCTGCAAGAATAAAAAGAAAAAATGTATTTATTTGTCAGTGATAAAAATCAAAAATAGTTTTTTAACTAGCATAATACGTGTTGGTAGGCTACATATACAGTACAAGTAAACGTCACACAACACAAATTTAATACAATATAAGCACAAAATGCACAAATATTTTACAATACAAGTAAAAAATGCACAAATATTATGTTGATCGATTTCGGAGCAAACACGCTCACCTTCCTCAGACCAGGATATTCATTGTAATACATTTGTGCATTTTGTGCTTATATTGTAATAGATTTGTGTTGTGTCTTTTACTTGTATTGAATAATCAAAAAGCATCAAAAGCTATTTATTAAAACATAGATTCTTTAAGGGGCATTCATTTTCGATCTCTATTGAGTGTCATGTACGCTTTATTTGGACATTTTAACGTCAACTACATAAAATTAATATTCAAACGTTAAATTAGGTATATGCCCTTCATTTCAGACATAAAATTTAAAATATTTTATTACCTCAACATACTATTTGTTAAGTCGATCGTAGTAGATCTAGGCCTGTCACAATGTACTTTGCAACGCAAGGTGTGACAACCAGGTTATAAGAGTAATATATACAGTGGTTGATGTAAATGTTATAAAAAGAATTTATTCTGGAAGAATATAAGCCTCGCCTATTATGTATGTTACAACTGATACAACAATGAATTGTCTGGATTTTACATTGACATTTCAATTTTACTTTAAAACACAAAAAAACCTTCATGGATAGGCTTCCACGGTCGTCACTATCACTAACAAATTCTAGGTCATCGGGGTTCGACCGCGTCAATTGGCTATGTACAAACATTGGCAATGTTTGTACATAGCCAATTGACGCGGTCGAACCCCGAAGACCTAGAATTTGTTACAAAAAACCTTTTTGTCAAAGTGTAAAATTAAATAAAACTGTTTAATTCTCAAGATAGATAGTTTAAGTATCGTAATAATATAGCCTACTTTTGACTGAACTGTTTAAAGGCTGTTTAATTTTTGACTGACAGAGAAGTTGCAACAACCGTCGTGCCTCCCTCCCACTACTCCACAAAGCACGTACACATAAGTGGCATTGATAAAGAAAGGACTTGATACTTTGCCCGCAGCAGCACACTCACGGTTCCCTTGCGTAATTTCATCAATAAGCTAAATCGACTTGCACATTATGCCTGCGTGAATCATAGTTCAGCTGCAATACTTGCATTTTATTTATTTGTTTCAGTGTCACGTACGTCTACAATCACCAGTGATCTGGCAAAGCTTGTCACTTTAGTATATGGACAATTTAAATTCACCTATAACAATATTGTTCCAATTTACTATGAAGTTGTGAGATCAGACTCCTCTAAAGCCGCATTTACACCGTAGTTGACATTTGACAACGCTGTTGCCAACAAATGTTGTCAGCACCTAAACAGTGAAGGCAACATTACCAACCAGTAATATGTAAAGATCAAATGTTGACGTGCTTAAGACTCCGAAGATGAACCCAAATACTCAGCCACACTGTAGACACAATGGAAAATAAGATAGGCTTCCTCATTTCAACATTTTTTTAAATGTTGTAAGCAGTTGTACCTCCTTTATGGAGCGTGACAGATGAATATAAATTTTCAAACGCGTATAAAATGGACACCTTTCAAGAACATTTGTTCTATGGATAGAATACTTGAATTTATAGTGAAATGAGATTGGGAATAGTTGTTGTAAAAGTTGTTTGTTTGATTTTACTACAGAATATTTTTACAGATAAAAAGTGGAATGTAGTGGAAGTACTTGTAAATCCTTTAAGTTTCCCGCTAGTGATAATGAAAAGGTGCAGAAATGATGATGGGATTAGGTTTAAGCAAAGTAAACATGTTTAAGAGATAGTGCAAAAACACACAGGAGAAAAAAAGGAGGGCAAAAGAGCTTATACTATTGTCGGCGCAGAAATTATGTGCAACCGATTTTGGAGGTTGTTTTTTAAGAAACTGAGAGGTCTATGAAAACTCCAATAGTACCATTGTTTTTCTTGTTTAATTGTGCTTTTATTTAATTATTTTAATTAATTTATATTTATAAATTTACTTATTTTAAATTTATTTAATTCAAAATAAATCACTGCATTTATTTATGCATATGAAAATGATGTATCGTAACTATATATGTAACGATTACAACAAGACGAAGTTATACATTTTACGACCTCTAAAAGCCAAGAAAACAATGTTTCAGGTAATTGATGAGAACTTTTTTCCTCGAAAACATGAAACTCTAAAATTCAGATGACTTATAGGAAACATTCCAGTCAACCACGTATTAAAATATAGATGCGCTACATGAACGGGTTTTTGAGTAATGACGGTGTAAATTTGATGTACAGTAAAAATTAGTTAACATTTCGGTACTTTTTTTTATTCCAACCAAGATAAAAATTATTAGAACTTACAATAAAAATATTTCATAACGCACAATTAAACAAGGAAAACAATGGTATGATTGGAGTTTTCATAGTCCTCTCAGTTTCTTAGAAAACAGCCGTCAAACTCGGGTGCACATAATTTCTGCGCCGACAGTAAGTTTTGTCAGTAACTGATTAATACTCTTGAGCAGTATGGTTCAACTGCAACCCTCCAACTCCACACTTGAGTCATGATTCATTTTATCTCTCCAATCTCATCCTTGAGCCATAGTTCAGCTGCAACCTCAGTGTACCTCACCCCTGAGCCATGGTTTACGTGACTCACCAATACGTAAAAGACGCCATTTACAATGGCTTTGTCTTCTTCAAGAGCCTTCTCCTAAACGTTTCAACTTCAAGGAAATGAAATTTGAATGGCATCATAAAAACACACTCAATGATATATTGGGGACCATATATTTAAAAAGTTGAAATTGGAAAATTAAATGATTTAGTACATTACAGTGTGGTACCAATTACTTTAAAGTTGGCCTACCTGTCAAACTGAATCAAGACTAGATTCAGGTTTTGGAAATATACGGACTCCCAATCGGGCGCTCGTTGCTATAAACTGGGTGGAGCCTTAACTTTTTAACACCACTTTCACTATGATTTACTAATTGTCTTCTCTTAACAATAGTTTCCCGCTGAATCTCGGTAAAACTTCGCGTTTGTGTGCCTCCTTTTCTTAAAATCCAATCAATCCAGATTAAAACCTACATTCAAGAAATTTCATTTCTACTTATCACGGTTCTTTTATTTCACTTTGCACAAGCAAAAGTTGAAGTAGCATGGCAAATTAAATATGCTCCATTTTCCCAGTCTCTACATAGAATAAACTTAATTTATATAATAAATAATTGGCAATTTCTTCAAAAGAGCCTCTTGCTTTCCATATAAACACCTTTCCAATTTTACATAGCTTTATCTGAAGTCAGAAACGGAATATAAATAAACAGTTATGTGTAAATATCCAATATTACTACTTCAGTACTCCACATTTTATTGGCAAATAATTGTAAAAATCTAAACGAGGTGTAGAGCACAGTTCGGCCCTGCAACTAGTCTGTGGTTTAGAAACCAGGCTTCCGGCCGGCGACCTAAATCCCCTGTACACTGGCATTACAGACTTCCACGTAACGACCCACGATATCTGGCGACCATGAACTCTGTCTGAAAGCCACGGCCATAAACACACTGTCAGTGAACTACTTCATGCAGAGATGAAAGTTCTTGATTGATCCAGGAATTTTTTCGTTTCATTTAGAAAACCCTGGATTGTGCACCTTGACTTTTACTACAAGGGCGATTTAGAGATTTGTATAAGATATTATTATACTGTACATGCCCCCACCTCTCATACTATCATCAATGATACCAGGTAAAATGAGTCAATAGGGTTATCAAAATCCATTGTTCCCCTGAATATGAGTTACTCTGTTCAAAAGGTTAAAATGGCTAGGATTCTTGTAAAGTAGAGCAACAAATTAAAATTTTATTTTTTAGGATCCGAATCAAAGTAATGAAAGAAAGAAAAAGGAATATTGGCCCATTGCCCCAAAAATCAAAATTACAAGAACATTTAACTTAGGTTATGGTTTATTATTCTATAAATACAAAAAACAATTACCATTGATAGATTTATCACAGTTTCTAAAAATCTATACAGTCTTGGATCATGAAACTGGCTCAAATATTTTTCATATGCTATTGAAGTGTACTAAGAAGGGATTTTAAAATATTACAATCTAAAAGTGCTAATGTGGAACTTAATAAATATCCTGATAACACCAAACAGAGCCTTTGTAACCATTCACAATACCTAAGGAAGCTAAGGTCCAGGATGGTGTAACTTGACAGAACAGTGTAAGTGTATAATGTGAGAAAAAATAACAAAACTACACCACGAATGACAGGATTGAAATGTGCAGGAAGTTCATACATAGTTACGAAAAATATTTTACAAATATTTTATGTGTGATCAAATCACCAAGAATATAGTATAAAATCACAAGAAAGCACTGACAATTGATAAGTTAAACAATATCAAAATTAATATTGCCATGAATTATATAATTGTCTATAACTAATTTATTGTCAATTAGTTATAGACAATTATAACTAATTGCTTATATTAACTAATGTCATTTCAATTTGTAAGATTATATACTAAATATTAGCTGTTAATTTTTGAAAAAAGTGGAACCACCAAAATTAACAAATAAAATTATTAACTTTAATTCAATTTATTAAGACAAGAAACATTAAATTGTAAAGACAGAAGATCATACAATTCAATTTCAATTAACTATAATTTTTAACCTACACTAATAGAAAAGAAATTCAACAATGACAACAGCAAAAAAACATGTTGACACATTTCAGGGAACACAGATGCATAATTAATTATCAAACATATTAGAATTGTATAGTATTTAATTGTAATATAATTACCAGAATTTTTATTGTTTTAATTTGAATCATGTTTAGTTTTTTGTTAGATGATAACTTGTGTTTTCTTTCCTAGAAAGTGAAAGTATCTCTATTAGAATATAACAGAAATCTGTCTTTTTTTAACTGTGCCAATTTAAATTCATTACAACTTTTATATTTATGAAAGTATGTACTCCAATTTTATTTCAGTTGATAAATAAACATTTTGTTAAGATTCATGGAAAAAGAGAGAAATAACATTGTACACAACTTGTGGAAAGACAAATTAGAACAAAATATTATGATTTCTTATGCCACTTGACGTAAAAAAGCAAAAAATAAGTTTCAGAACTGTATTTTTAGTAGTTTTTAAGTAATTATTGGTTAAATGCATGAAATTAGGATAAGAAACTCTTTTTTAAATTTAGTGTTCAGTAATTTGGTTAAATAGGTAAAAAAGTCTTTAAATTTTCATACATAATTAGTATAGAGAATTTGATTCTGAATGGATTGATGTAAGCAAATTAAATAAAACCCATAAATAAGTACAAAAGTTTACTAAAGTATAACACAAAAGTAATTTAATAGAAAAATAATTGGTTTGGCCAGGTAATAAACTACACATCTTTTTTAAATCAATTTTAAAAAATGAAGCCACCATTATCAATGCATTTTAAACTTAGTTTGTGCACTGCTTGTGTCACTTTCCTTACCAGGACTTTTCTTTATCTGTGTAGGCGAATCCATAATACAGGCAACTAATTAAGCCGAGAATTAACTATTGTCTTGTAGTCAATATCTTTAATTCACCCCCAGACACAATAATCCAATGGAGATAATCTTGCTATCTTGATGGCAAAAATTGAGACCCTCCATGACCAATCCAACCAATTTGTTAGGAAATTGATTATTTAAGTGAGCGCTAACTGCATGAAAAAAGTGGGGTGGTGCCCATCATGCTGGAAGTACAAGTTTTGTCTAATAAACAAAAGAACATCCTCAAACAGCTGCGGCAACTTTTCTTAAAGGTAGTTGCAAATAAAATTCAGTATTTAGGTGACCAGATAATATGAACGGACCAATCAGCTGATTGTGCAAAACACCACACCAATCACTGACTCTAAATGGTGTTGAAAGTTCTGTGCACTATCTCATGAGGATTTTCTTCAAACCATAAGTGCTCATTATGCAAGTTGCTGACATCATCTCTAGTAAATTGCGCCTCATCCATAAATAAAATACACTTGTTGAGCATTTGATAGTTACTAAAAAAGTTACAACAAAACTCAAAATGAAGCAGACCATTCCCTGGCTGTAGATGTTGAACCTTTTGTTTTTGAATTGAGTAATATTTATTTCGGTTAAGTGACCTACACACTGTTTGGTGCAAGTGAATAGAGTTTCCGAAGAATGTCTGTTTGCAATCACGGCGTGTGCAGCGTAAATGCACCTTAAGGGGAAGGATTTATATATATATAAATATCATTTTATGTAAATTAATTTAATGAATAAACATTATTATTATTTTATAGTTGGCATTTTACAGTGTTATAAAGCTTAAAACCAAACCAATAATATGTGGTTCAGTACTCTGGCTCTGAAAATATGGCTAATTTTTTTTAACCATTACGTGAAAAATCATTCCATTTATTTTTTACCCAATTAGTCCTATTAAGTCAGTTAATGATTATGATTGACCACAATTTTAGGAACATTATTTTATTTATTTATTCGTAATACCCTGATTGTCAAGATATGGGCGCATATAGATTTTGAATGAATGTGTAGATGGCGAATTCAGTCATCTTTACAAACTAAGGCTGACTTTCCTTTAAACAGTTTCATTAATTAATATATTAACCAATCACTGCATTAACACTGGCCATAGTATTACAAAAATCAATTTAAAATTATTAAAACAACATCACGATATTTAAATGCATGAGAATCACGGTACATTAATAAAGCAAATTCTGAAAACTTATTAAAACAAGAAGATGGAACGATTCAAAATTCTATTTTAGTTTCAAAACTATAAACAAAATTAATTTAAATTCAATTTATAATACTTTCAAAATCATAATAAAACTAAGTTAAAAAATTAAAAAGTTAAAAATTAACTTAAGTTAGAAAGTTAAAAATTAAAAAAAATATGTTTATATAAACTTATATTAGATTTATTTACTTTTTGTATAAACTTATTTATCATTTGCGATGTTTCTGATGATGATAGCCTTGCTATTGAAAGGCCTCACTAATTAAGATTTTATTGGTTTTAAATTGTGTTATTTTTAACAATTATAATTATTACCGGTAATAGCTTAATTACAAATGAACAACCAGTGGTTATTAGCTGATCTTTTTCAAAATTTGTTATTACTCTGATTAGGAATGAATAGAGAAGTTTTAGTTTTTGAAGCTTTTGATTTAACCAGCTATAAATTGAATAAACCAGCTTTGAATAAACAGACAAAGTTTAATGATACAAATGTTTAAGGCAGCTGTTATGTTTTAAACGACTATAGGGCCTATAGGGACAATTTATACATTTTGAAATTTGATAGTCAGTTGTTCTTAGATAACAAAACTCAATATTTGATTCTAAATTGTAAAAAGAAATCCTTATTGTACAGTAGATAAATATATATTATTTTATCTGTGTATTAAAGTTTATTTATTCTAAATGTTGTTTGTTTGCTCAGAGTAACAAAACAAAAAGTGATCAAATTAATTCTTTATCCACTTTATTCTGGTGGTATTGATAACAATAGAACACGATAATGGTATTAAGAGAAGTGAAATTGACAGGGTTATGGGTGAATACCCATGTAAATTAGTGTACATACTGATGAGACAGTGAGGCACGCATTTGTGTTATGGCAATCTTATAAGATTATGATACCACTCAAGGTAGGGACTTTTAGAAGACTTCCATCCTTCTTAAGTAACCAGTCTTATATCAACACACAAAAGTGAATACACAAGTTATTTCAATGGTTATTGTAATTGACAATAATTTTCAAACTGTGGCATCTCAGCATCTAATGAAACCGGTTTTTTTTTTTTTTTTAATAAATCAAAAATAGATCTCTTTTTGTAGCACTAAGGATAGCGATTTATCTTCTACTGGTAATATAAAATTACGTACACTTCCAAAATGTATGCTTTCTTCGCTTAAAATTGTTGTATTTTTATGAATTATTGTTTACGTACCTCTTGTTTTAGTATCAATAAAATTTAAATTTTTTTTATATATTCCTCTAGGTAAAAAAATTTTACCAACACCAACCTGTATAATTATTACTATATAAAGTAATGTAAATTGGAAATTAACAATGAACATTTTAATAATGAATTTGTAAATGCAAAAGCTATGCATAGCAATTTACAAATATTAAACCCTCACAAAAACACGTTTTGGGCATAAACTTATGAATAAAATATATGCAACTAATGAATTAAATAAATAACAATAAACAGTAGGCTACTTACAATTGCATAGATGTTTACAAAGTTGTCAGTGCATTTGGAATGTTAAGTTGGAGGACAGAACAGTTAGGACTACAGCATTTTAGTTTCATTAAAATCAGGAAAGTTACACTGCTAAAAGTTAAAATAAAAACCAATAAATTAGACACACGCACACAACGGACACTCTCATAAAATGGCTAACGAAAACATTGATTCTTTGAAGTTGAACACAACTCCAATTAAATGTCAATTTCACCGTAAGAGCAGACAACAGAGTAGCAGCTCAGCAGAATAAACTAACCTAACTGCAAAAGAAGAAAGAACTATGAAAGAATGAGACATTGACATTGTTTAGCCAGGAAAGTTTAAAAACTGTTAAAACAGCTGATTTTAAATCATAGAGTATACTATTTTTCAGATAGCCCTTAAAAAATAACTTATTACAGTATATCAACTTATTAGTAGGTTTGGAATTTATAATTAATATGCATTTTACAGTTTATAAATTCGATAACAAATAAAGTTTTTTGTTGTACACTATACATCAACAATAAATTAAAGAAATTAGTAGCAGGTAAAGAATAAACGTAAAATTCAAATAACAGCTCTCTTAGCGCCTTATATCCTTACGGAGGAGCTATTTTGCACAGCACTGGAAGCCATATTAGAGGGATTACATGATGTTTTTCTGTCCACAGCAATCCTTAAGCTTTACGTATACCCTGGGTGGTTCTAAACAACAGACGATTTTAGTAGCTGATTTGTCACTTCTATGATTTTCCAACTATGATAAGCAGCCAACCAAAAATAAATGTTAAACAAACTTGAAGATAAGTATATAAACTAAGTACAGCTTAATAGCACTTTACTCAAGTTCTTGTTTCTAACAAAAAATACATTTTGAGAACTGATATATACGAGTTATTTAATTATGTAAAATAGCACAGCACGAACTTATGTTTTCTCTTTCAGAATAGCAATTAAACATTTAATTGTTGTAACCCTTAAAACAATATGCCTGTGCCACCCTTAAACTTTAATCAACTTAACCTATATTATACCCTGAAAATTAAACAAAAAAATTAGTTATTTCTGTAACCTTTCTGTACCTCCACAAGAAAGAGGTAGTCTTAGTTTTATATAGTTTACGCTTAAATCAAATATGGCTGTGCGTAACAAGTAATCTTTGCTCTGAACCTATCAGTGTTCAGGCATTTTACAAAATAGGTGACAGAAAATGTGTATTTTTCTCGTCAAAAATTATTTATTTAAGTATTATTTAAGTAAGTATTATTTAAGTATTTTCAAAACGATGTTTTATGTTTTTCTTTCCTTGAAATTCAACGAAAACGAAATCTCTTCAAGATTAAGATCTTTTTCAATGTCTTTTGCTTCAGGATAATCATCATCATCTCCAAAATCACCAGTCTCATCGTTTATTAAATCGTTACAGATATTCAAATCATTATCGTCAGTAATTGAATATTTTCCTGTCTTGAACGTTTTTGTAGCAATTCAACTGTATTTTGTTTATTTTTCTCTTTTTAGACTCAATTCAGTACTAATATTATGGTTCGTTATTTCATTTAAGTCCGTTTGTGCTCTGTTAAGTTTTCCTTTACCTGTTTTCCTCTCAGAGCAATTGTTTTGTGATTTTCCTCCATATTTTTCTTTTTCAATTTCTATTTTTTTTGTCAGTAATGATTTTCGAGTATTATCCTTTACGGCTAGTTTTACCTTATTGTTGACTTACAAGTTGCTACTTTTGTAAAAGTTCATGACATCTCTGGGGTAACAATAGGTGAAACTGGCTGCACTTGGGATGATGGCTGGAATTTGACGAATCAAGACTTTTTGTTCACTTGAATGTCGATGCTCGTTAATCAGAAACTGCATGACTGTGGTGGGTGGCGAATCATAGGTGTGGATTTTCATGTCTGAAACTACAATTCAGATGAGGCTGTTGGTTGCTTCAACTCTAGTGGTACCTGACAATCCTCAATACAAGAACTATAAGCGGGGACTGGACGTCCTTGTCATCGGTAGACAGAAATTTGTAACCTTTATTCATTATAAATGTTTTGATATAGTGGAAAATTTCAACGACTCTGAATATTTTAATTGTATTAGCTGGTGTGACGCTTTGCTGTATATTTTCCCAGAAATTTTAGTCAATCGTAAATCGTGAGTGGCTTCCCTTGATTGCCTGATGATGATATCAAGTCGGCAACAGCCGCATGATAGTAAGTTTTAAAAGTGCCAAACACTATGCGATCTAGTGCATGAATTTTTTGAGAGGTATATGAATAGAATGTAAAAGGTCTTCGAGGGATTGATACTTGATGTTCTGTCTTTTACCTTTAAGAGTGTAATCATTGCTGAGCAGCATGGGTTCTGTCCTGGGAGGTCTACGATTACCAATTTGTGTGTCTTCACCAACTATATTTACTCCGATTTCTCCCGTCATCACACTGTGGACTGTATATATCTAGACTTTGCTAAGGCCTTTGACAGAGTCAGTCATGCCCACCTGATTGCTAAGCTTGTGGCACTTGGAGTTGCGGGCCCTCTTCTGAAATGGTTTCAGAGTTATTTAACCGGTCGTACACTGCAAGTAAAGTTTGCCTCAAGCATTTCTTAATCTATTGTTCAGGTCACATCTGGAGTACCCCAGGGCTCACTCCTGGGCCCATTTTTGTTCAGCTTGTTCATTAATGACATTGGTAAGCTACTTGACTGTAAGTTTGTTCTTTTTGCTGATGACGTCAAGATTTTCATGGAAGTCTCACCAGTATGTCAACAGTAATCTCTTCAAGCTAATTTGAACAATGTTTCTTTATGGTGTGATGAAAATGGTGTGCAGTTGAACGTAAATAAATGTCAGGTAATGACATTCGGGAGAACTAAGTCTTTGATTCCTTTCGACTACCACCTGAATGGAACAAAACTAAGAAGAGTTACAGTAATCAAGGACTTGGGGATCCACTTTACACCCAGTCTCGACCTAGGAGAACACATAGCTAAGATCTGTGCCAAGGCGAACAGAGTTTTAGGACTTATTGCTCGCACATCTAGGAGTGCTTTTTCTCCAGATACGGTGAAGATATTGTATGTGTCTCTTGTGCGCCCTATATTGGAATATGGGTCCGTTATTTGGACTCCCCATCAGGTTGGCCATTGCTGTTCCCTCGATGCTGTCCAGAAACGCTTTCTTCGCCTGATGGGTGTTAGGGGTGGTGTGAACTATTTGGATATTGATGTTCAAGAGATTGCAGTTCAGCATGGAGTTATCTCTCTTTCCACCAGAAGAGCTGTTATGGACTTGATATTTTTGTTTAAAGTCGTCAATGGCTTGATTGATTGCCCTGAGTTACTTCAGCTTTTTGACTTTCATGTTCCTCATAGAACCCGTCTCACTCAGACTTTTTCCAAGCATCACCACTCCACTTCTTATTCTTTCAATAGTACTGAGCCTCATCTCATGCGTCTTGGGAATATTGCTCAATTGGAATTTTTCGGACTAACCCTCCAGGAGATCAGAAGACTGGCTCGATCCTTATTTGAAGATGAACTTTGATGGTTGTATTTCGAGGCTATTATGCACTCCTTATTACATTGCATTATTTCCTGTTATATTTAATATTTATTAGTATGGTGATTGTTGAATTACTATCCTTGTATTGTTTTTCTTGTACATTTGATTTATTTATATTTATTCAATGTTTGTTTATTGTTACTTGTTGTTATTTACTTATGTTATCAATAATTTCACTTTCTTTGTCATCCATATGTAATTTAATCAGTTAAGTGCTGGTCTTGTACGGCTGTTTGATTCAACTTAATTTGTTATTCTTAGTTATATGAGGTTGTTGGTTTGTGTACCGTATTTGCTGATCTCTTTGCATTGCCATCTTTGTATTATATTGTGTAAACTGGTGTTACCGTTGAAATAAATAAATAAAAAAAGATAAATAAAAATAAAATGTGACTAAATGCACTTCAACATTTTCAGCAAGAATAATCGCTTTTACAGAAACGTGGATTTCTTGATTGTCTAGCAACAAAATTATTGGACATTCAATGGTTGGATTAGCATGTTTCGTAAAATCTTAAAGGTATTGGTAAAACAATATCTTCATTTGACCAACCTGACTCTGCTGCTCTTATCGAAGATAGTGGTCCTTTGATCTAAACATTTGATCTTCAACATTTACCCGGGGAAAGAGTGCTGTAAGCTAGCTACTTGGAGACAAAATGTTTAAGAGATTGTAAGCGATAGGTTTCACGTTCGGTCCTCTTAATACCGATACGGCGTCCGCTCAATGGTTGCCATCGACGTGGACACTTAAAGAGAAGTCTAGGATGTCCATGTTAGATGGCAGTCAAGGTTCGGATGTTGTTTAGGGAAGAGAACTGAGTGTCATACTTGTCAGTTAGCTGAAAATCAGACCAACAATATGTGGTTCGGATTTCACGTAAATCTGTAGGTCCCTAAGTTGCCCTGGATGATGGGCTATTAATAAATTGCCCTTTCTGAGGAATAGTTGAACTCAGTAACCAGACAACACTCATCCTACACTTATATCAAAATTCATATTCGACTTAAAATCCGCACAATGCTGTGTCTCATAAGTAAGAATGTAAGACAAAAAGGGGAGGAACAATGTTTCCCCCTAGCCATTCACTGCTGCTATCATGCTTATGCTTATTCCTCGTTCTGCAAGTGTCATACCTCCAATAGCTTTACCACCTTTAAGAGACAATATTTTTGGTATTCTGAACAGTTGATAGTCCTGTTTCATCTAAGTTATATGTTTTCTCTCGGTCAAACTTGTCGCGGCCAAGGACCAAGCAATCTACTTCATTGGGGAGTGGTGTTGTTCATGTCCACAGTAAATCTGTAAAGTTGCACTTTCTTCCTAGATAGTTATAAACAAGCAACAGATCTGGTAGCTGGATTGTCATGAATTTGTGAACCCTCACCTCTGGCAGCTACTACAGGGCCTTTTGAGGGCAAAGCTAATAAAAAATCTATTTTAAACATAGTGTATTTTAACGCCGATGGCTAAAGTACAATATGTCTTTCTCAATTAGATCGATGGATGTTGTCAAGAGTAATTTTGTAACTAATCAAATGTCACTTTCTATCCTATTATAATAATGTTTATGTATGTAAAAATTCACTTCTTCTGTAAGCATTCTGAGACTAAACTGAATAATTTTACCAAATACATTTACATACATTTTATTCGTTTTATATAACACTTATATAGAAACAATGAAAATATCACAATTATTAGACTTATAAATTAGTACTAATATTGACGTTCATTAAATGTATTACTTAATTATAAATGGAAAATTGCTTAATCATGAAGTATCTTAGTTTAAGGTTGGTTTCACTTGGAGCTAGGGCTAAACATTTATTAAGGTGTTATGAATAACACACATTTTCAAAAGTATTTTTACATTTAACAATGATATATGATTTTTGTTTATCTATTAATTTAAACGGATAATACCATCTTACAAAAACAAAAATGTCATACAATATAATCACAAGATGGGAAAACTTAAATAATAATAGACCAAGGCGGTGGAAACAAACAATGCTAATGACAATGACTTGTTACAAAATAACTATTAAAAAACAAACAACATAAAACATCTATGATAGAGAGAAAATCGAAAAATATAAATAGGGGTAAAAATAAACAAATTTAAGTAGAAACAATGATTAATTGAAGATAAAGATAAAAATATGCTTATACAATGACTACTAAACAATATCAATAAATTACAGTCCAGTCGTTCAAACTTTATCTTTGAGATTTTTTTAACTTTACAAATATGTAGAAGTATTTTTTTACTTGCAATATTTTCTATTCAGACGCCACAGGAGTGTTTTTTATGTGGAGCTAGACTGCATTTATTCATATATGTATTTTTAATGGATTATTTTACCTGGCCCAACCAGATTAAGTGGCCAGTATATTTCCAAACAATTTATTTGTTATATTTTTGTAACTTAATTGTGGTAATAAATCATTTATTTCATTACATTTATTTCATTTGCGGGCTAAACTGGAAAATTGACATAGGCAACGTCACATACAGACCGCCAAAGCCCTCCTCTAAATTTAACATCCGGTGGATCACAATTGAGAACAATGTAGGAAGATACAAATAAATTTTTTTTAGTGGGAATTAAAATATTTTTAGTGTTTAACTGCGAAGAACTGTTTCTACTGCTTACAAAAAAAAAAAAAAAAAAAAAAAATAAATAAATAAATAAATAAAATTTGGGTGTGCGTCGGACCACACGGTGGAAGTTATACTTCTTTGGCCATTCTCATACTCCCACTCACGCACACAAACAGACAGGATATATAAATGAAATATAAGACATTTTTCAATATTATTCAATATATTTATCTTCAATATATTATACGTGACTTCATTATTATATTATACACCTATATTATCATTATCAGTAATTTCTTCGATTAAATTTCTTCGATTAACAATCGATTAATCGATTGTTCTTAAAAATTTGTTCTTACTTTTCAGCGTGACGCGGTTTCTCGACCAACATCCCATCCCAAAGTGTCTAACGGGCGCAAAGAAGTATAACTTCAAAAAAAAAAAAAAAAAAAAAAAAAACCAAAGTCAATCGGACAGTTTTAACTTATAAAAATTATCATGCCCTAGTGTTTATATTTATCTATGTCAGAAACAAATTAGGCGTGGGACAGGAAGGAGCTAAGTGCTCAAGATATACAATGTTGCCATGTTGTCTCTCCTTACAGGTAAAGTTAGAACGGCTGGACTATAGTCGCTGCATATTTACTTTAACTAAAACATAATAGCAACAAAATAATTACTTGAAAAAAATGACAATTTTATTAACAACAGAATATTAAGAAAGGATGCACTCCATAGATTAACAATTTAATTGTTTGTTTTTTCCTATCTTGCTCAGTGGAATTGTTTACTTATATTCTACAAACGTTGTTGTTGGCCAACGGTCAAAACCCGTAAATTTGTAGTGGACCTTCCGGGATTTGTATCCGTGACCCTGTGCATATGAAGCAGAATTGCTATCCACTAAGCTAGCAAGAGGTCTCTATTTAAATTATACTACAAATTAACTACCATAATAGAATATAACATTTTACATCAAAGCATCGTGCACCATATTCCATTATATATATGTTAATTGATGTAATTTTACAAGTAGTTGCATAATGTGAAAACGCAATTCAAGTAGCATAGAAATCTTCTACTTCTTACCTCATATCATATCGTCTGTCTCCCTCCCAGTTAACTCTCTGCTGACTGCATGTGGGTCTTCGAAAGTCGGAAGGCCGACCGCTGTAAACACTATGGCTTCGAGAGGACTGGTTAAATGTTTATCAGTAAAAAATTGGAATTTAGTTAGTACAAGTTTATCTGGAAAATTTTACTTTCGTGCCCAGCAAAAATGTAGTGATTGTGGTCAACTTCTTGGAGCGGCTGTAATTTTAGCAAGATCCAAAACCTATCCCTCAGAAAACCAAGGTAAAAACAATCTCACTTCTATCAGCTGAGTTTGTTAAACTAACCTCTTGAATTATTCAATACCGCTTTAATCTTAATTGTGTACTAATATTTGAATTTAAATGTGTAGAATATTTAACTCCTTTATGATTGTACTTGTAGATTACTTCTACTTTGTATTTAGTAAGCCCAGTGTAAACTGTAAGGCGTACATTTTCTAAGCCTACTCCCCTAACCTACTAGTGTTTTTTTCTTCTGGAATATGTCAATAATTAGCTATATCTCAAAGAAATATAGTTATTTGGGTTAATTAGGCCCATGTCCTTATTCAGACCCTTTTAAAGTAATGAAAAAAAATGATATTTTCAGAGGGGGTTGTCAACTGAGAAAGTTGGGCTAGTACTTTCTAGAAGCTTCAAAAATCTTGGAATTTTCATCAATCCCAGAAAATTTCCCTGCATTTTTGAAATGCAGAAATTAGATCTGCATTTTCTTGGAAAATAGCCTAATTTGTATTCTGATGAAAACTTTGAACTGAAGAACCAAATTATGCAATATCCACTAACTTCAAGAAATTAAAATTTGCTGTCTCCAAGTGGGTAATTATGTGCTTTCTAGACTCCTCTCCAATCTTGACGTTTTTATTGCCCGTGGGTATAATCAGGTCTATATTCTATGATAAAACACTTTTTACTCCGCAGAAATAACATATTAGGCCCCTATATAAAAAAAATGAAAATTCTAAATTTTTGAAAATGTATTTTTCATGATTTTTTCATAATTGTTATTTATGCACTTTTTAGACCCCTCTGAAAATATGATATCTTGTTGAAAAAGTGGTGAAACATGAGTTTATAACTCTCAAGGAAATTGATATTAGCTGCAGAAAACTCGTTTCTTACCGCAAAATCAAAAAAAAGTAAGTTAATTTTTTTTTTTAATTTTATAGTGAAAAATCAACTTTTTTATAAATTAAAATGTTCGAACAATTAAAATTTTCATTTTAATTGTTATTTAATGCTGATCACTAATATATAATTGGTTTTTCAATAAAAGTAATAATTCGACCCAAAAAATATACTTTTTACTTACCTAATCTAGCTTACCTTAATCGTCAATATACTCACAAAAAATTTGTAATTTGCACTAAATTCGTTTACCTGGCCTCCATGACGTTCTGCCAGCTGTCACTCCGGCAGGAATATGCGCAAATTTGTTTTTTTGTGGCTAGTCATAGCTCCGGTAATTATGCACTTTCTTGCCACCTCTGAAAATACGATTTCTTATTGAAAAAGTGGTGAAATATGAGTTTATATCTTTTGAGGAACTTGATTTTAGCCACAGAAAACTTGTTTTTTACAGAAAAATCGAAAAACTAGTTTTTTATCAGATAGTGAAAAAACCAACTTAAAAATCTTTATTTTTTGACAATCTTTATTTCATTTCTCGTGTTTTTTATGCTGAACACAAATATATAATTTCAGGTTTTGTAGTAAAATTATTTTTTCAGCCTGTAATATGCATTATTTACTGACCTAACCAAACATAACCTAACTTATCCTAATTGTCTTATTTTCTCAACAAAATATTGTAATTTGCGTTAAATTCGAGCTTGTGGCCTCTGTTACGGCCTGCCGGCCTTCACTCCGGCGTGAATATAGGTGAATTTGGTTTTTGTGATTAATAGTTGTTGTATATAATGATCGCTTAATGATCGCTAATAGCGATTTGCCGCGAAAGTAGTTTTTTTATATCTTGAGAAATAGTTGTAATACAGTAGAACTTGGATAATTAGAACTTCTTTAATTCGAAATTTCCTTTAATTCGAAGTTTTGGGTTGGTCCTTTGAACATTGTAATATTACCAATGTAAAATAATCATGGATAATTCGAAGTTAAATCTCTTTAATTCGAAGTTTTTACATCAACAGTAAAAGTTAAACATTAACTAATGTGCTGTAAACAAGGTTCCGTATGAGGTTTGCATTGTTTGGTCAGTGTGTCGGCAGGCAATCACCTTCTGAGAATTCCTAATCCGTCTCTTCCCCTCCCCTCGGCGTGCCCCGCCATTATGTTGCGATCGTTAAACCTTCATTATTGTAATATTTACATACTGTATGCCTCTATAGTTATGTTTAATATACTGTAGTGAACTTTAAATGAATACATTAAATTTTATATTAAACAAGTAATTTGTGTTTATTATTTTAAGCCTTTTAGGATCATGAAAGTTACATAAAAAATACAACTTGGTTAATTTGAAGTATTGGATAATTCGAATTTTCGCATTGGTCCCTTCAGGTTCGAATTATCCAAGTTCTACTGTATATCAAAATAGTTGTCAAACTTTTATTCAGCGCAAAAAAAACACATCAAAATAAAAAAACATGATTAAAATGCCATTTAAATTACGGTAACAGAAATATGACAAAAATACTTAAAGCTGTGACATTGTTTTTTTCGAACTTTTCGGTAAAATATGTTATTTCCGCGGAATAAAAAGCATATCGTGTGAAAATACAGCCAATTCTAGACCCATTTCAACCAAAGTTTGCCAATATTGTTTGGTGGCAAGAAACTGCATAAATACCATAGCTCCTAATAACTTTGTGCATATGGCCATTGTAGGTGATTTAAAACAGTGAACACATTTTTCCGCAATATATCAAGAAATAAATGTCGTAGTCCAAAATAGTTTTCAAATTTGTGTTCAGAACGAAAAACTACATCAATTGTTTGAGGCTGCAATAGCACACATTACAATCAAAGGGAGGCAGCTCTATCTCCTTGACATTTACCGCCCTCCCGGGGTAAACATTCAAGCTAGCTTGGATATCTTATCAAAAATTCTGGACCATAAATAATCAAGCACACAATAGGTTTTTTATTCTGACAGGAGACATAAACATTGACAGACTAAAACCCAATAACCCGGACAGCCAGATGTTTGACAACGAATTAGCAGCTCACAACATAAGGAGGCTCCCTTTATCACCAACTCGCATTACACTGACACAAGCACTTCAATTTACTGTATATGCACTAATATTCCAGAACATGACCTACGTACCACAGTTTTACAAACTGGACTATCAGATCATACAGCCCAAATATGTAGCCTGGACTTTTGCAAAAATGCCGCCAACACACAAACTTTACGGCGACAAATGGGAGGGAGAAATCTTGACCAGCTCAAGTCACTACTTTCCATAAAAAACTGGGATACTGTTTACAAAGCTGAAGATGCGGAGTCAGCATATAACATATTCGAAGGATTACTGCGAACTGCCCTTGACATCTCCTGCCCTCAAAAGAAGAACAAAAATAAGACTAAGAGCAAACCAATTCACTACTATGACCAAGAATCAGCCGAGATTAAAGCTGCATACTTAAGAGCTTTAGAGACCTATGAAATAACCGGAAAGGCACAGGATAAAGAATATATGGTAAACATAAAAAAGATGTATGATAAAAAACTAAGGACACTGCAGCAAAATGCAAATACACAGAAAATAATGACATCTGACAACAAATCCAAAACTGTATGGGACATAATACATTCAGAAACCCAAGCCAAACAACTCAGGAAAACATGTCCTAAGCTAAACATTGACAAGACAGTAGTAGACAATTCTATTCAGGTAGCTGAACAACGAAACACTTTCTTTACTCTGTAACCAGCTCTCTCTCTATGGGTTACTTTAAGTTAAATTTCGTAATAATTTGATAAAATGATTTATGCAAATTAAAATTATTTATATGATCTCAGGGTCTTTTACATGGGTAAATTGGTGAGGCTGTAAAATTACAATAAATTGAAACTTGTTTTAATAAGCTACTTTATTAACATCATTTTTTACTTTACTTTCTGATAAATTTTTATTACAATAAAATTGAAATTCAATTAATTGTCTAAAAAACTGTTTTCTAAAACATAACTTAAACTAAATTATAACTAAACTTATCTGTAGTTTAATCATTTGTAGTTCCACGTTGTCTTCAGTTCGCTTCACTAAAAATAAAGTTTGATTTACATGTTACAGAACAATTATGATAATACTTCTAACATTAACTTTGAATCACTTTTCTAAATTAATTATCAATGTTTTAGACTATATAACACTTTTATTAGTTATTTGGCTTTAAAGTCCAGAGGACATCCTATGTTACTTGTTCATTCTACATGCTACTGGGAAGAAGTGGCCGAGTCCTAGCTGCTGGCCTCAGTTACCAGTCCGTTACAGTCAAGAGCGTGGTTCTCCCTCTCCTCTATACCGTCAGCCTATAGCGTATCTCCTTGTCCGAGGCTAATTTTCGTTAACCAATCACTTCTCTTATGGTTAGGGCCTGGTTAGAGACTACTTGGACACCCCCCTGGATTGCCATGTCGACTCTTCCGGCGACACGACAGCCCATGTCTGTTGATAACAATGAAAAGGAATGTTGTTTACTGAATTCTCAGAAGACTGCCCTAGAATAAATGTCTCTGTCCACTTCCCAAACAGGCTGGTTATTAATTTGCAAAGATTTTCGAATATTATCTGAAAGTTCGGTCATTGTTTTAATTAAATGTATTTATTTCTTTAATAAAATAATTTATCATTTATTTTATTTAATTAATTTATTCGTCAATTTGGTGGACCTGTTACAACTCAGATAGCAGAAGTGACATTACAACAAAACAAACAACAGCCAGTAAACAGACTATAAGAGAACCTAAACCTCGTAAACCGCCCTTTAGTACAACCATTTGATCTGACACCCACAACATGAGAAGAAGTAAGTCAAGTCATACACAACTTAAAAAACAAATCATCGAGTGGTATAGGCGAGTACTCAGCAAAAGTTGTAAAGCATTGTACAGTGGAACTGACTCCACCCCTTGTATCAATAATAAATAAATCATTCTACCTAGGCCAATTCCCAACAAAGCTTAAAGTCTCCAAGGTATACCCCAAGCACAAAAAAGGACCAAAAACGACCCAAAAAATTACAGACCCATTTCATTAATTTCAACATTCTCAAAAATTATTGGAAAAATAGTATTGAAGAGATTAATGTCACATCTACAACAGAACTTAATTACTTACTGTCAGCACGGCTTCCAAAAGGGAAAATCTACTTTATCTGCCATCATAAGTCTGGTCGAATCTATAATCGACAGCATAGAGGAGGGACAATTTGTCACTGCCTTATTTCTAGATTATAGCAATGCCTTCGACTGCCTGGGACATAACCTTATCTCCAAAAAACTTGCAGCTCTGGGAGTAACAGGTCTGGAAAATATGTGGTTTGCCGGCTACCTCAAAGGGAGATCCCAAGTTTTGGAAATTCAGCACACTACATCTGGTGTCACTAGCACGTTCAGATCTTGTCCTCAACCAATTACTAGAGGAGTACCACAGAGATCAGTGCTGGAACCCATCCTGTTTATTCTGCTGACTAATGACTTCCCAGCTCTAATTCAAAATGAAAGTACCAGATGCATAATGTACGCAGACGACACCACTCTACTTTTAAAAAATGACTCAGCCGAAGAATTGTACAGTAATTCTATCAGATCACTACAATGCGCCATAACCTACAGTAAATTAAATGACTTGGCAATTAACCCTGACAAAACTACACAGGTACACTTTAGCAGGAAGAAAGTGGTACCAGCAAGCATTCCCAATATATCAGTAGCTAACCAGACCAACTTTTTGGGAATAACTCTCAATGGCAGACTCACATGGGCAGATCACGTAAACGAAATCTGCAAAAAAATTAGTACAGGCATCTACGTTGTTAAACGTATTAAATGGATTGGCACTCTGGAAGCAGCAAAAATAGCCTACTATGCACTAGTAGAGCCTCACATTAGGTATGGCCTTACAGTCTGGGGAACCTCCCAAGGAAACCTCAAGAGAATTCTGACACTCCAAAAAAAGGCAATTAGGACCCTTGAAAATCTCGAGCCACTGCAAACTTGCCGACATGCCTACCGGACCCTAGGCATACTTACAGTACCCGCACTCTATCTATCTTGATCGTAGATCAATTACACCTGCAGACTCACATGGATATCCATAATTACCCAACACGCCATGCCTCAAGGTTCATCCTACCTCAACACAGAACAGCCCTCAATGAGAAGAAACCCTCATATATCGGCCGGAAATTTAAAAACCTTCTTCCAAACTACCTCTGTAACCAGACAGGAAACAAACTAAAGAACCTGCTTCGAGAGTTCCTGCTAGAGAGACCTGTGTACACCATTGAAGAGTTCCTGGAATCTGCAATCACCAGAACCATATGATGTTCAAAATTGAAGCATAAACTTCTTAAATTCACAATGATGTCAATACTATAATGTTTGACTTTGCATTATGTATTATACTATTTTGACAAATTTCTGTACTTGATGTTCATGAAATAAAGGAATTTTGATTTGATTTGATCAAATTATAAAAAAAATTACAAAGATCCCTAAATCGAAAAATAACATTTTCGAATATTTAGAATTTTCAATTTTTTTGGGGTAATTCTGCACTTTCTTAGTCAACTTAAAATATTTTCATACTTTGATAGTACATTTTTGGGATGCTAAATATCAATAATTAGTAAAAATTAGGTGTCGGAAACATAGAGTTAGTAACATTAGTGATAAATTAGTATACATCGAGGCCGGCCATACACATTGTGCCGTGGCAGTTGTGGTTTGGTTAGGCTAGGTTATCATAGCCTATTGTAGAATATGTTTTTACAAATTCTGCTGACTGAAAAAAGGTTTGTGACAGTGAAAATACTTTATTGCAGGTTCATTCTACAATATAATAACCTAACATAACCACAACTGCCCCGGCACGATGTCTCCGAAATGTCAGTGATAGTGTGCGGACTTTAAACCTTCTTATTTTTCATTTTATTAACTAAGTAAGGACTACCACTTCATCATATCAACATATGAAAAGATTTGAAGTTGACTAAGTAATAGTGCAGAATTGCCCTGTTTTGCTTAAAACGTTATCTCCACGGAATAAAAATTGTATCTTCATCGAATATTTTTATTTTATTATATTATATAAAACATTTGTTCATCTACACTCATTCAAAATCCATATTTGCCCATATCTTGACGATCAGCGTCTTATGAATAAATAAAAAAAATAAAAATAAGTAAAATATAGACTTGATTCTACCCACTGGTGATAAAAAAGTCAAGATTGGCATCTAGAAAGTGCATAAATAACGCAGGAGTAAACATTTAATAATGCAGAAAACTTGTTTTTACAGAGTTTACTAACTATGCACATTCTAAACGCTTCTGAAAATACGATTTTCTTGGAGAAAAAATAGTGAAACATGAGTTTATATCTTCTGAAGAGGTAGATTTCAACAGCGTATTACTCGTTTTCAGCAGAATAGTTGGGAAACTACTTTTGTTTTTATTTTATAGTAAAAAAATTCTTTTTTTATAAATTGTAATTTTTCAACATTTTTCATTTTACATGTTTTTTCAGCTATAATACGAATATACAGGTGTTTGAAAAGTGTGGGGCTAAACTTCAGGAAATAGGTAAAAATAAATAAAAAGGTGCCTATGAAGAGTTTCTTATCTCGCTTAGTTCGGCATCTGTCTGTACGTCTGTTCTTTAAAAAATACCACATCTTCTAAACGGTATTAGCTATAATTTTTAAACTTGACAAGAATATTTAACTTCACACCACCTGATGTAGTGTAAAAATGTAAAATAATATTTTCAACCATTTCAAAATGCTAAATTTCATGAAAATCAAAGCAAAAACAAACAATTATTACATTACCTAATATTTAGTCTAAAAGTAGGCAAATATTTTGCTACTTCATTTGTTACAATCACTTTCGTTTACATGTGTCTATATTTACTTGAAAGTTTTGCCCACAATTAGAAAAATTACAGTTTCTCAGCTATTTACTGCACGATTGTAACAGATGAAGTACCAAAAGATTTGCATATTTTTAGGCTAAATATTAGGTACCGTAACAACTTTTTGTTTTGGCTTTGGTTTTGAAGAAATTTAGCATTACAATTTTTAAACAGCCGCCATTTTGAAACGGGTGAAAATATTATTTTATATTTTTACAGTATATTAGGTGGTATGAAGTTAAATATTTGTGTCAAGTTTAAAAATTATAGCTAATACCGTTTAGGAGATATAGTATTTTTTAAAGAACAAACAGACAGACGCCAAACTAAGCGAGATAAGACACATCTTCATAGGAACTTTTTTGTTTATTTTTACCTAATAAATCATTTCCTAAAGTTTTGCCCCACACTTTTCAAACACCCTGTATGATTGGTTTTTCAATAAAATTATTTCAACACCGTAAAGTACACTTTTTACTTACAAAAAAATATATAACCTATCCTATCAATAGTCTATTTACTCAGGTTAACAAACATTCGTAATTTGTGTTAAATTCAGGTGCCTAGCCTCCGAGATGGCCTTCCGGCCGTCCCTCTGGCGGGAATCTAGGTGAATTTGGATTTTTTTGTTAATTGGTGTTTATAATGATGGTGCAACAGATGCTTAAGTAGTGTTTTTGTTGTATCTGAGAAATAATTTGTTTTAGGCTAGGCTAAAATAGTTTTATATTTTCTATTTAGGGTAAAAAACACACATCAAACTAAAAAATGATTAAAATATCATTTAAATGAACGGAAATATGCTAAAATACTCAAATTTGTGACATTGGATTTGTGTCACATGAAGTATTGATTGAGAATCTCAAGAATGTTGGTATTAAAAACGTTACTTTAGACTGGTTTGCTTCTGTATTTTTAATAGACCACAGTATGCTGACTTGCAGTTATTAATCAAATCAAATCTAATCACTCAGGCATATGTAAAATCTTCTTTACAATTAATAACAAGAATGACACAGGGCTTTATTTTGGAGCCCATTTATTTAAAGTAATATATATGTTGGGTTTTCAAATGTCATGACATGTTATCAGAGCAAACTGTCTTTATATGCAGATGATTCTAATTAAATAGTTAAAAAGGTTTTAAAGATTAAGGCCGCAATTAAATGAAATAGAAATTGTGGCTTAAACTGAACTCATGCTTATTAATTTTTGCAGTACAAATTTATAAGTAAACTTTCTGCAGAACACAAAAATTTATTGTGTAAAACACAGTCAGATATTGTGTCGGGAAGAACCGAGTGTCAGGCTTGTCAGTTAGCTGAAAATCAGACCAATATTACAGTGTTGAAATTAAAAACATCTTTATTTAATCAGGCGAAGTTGGGACTAAGAAGTCCCTTCTTCCATTTTATCTGATACAAAAATAACTACAATGATTACAATTTTGTTTTTAAATATAGTAATTAAGTTACAACTGAATGAAAGTAACAATAACTAATATAATACAAAAAATCATGTATTATATCTTAAGTTATTGTTCTGATTCCATGTTTGCTGTAGGTCCTTTAGTTGCCATGAGGAACAGTCGACCTTAGTTAGTAACAGTGAATACACTTGTCCATCTACACTCATCACACTTATTCGACCCTTATATTTGCTCATATATCACTACAATTGGAGTCTTATAAACTAATGATAATGAATAACAATGTAAAAATTTCCCAGTTATCAAAAACCAAATTTATAGGATTACCTGTAGGTCGAGAGCTTAACTTGGAAAGATCGTATATTGGCTTTGCAAAAAATATCTCTTTAATTTTTTGCTCTTAAATCCATCTTCAAATATAGCTCTACTGAATTACTGAAAACCATTTACTATGCCCACATACATTCTCATATAACCTTTGGCGTTGTGTTGTTGGGGTTTGAAAAGTTAATTTTAAAAAATGGTAAGACTTATAGTTGTTAGTTATTTGTATTAAAAAATGTATCTGAAAAAAATTAAATTTTCTGTTCAGAAGTGGTTAAAATAAATCAAATTATCAAGGGATATAGTTTCGTCTAGCAAAAAAAATATTTTGGTGTAAGTGAATTTTCAAGGCTCTTCTCAAATCGTGGCAATGTGAGTTGACTCAAGTCTATATTTTCTAGAAAAATGGTTTTATTCTGAGGTAAATTTGTTTTGTTCTATAAAATAGTAAAAATAATTAATTTTATTGCAAATATTATTTTTGTTATTTAATGTAACTTATTGCATCTATAGAATTCATTAGTAGATGTTGATTGTCAAGAATGGGCGAATGAGAGTGATGAGTGAAGATGAATGAATGTAGTCATTGTTACTAACTAAGGTCGACTATTCTTCAGAAAGAGTTATTTATTAATAACCAAATAGCCAAGGCAACTAACGGACCTACATATTTACATGGTATCCGAACCACATAGTGTTGGTCTGATTTTCAGCTAACTAACAAACTCAGTTTCTTTCCTACACAACATCTGAACCTTGACTACCATCCAAAAATATAAAACGAGATGATTAAGCTTTTACATACACACTAAAATACAATGCAGGCCCACCTACTTTCTAAAAATGTACTACAGTACAGGTTACTTTAAATATATAATCTATTTCATCAATTTATAGATTAAAAACCTGTGACAATCTTTTGTTTTTCTCTATGCAAACAGCCATCGCTTTTCCTTGATAGACTTTCTACATTGAAACATTTAAAAGTCAAGTTCAAGTTCGCTGCACCAGCCTATATCGATGTGTGCAGCCATCTGAGTGCTTTGCCTCCATGTCCTTCGTAGATGTACTCTCTGTATTATATCTTTAACTGTTAAGTTAGAACCTAGTTGATTGTCTAAGATCAAATTTCTTAGTCTTTTGAAGATTACTTTGTAGCATTAATATCACAAAGTATAAATGTTTACTCCACCACATCCTTGCTATCTTACAATTTGTACTTTCTATCACGTTCATTTTGTCTGTGTTGTCAGCTTTGATAGGTACTTGGTACATGGTCCTTTAAAACGCTGGGGACAAAATGTTCATAAAACCACTTTTTATAGCTAAACTGTCAATCCATTTACTTTAGCGGGATTGGTACATGGCAGAGAGACATGTATCATTTTCATGTCATGGATCATTTTTTGTTATATTTTGTTGCATAGGTACTGGTATTGTCTATAAAAATAATATAAATCATGAGTCTTATTACATAACAAAGTGTTTCAAAACCAAAATATTGGCCAATCAGATAACAGACTTTTTGACCATCAAACTAAATTTGTTTGAAGACAAATGTGTATTTTGTAAGGTAGTACTATTTTTAAGTAAATATGTTTTTTTTATAAACATTAATTGACTAAAGTACCCTAATCATAATGCTGTGAAGCAAAATTGATGTATACACAAAATTGATATTAAATGTCATAGTTAATTTTTTTGTGTTTCAGCTTTTCTTGGTTTTGGAAGTGAGAAAAGCCAAAGGGAATTCCATACCAGTCATCAGTTGCTGGCCAGGAAGAAAGACTACTACGAGATACTTGGAGTTTCTCGTAATGCCTCAGCCAAAGATATTAAGAAGTCTTACTTTCAACTTGCCAAAAAATACCATCCAGACACAAATAAAGATCCTGATGCAGTGAAGAAGTTCCAAGAAGTATCTGAAGCTTATGAGGTAATTGTAGGATTGGTTCTATACACACTTGTACCTCTATAAAAGGTTATATACTTGATCAATCTGTCTTCAGTTCAAATATCAGTTGGAAGTCTCTAATGGATAAAATATAAAAGAGCTTGTACCTTTCTTAATTGCAGTATTGTAATACAGGCAATGTTTATATCATGAATATAAAATATTAAATTTTAATATACTGTCATTTCATTTACCAAGTATGATCCAGACTTTATTTTACTCCATGGCAAATTTGATTTTATAGTATGCTTCTAGACTCTGAAACAATGACAGATTGGATGCAGAGTAGTTTTGATTGATTTAACCCTTTCGTTCCCAGCGTCCAATTTTTCGGACATCAAAAGTATCTCCTAATTTACCCTGCGTCGGAATTTTCGGACGTTTAGAAAAATATTTCATAAAAAATATATTACATTATCAACTTATGTTTTTATTACAACAACATTATACATTATCAACTTAAATTATTACAATATGTTTTTATTGCAATGTTCAGAAAAAAACTGTTTCATCACACTAGCATGCCAAAATAACTCGTTATATAGTCAATCATAGCATGCAAGCAACAACAAAAATTGATTTAAGGCTGTGGCACAACGTAACTAGATGGATTAATCAGTCAGCTGCTCTTGCTCACAGCGTCATACAGTACGTGTTTATTTTAAATTGATTTTTGTATGTATATGTTAATTTTTAAATTATGTTTCTAAGCATGTAATTTAAATGCCGTGGGATTTTTTTCTTAAATAGCCTGTTGTTTGTTATTGTAGGATGAATTGTAAAAAATAAAAAAAATGTAATTTTTAAAAATTCTTACTTAAATTATTTCCCTCCATGATGAGTAAACATAATTTTTATTAAATTACTGTGTAGATTAGGTTATTATAAGCATAATAGAAAAAATTATAAAAATTGGATCATAAATACATTTAATATAAATATTTACTAAAACGCTGCAAATTTCCTAATTTAGCCTTGGGATCCTGGGAGATATCCTGTGTTAGAAGCCCGGGTTTTTTGAGACATACCACTCATGAAATTTCTGGGAGCGAAAGGGTTAAACTTGGTTGTTTACTGATTACTATTAACCATGATTGTAGCTATTATTTAAAATTACAAAACAAATATTATTTCGCTATTACTTATCATAAGAAGTAAGAACTAATCATTAACATTATCATGTCCATTAGTTAAGCTTTCATGTAGTTAACCTAAATATAGTTAAGCTTATCAATTATAAAAAGTTTTACATAAAACTTATTTTTTACTAATAAATAAATATGGATAAATTTATAACTATCCCTTATAAATAAATACGTTTTATAAAAGGAAATAGTAATTGTTAGGTATCAATAATGTCCCCTAGCAAATATTTGTAATCCTACTTAAATTTAATTCTATGTACAATTAACTACGTGTGTTTACATTTACGTCGGGGACAATTTTAGTCTTTGAAAACAGGTTTATTTTGACTGTCCCTCTTCTTTGGAATTATTCCAGGTGTTAGTGATTAGTATAACGTTGTACGCAGCAATACATTTACCAGAATTCAAATGTTTGAGACCTTCCTCCATGAAATTTCAACTTTGTTAAGGTTTGGCTTACACACACACGCACACTCGGCCACACGCGCATACACGTGCACACACACACACACACAAGTGCACACACGCACGCACGCACATACTACTCACTCACGCACGTGTCCACACACACTGAGAGCACGAAATTCTAACAATAAAAAAAGCTAATTCTTTAAATTCTTTAAATGGTAAATAACAACTTAATCCTCATCTGAAAATCAGTTATGGCTCACAAAGTGATAGCTAGTCGTTATCACTCACCTGGATAGCCCACATTGATTAGTTTATTGTAATTCCATCAACACAATGTCAACAGTAACATAATCTTGTTGACATTTGTGAAGATAATTATGATTTGTAATCATAACTCACAGCACACTGTAAACTACAATGGTAGACCATTGAAAATTTAAAACTGTGCAAAATACATGTTTTTCTCTTGATTATCACTTTCAAATACAAGAGCTTGAAGAAGGAAAGGTAGGTAGGTCTCTCAAGGTTATGTTTCTTTCTTACTGTGCCGTTTGCACATTATGACCGTCTCCATGAAACAGTTCAGTCTTCCTCTCTGTGTTTCATTTAGTTTTAGTGTTTTTGTGTTCATTTTCTGCGTTCCTTGTTGTTGACGGCAAGCTCGCCATTCTAACTTTGATGCGGACACAACGTGTATTGCAGCTAGAAACTTTAGGTAAGTGTTTGTAACCTTTTCGCTTTTGTTACTGTTTGGCTAAAAATATTGTTTATTGATTTTATTTGTTCTCTAAGGTGTGTTGTTTTAGTAATTAATAATGCTGTTTCCTGTTTGTGATAATGTATTTATTTTCAGCAAGTCTAGGTTAGGCCCATGTGCTGTGTAAATGTAATTGTGTATTTCTATTTATTATATTATTTAGTCCTGTTAAAACTGATTTTTAGATGTAATTAAATTTTGCGTTTTTATCTACCACATTTGTTTTATAGTAAAGTCAGTATTCATTTTCACTTTTTATAACTATTTCACTTGCTCAATCTAGCAAACTGTTAATGCAAAAGCCTGCCACTGCCACTGCAGTAGAGACGGAGGTTATATAACGTAACAGGGTAGTTAGTTAGATACACCGGGTTGTGGTCCTGTCACGAAGCCCACCGAGCTTAGACTCCATAGCCCTTTGCGCCCCGAGCCTGGCGACAGTGTCACAAGAGACCAGTCCCCCTTATGAAGGACATGATCTCCCCGAGTGTAGCCCTTCTAATGTCCTCTGTTTTCAGAAAAGCGGCACCCAGAGTCCTGTACCTAAGAGATGAGAGAGCTCCACAGTGACACAAGATGTGTATGGAGCTCTCCTCATCCTACTCACAGAGCCTACATGTGGAGTCCTCTGTTAGGCCCATTATCTTCATATGTCTGTAAAGAAGATTATGTCCGATCAGCACTCCCGTAACCGCCCTCACCTTGGCCCGGTTACAGCTCAGCAAAGCTCTGCTGTAACTGCGATCCGGTCCTTGGATAAGAGCACGAGACTTCCTGAGCCCGGACTCGGTCCTCCATCTACCAGGTTGTTCCTCAGAGGTCCACCTATCAATTCTTCTTTTTACTTTTTGGAAAGGAATACCAAGGGCCGGCTCCGGTCCCAAAAGAGGGCCCTTTGCCCCTCTCCTAGCCAGTGCATCAGCCCTCTCATTTCCATCAATACCAGCATGCCCAGAGACCCATATGAGTCTCACCTGTTTACGCTGGCAAAGGGTTTCTAAGATCCCCTGGCACTCCCATATCAACTTAGAGCTGGTACGTGGCGCTATGATCGCCTTTATCGCCGCCTGACTGTCTGTGAACAGATGGAAACTACTCCTCCGAAGCCACCTAGACGCATTTCTTCCTGTGCGGCTCTCATGATTGCCATCACCTCCGCTTGGAAGACGGTAGCCTGGGCACCTAGAGGTACAGATAGAACTTTCCGTGCACCCCTCCCGTACACCCCAGCATCCGCACCTCCTATAAGTGAGCTGTCTGTATACCAGACGCTTCCTTTGACTTGTGCAGGCTCTATATTCCCCATCCACTTCTCTCTGCTTGGAAGGAAAGCCCTGATCTGCCTGCCAACTCTGTACCCAGGTATCATTCTGTTCCGATCATGAGCAAAGTATCCAGACCGATGTCCCTAGATAGTATTTCACCATGGTGTCCTGGTTGACCAGGCAACCATTCACCAGTCGTCCTTATTCTAAAGGCCGCTTTACAAGCCTCCCCTTTTACAAATTGGACGGAGCCCAGTGAGGACCTCCATCGCCGCCAATGGGGTTGTTCTAATTGCGCCTGTAATTCCCAAGCACGCCATTCTCTGACATCTATCTAATACATAACAGAGTAAATAACTGTTTTGTCACGTGACAACAGTTATCCCCGCAACGCGTTGCAGAAACTCCCAGATATTTTGAAAACAGCCTTGCAATGTACAACGGTATTCGTCTGTTTAGTATATATATCCGGTCGTTGGCATTGCCGGAATATGACGTTTTAGTATTTAAATTATATCTAATTAATTATTTTTGTAATCAAAATGAATTATATTTAACGATGAATTATATTTGCATAACCATGTTAATTTAATAACACTTTATTTATTTATTCCAAACAATATTAACAATAATAATTTGTGCTATGAGTATTGTATAGTAACGTAATTTCATTAATTAAATAACGGTTTATGAACTGACTTTTAATTTAATTTCAATCCAAAAAAATTATCCGTTAAACATCAGTCAATTAACAGTCAACACTAACTCAAGTTAAAAACAACAGGCAACCAATAGTGAAAGGTTGAATAACACAACTCAGCTGCAATGATTAAAAACGGGCAGTCGACAACAGTTGCAAAAATAACAGGTTGCCGGCTGTTGTCGGCTGGCTGAAAAACGTTATAACACATTGAAACAATTACAATTTCCATCTCTACACTGCAGGATTTTTTTTTATGCCTAGTCATGTAAAATGGTTTTACTTTGTTCATTATTATTTTTGCTTAGTTAATTTGTTTAACTAGTTATACTTAGTTTCTTTTATTTTGGATCTAAACAGATCTCTTTTTAGTAACTCTGCACTTTCTACTCTACTCTACTCTTTTTAAAAAAAACTTATCTTTTGTTCATTGTTAAAGTTATTTTTTTTGTCTTTCTCACCCTTTTATTTATTTATTTTGTTTTCTTGCTTTGTGTGGACTAAATATGTTGTGTTCTGTGCTGTTACTTTAACCCTGGCTCTGGGGTCGGAGAGTCATGGTCAGGCACTTGCATGGCTTCTGACTGTGTTTTCCTGGAGGCAAAGTGCGGAACCTAAGGGCTGGAACTAGCCTCTACTATGTGTCCTAGAGAGGCAGCCACTTCTTCCTCCATTCCGCGCTGCCCAACTAACGGCCTCCAAGACTTTGACATGCAGGTGACCCAAACCTAGTTTATTTCTGGCCCTTCTCACTCCCCTCATCATTGAATCTTTAGTGAAAAACGTCCTTCAGTTGAACTTTATTCACCAGTGAAGTGTCGCCTACCTGTGATGAAACATTTTGATTTATTAAGAACTGTCATTTTAGAGCCAGATATACTTTTAGGTTTTATTTTTATGTTGTTTAGTTACTATTTTTTTCTTGGGGTTATTTCTTTTAAAGAACTGGGTTCTCGGACAATTATTCACTTTGTTGTTCCCATTAGGAGCTGTTCATTTTTGGTCTGCTGGATTTCAGTGTAACTATTAATCTAAATCATTTGTTTCAATTTTTTTTAACTTTTCCAAACTAGCCTAACCTTTCAAATTTCTGTTGTTGTCCGGTTAACAATTTAAATTTTGTCTGTTGTTATTTGTAGTTATGTGTTTATTTATTTGTTGTTGTTATTATTATTATTATTTATATGTTTATGCCATGTGTTGTTAATTGTTATTATTGTTTTTTTGCAGTGCTCTATATATATTTTTTGATAAAAATGTTTTAGGCCTAACCTATTTTTATTTTATATAGTCTAAGTAGTTTAAAACTAATGTAATTTACGTTTTATTGATACTTTTGTACTGCTGATATTTGTTTTTTTTTTATTTATTTCTATTGCCTCAAGGCTATATTTTCATATATATATTTCTGTAAACTTTTGATAAATATTGTAACTTTTCACAAACGGTCAACAACAGCCCGTTTTGTTCATAAATGTTTACTTTTTTTCCTGTCACCTAATATTTTTTAATACTTATGAATTTAATGTTTTTTTAAATTTTTATGTAATAAACAATATTTTTGCCATTCAACTTGTGTTTTTTTTAATTCTGTGTCGTCCTCCTCACCCGAATTAAGTCCGGTGTCTTCGCACTCACCCTCGATGGGGCTGGGGTGCATTACTAACTTTCAAATGAATAAAACTTCTTCTCTGTGGATTGTAATAATAAAGTAAACACCGAGACCACTCCAGCGATAAGACAATCTCACTTAGTAACTCAGTAATGTTGGCTTCTCTGTGGATTGTAATAATAAAGTAAACACCGAGACCACTCCAGCAATAAGTCAATCTCACTTAGTAACTCAGTAATGTTGGCGTATTTGGCCACCTGCTACATAGCATGCGTAGAAATGCATTGTTACTAGCTACAACAGAATGTACTAGTTCATTGTGTACTTTCTATCTCATATGGGCAGACAGGAGTATTACTCCACCAATTATTATTAACCCACCAATGTTAGTTGTGTCGTGAGAGCATGAGAGTTGGGTAGGGGGTAAACCCAACGCAGTTGGTGGGGAGCCAGGCTGGGGCAGACTGTGTGTGAGCTTGTCGCTGTGCATTTTGACGTATCAGAATAATTGCCGTAAATTGTTTTAAACATTTAGGGTGACTTGAACATCTAAACAAATTAATGTAGTTGGAAATTTAATAATGCAAAAATGGTGCAAATTCATCCAAATATAGGGCATACGTTTTTATGTGGCAAATATTTACAGTAATTTTTAACAATTATAAAAGGATTAGGGTTAAAAATAAAAAAAAAAAACTAAATTATTATAAAATAAAATATGTCAGTTTGATTATATTTAATTTTAAAATTTGGTTTTGTGGACAACATGTTTTTAATGTGACTTGCCATACAGCTGGTTACAACGACATAATTATAAAAGTCATCAAAAGAAAATAAAAAAATACTTTTTTTCATATTTAGAAGATTTAGTAGGCAAATAAATTTTTGCTTGCATTTGGATTTATTTTTTGGAATATCTTGACTGCACCAGCTTAAATTATCTGTATACTAAACTTCTTCCATATTTTGAAAGTTTTTGTCAAAATATGAAGATAAGAAGTTTTAATTTATCCCTGAATCTAAAATAAATAATTTTGAATAGGTTTTGAGTGATGAAACCAAGAAGAAGGAGTATGATGCTTGGGGAGCTACGTCAGAGCAAATGGGTAGATCTGGAGGGGCCCATCCCGGAGGCCAACAAGGCTTCAATACCCAAAACTGGCAGTTCCATTCAACTATTGATCCTGAAGAACTATTCCGCAAGATCTTTGGAGATGCTGGTTTCAATACTGGTAATTTTGGAGATGATTTTGCTGAGACACAGTTTGGATTTGGAGCTGCTCAAGAGGTTAGTGATCTAGATTAAAATGTTGAAGAAAATATTATATTATTAGATTCCATTGTTTAGACGATAATTTCATGTTGATTATAGACATTAAATATGAGAATTATTAATTCCAATCATAAAACCAACTATAGTAGAAGTTGCTGAATAGGTTTCTGGCATAGTCATATAGATGGTACTATATTAGTCAGTATTGTGTACAATGATCTTATCAAATAAAGAAGGAGGAGACTATGCCTGTAAGATTTTACATGAATTCAATGTAAATTTATATATTTCCAATATGCAACTTAGATATTATGTTTGACATTTATAGCTATTGAATGCTTAAACTTTTATATATTTAAAGATAACAATTAGCAATCTTCAAAATATTTAATTAACAAAATCGATTTCGATCCCGAAAGATCATCATCAGTTGTACAGATTCAACAGGTAGGTTATACATACCTTTGTCTTTATAAGAATATTGGAATATTGGTCCTTTTCAAAATTATTTTCATGATTCATGACTTATTTTTGTTTAGTAATGTGTAGACCTATAATATTGTATCAATGGACACCATTTATGTATACCCTAGTATGTATATGAATACAAATTTTGAAATGACAAAGTTGTAACAATAGGATATAAAACACAGTGTGGTCTTCATTACTGATTGATGATGAAATCAATATTTTTCATACTGTCAATAATGATGTTCATGTGCTAAAACACCTGTTTGTGACATTATAAAATCTAACTCCTATCTGGCATAGCTACTTGTAAACATAACCTATAATCTTTTTATGACACCAGACTTATATCTTGATAGGGCAGTGAATAGGTTAATTAAGAATAAAAACTTGATAGTAATATGCTGTGATTATGTTTATTTTGAGTTTAGAAGATAAACACTTAAGTTGATTCCTGGCATGAGAGGTAGTGGGTGGGAAGTACAGGAGAGACATCACGAGTTTTTATTTACCACAGTATTTCCGAGCCCAGTATAATCTGCAACTTCTGCATAAACACATTTCAATAATCATCATTAATATGACATTTGGCTCAAGTAAAGAGGTCAAACGGTTGTTGTTCACTACATTCTACTTTCTCAGGAGAAAAAAATGCTCTTTAACCCTTTCACTCCCAGATTTTTTTTTGGATGATCTGCATAAAAGCCCAACTATTTTCCATAGTGATCAGCATAAAAGCCCAAGGCACTTTTTATAGTTTTGACAGTATTCTAATTAACACCTTATATTTTTATTATTTTCCAACCAATTTCAATGATTTTTTTTTTGTTTTTTTTGGAAGGAGTTTCTTAACAAATATCACTAAGCATAAGATAAAAATAGTCATACAAATTATATAGAAATAAAAAAAACACTTACTTTTTTTACATCCAAAAATAAAATCCGTAGAAAGTTTAATATATAATTTTTTTTTTTAATTAGTAAAAATCAAACTAAACACTGTACACTGTTATATAACTGATACTGAATAACATTTCAAATTTTTGTTCATTTTCTCCCATATATAAAGTTTTTATGGACACTTTTCAAAAAAAGTACGTATTAAAAAAATAGGCCATCCTTAAACATCTATTTTGTTTGTTGCTAGGTTACCAATAACTACTTATTTCATCTATTAATTATGTTTACAGCACTTGAATAAATTACACAAATGTTCAAAATCGAGAAAAAACATCATTTACCAAATATTTACAGTTTATATACAAACTTTGAGTTAAAAACTGAGTAAACATTACTTTCACTTGACTCTTCAACAACTTTGGCAATTGTATTTTCACTTAACGGTGATCGTGAACGTTTCATTATTCACTGATATGAACACAATAATACATTCGCTGAAGTAAAGTAAATAAACACAATACAAACGACAATGAAAACAAACGAACTGTGATGTAAACAAACAACTGCGACAAGCTTGGTATACTGCAAAGGCACTGACACAGCTGACGGACGACGCAAAAAGTCAACACCCACTAAATCATTTATTTTAGTTCGTTGTTTCAAATCCAAAGACATTTAAACTTCCATATATGAATAAAATAGGTCTTACTGTTTATATTAACATCAAAATATAATCGATTTTGACGAAAATTGGTTTTTTAAAATTAAATACCAAAACGTCCGGTTAACCGGACGTTGGGCTTCTTTGCAGATACGACCGACGTCCGGTTTCCCGGACGTCGGGCTTCTTTGCATATACATTTAACGTCCGGAAAACCGGACGTTGGGATTGAAAGGGTTAATAAAATAATAATGTAATATAAAAAAGGTATTAATATTTGAATAAAATGTTTAATACAGGTGAGCATGAGGTTGACATTCACCCAAGCTGCTCGAGGAGTAAACAAGGAGATACAAGTAAATGTCGTTGACACATGTCCAAAGTGTCAAGGGTCAAGGACCGAGCCTGGGACCAAGGCCATCCGATGTCATTACTGCAATGGCTCAGGCTACGAGACCATATCTACCGGTAAGAATATCCGTCAGAGACAGTTGTTTAGATTTGAAAGCTAAAGAATGCTCTGAGGAGCTCCTCAGAGCATCTTTTAACATTGCTGATTTAATGTTTGGTATATAGATCTATCAAATCATTCTATGACACCTTATCAATATTAATGCATTAACTATGTCATATTACTTCAATGTTAGTTGCAAATAACTTTATTCTGAGCACACCAACTCCTTACACATATTTAATTAGCACAAATAAAGGAAGAAAAACATTTAATTATTTTTAATAAGGATTTTTTCAACAACATCTCATTGAATCCATGCAGCCAATACTAAAAAGAAGTTTCATGACATTTCTCATAGTAAAATGATCTTAACCCTTTCAGTGCCGTAGCGTCGATATAGTCGAAGTAATTTATGCGTAAATTGCCAGCGTCGACCCAGTTGACAATCCATATTTTCGTAATATTTCATATGGTATGTACTCGATCGACTCGAATAAAGATCCGCCATATTCCGAATGAATTGATCTTTTGATTGGTATCATTTTCGTGTTTCTTTCTTTTATGCCTTTGAATTGGTAATCGAGAAAAAGATAACAATGACATTTGTCAGCTGGTGTTGATTCAGAAGGCAGTCAGTAGAATATACAAATATTATTCAGTTATTTTGGTTATGTTTGACAATGTTTGTTGTTACTACAAGTAATTTGTAATACAGTTGTACTTTGCTATTTTGAAACATATAATTTGTGATAGTCATTATTATATCAAAGGATAAAGTTTGTTGTGATTGTTTATTTGGTGATAGTTTTTTTTCTCTTTACTTTAGATTATTACTAAATTTTGTAATTGTATTCCTTTCACAAATTGTCTGATATTACTATATGTATTTTGTACAAAATTGTATGTTCTACAATGTAAACAAAATTTATGAATTTAGGTTACATAGTTTTTTTATAACAACTTTATTCCATCAAGTTAAAGAAATGTAACGAAAAATGACTTTACAATGAATTCTGTTTATATTGCTCAATCAAGTCAAATATCAAACTATAAATTCATGGTATATATGAATTTTGTTTGTTTTTTATTGGTCTTTTACATGGTATAAATAAAAAAAAGGTAAACAATTGTTATACATATGAAAATTCAGTTCAAACTTAGTTTTTTTAATTTTCTTTATTTACTTTTTATTATTATTTTTTAATTATTATTTACCTTTCATAAATTGTCCTATTACTATATCTATTTTGTAGATAATTTCATGTTCGACAAATTAAAACAAAAAAATATGAATATAGGTATATAGTTCTTTTCCACAACGTTTTTTCCAAACCCTTATAAATTTGTGAAAAACAGCCCGGCAAGTTATGCACATCCTTTTAGGAAATGGTCACGGCACTGAAAGGGTTAATAGGTATGTTAGACTGTACAGAAGCAAAAAGTGAATTGTAAAATGTAACCACTTTGCGTTAAGTTTTTTTTTTTAGTTGTTACAAGGTATATCAGAAATTACATTAAAAAATGTGATTTCTGATATAAATATAATTTATTTAGTTTCAAAAAGATCAATATTCCTTTTTAGAAAGGCTATACATTGTAACATGTAAAAGGTAATTTCATTAATAGTTATTGACATTAATTGTTATTTTGACATTTTTGTCATACCTTTCAATAATGTATGAAAAAAATCTTAGCTTACATCATATGTATTATAAATATGATGAATTTAGCTCTAACAATTTAAATTCTGTCTGTGATCACATCCAAAATTGTGATTGTCAACCAGTCCCTGAGCTCCAAAACATCCAAGTTTATCAAGTTGGCTATTATGTTGTATCGAATCAAAAGCCTCTGTTAGATCAAAATATATACAAAGCCTTTGATTGCCAGAATCCAGTGCCCTTACAAACGAACAAGTAAGTAAATATACAGCATCAACCGTAATTTGATATTACAAACATTCATCGATCAGTGTTAACAGCCTATATTTATAAAAGAAACCAAAGACTTGAAATTATTTTGTTAACAGTAGCTCTGTAACAATCTTTATAACTGGGGTAAAATAAACCATTGATATTTAGAAACTATTGCAGTTTTGATCATGTAAGTTGCCTTTCAATTTTGCTTTTAATAAGTTAACTCTATTTATTGATAATTTTCTATCTAGTCGTTCATAACAGAAAACACATGAACAGGATGGACTGCTATTCAAGGGTTTTTACGTATATTTTGGAACCTAGAGGATTGTACTAAAAATAAAATACTTTTTTACTGTTCCCTTTGATATAATTCTTGATCTGTTATCTTAATTAGATTAAAGAAATGCCAAGACCATCTCTTAGGGGGGCTTCATTTTTAAATTCCTGTAATTTATTACATTCTTACATATGAGACGCAGACACAACGTTATTGGTATTTTAAGGCAAATATGAATGGTTATATGAGTGTGGTCTGGTTACTATCTGAGTTCAACTGTTCCTCAGAAAGGGCAATTTATTAATAGCCCAACAGCCAGGGCAACTAAGGAACTTACAGCTTTACGTGGAATCCGAACCACGTAGTGCTGGTCTGATTTTCAGCTAATTGACAAGACTGATACTCAGTTATATCCCCCACACAACATCCGCACAATGATTACCACCCAACATGGACACCCCAGACTTCTCTAGTAGTGTCCACGCCGATAGCAACCATCAAGCGGACGCCATGTCGGTATTAAGAGGACAGAGCATCCAACCTATCGCCTACAATCTCCCAAACACTTTGTCTCCATGTAGCTGGGTTACAGCACTATTAAATAATTTCGTCTGTAGTATGAATTCTTGATATAACTCAGTAATTCATATTACTTATTAATTTGTGCTGATTCACAAGGCCAATCTGATTAAAAAAGTGTTTTCTGATGGGCTGCTTTTATTTTTTCTAAAAGTATTTACTGTAGAGGTAAAAAGGTTCAAGCGAATCAATTTTAAAAATAATATAATGTTTATAATACAACATTTGTTGGGTTAAATATAATTTTTAATCAGGTTTTAATTATTTAGGTAGCAGTTAAACATAACACATAAAAGACTATTAAAATTATTGTAGTGTGACAATGCATTTTTTTGTGTTTAAAAAGATAATATTTCCTAAAGAGTTATTGTAGTACAGGCATTATTATCTTTGCCTGCTAAGTGTGGTTTGGGTATGACCTATTTTTTTTATAAATCTGCTTTGTTTAACAGGACCTTTTGTGATGCGGTCCACATGCCGATATTGCAACGGGACTCGGATGCTAATCAAATTTCCCTGCGCGGAGTGTGAGGGAAAGGGTAGCAGTGTGCAACGAAAGAAAGTTATGGTCCGAGTTCCTCCAGGTAATTACTGCTCATGCAAATATAATTAATTTGACCTATTAAATACTTTAAAATCATTTATCAAAGGTCTGGCCTGATTTGGGATAAAGTTGAGAAAAGTTAGTTATCGGTAGGCATGCACGAGTAGCAATTTTAGGATTCGAGTCGAGTCGAGTTTTTAGACATAATTTTGAGTTCAAGTTTTTTTCGAGTTGAGTATTTAACCCTTAATTTTCAAAAATGAACTGAAATAAGTACTAGTCAATATGGATGGTATGTATTTTTAAACTAGTCTCGAAACCAAAACAAATAATTTTATATAAAATGATTATTTAAAGTATTTAAATTCCTCTCAGTTTAAATCTTGTTTATTGATATCATGGAATTACCTCAAATCTCGAAGTGTCACAATAGGTATAGTGGGCCGTAGGTCTAAATGATTCAATTACTTTAGTAATCAACTAAAGTTCAATCAAATCACAGTTGGAGCAAAAACAGCGGAAAAACTGTTTGAAATTACAGGTTTTACAAGTGAGCAAGAACAGTGCCTGAAGTTATGCCATCACTACATAAGGCATAACTTCAGGTTGGAACATTGTCTAGATCAGCCGTAACGAGGTTTTGAGCCATTAGTAACGTCAGGCCATAACAGAATAACTGTCTGGAACGCCAACGCGTCCAGAGTAACAGATTACTATAACACGTTACCAGAACATAATGGAATTACGTAACAGGTTATCGAAAAGTAACTGTAATTCCCATCTCTAGTGTAAACGACAACAAAAACTAAAAACAAAATGGATAAAAAATTGAATCCACAGCTAGCAGTACATGTTATATTGGGACTCCTCGAGTCGATAATGTACTGGTAATAGGTACATTAATTGTTATTTCATTATTTTATTAGTCACGGTGCCGGAATAAAACTGTTCCGGGCATTCAGTCTCAAATTATTATATGTTTTCAATTTCAATAGTTTACATTCCATGCGTAGTTTCTGTTACAGATTGAACGCGATTCAATTAAATCTTTCCGAAATTATCAGTCTTAGGTCTTAGAATAGTTTTAGTCATGAACTTTTAAAGGATGGACCTGAAATAAATGCAACTGTTAATTTAAAATGTTGGTAAAAGTTATGTAACGAAGTTTTGAAATGATTCAATAACTGATTCTTTGTGTTATCACGTTTTGTATGAATAACTAGTGACAGCTATTTGGAACAGCTGATTTGGACGTGCCTTCTTTATAAATAATGAGAATACTTTTCGACGTAATTGCCATGGCCGTACGATCAAGGCAGATGTGCGTGAATCACGAATCTGAACACACCGCGAGAACATCTCCAGTTACGAATACGATACTATGATCGATCGTATTTTAAATACAGTTGCCTACATAAAATACTTATCTTTATAATCTACTATACAAATGGGACTTTTGTCTTGATTATAATGTTTTACGCTCAAAGATATGGCAAAACTTGACTCGATTTTTTTGAGTTTTTTTTTAAATCTAGAGTTGAGTTTGAGTTCTTTAAAAACTCGAATTTCGAGCTACTTCCACATGGTGTATCTGCATGCAGGAAGAAATGATAATATTGGTATAAGATTTGTTTTAGAAAATCACCTATAACTTATATGCAGTATGCAAATACAAGTACATTGCACTAACTAATTAATAAAAACTAAAGTAATAATCACTGCTAAGTAACTAAGAACAAATAACACTCATTGAGTGTGAACTGATAATTTGTAGTGTAACTAGCACCAATCTTTCTCTGACGTCATGTAAGCGCCCAGATTCAAACTGTAGAGTCACAGTCAGTGTGGAGTGTTCACTTTATCCCCAACCCTTTTCAGATCTTTTCTGTTATAAATATACACTGGGGTTATGTATAACAAAAAAGCTTGCTTCCATCTAAAAATCCCACTAGTTAGCGATTAATAGAAAATTGAACATCTTTCTAATTGTCCTAAAATCCCACCACAATGAATATCCACAGTACCTGTAACATTAGATGATTGCTGACATTTAAAGGCCATCTTCAAAAAAACACCAGCTAAAATTAAAACCAGGAAAAATGTACTGCATCATATTGCTGAACAGCTTGGGGAGCTAACGCATTGATGTGTAAAACTGCATAGTCACTGGTTTATTCAGCTGATGAATACAGTGCTCCCGTATGATTAAATAGCCTTCATACTAAAGCAATTGATGTTTAACTTAACAGAGTCATAAGAGCTATAAGTGGCACTCTCATGGTAATTTTACTTCTTTGGCTCCTGGTGCTGTGCAGTTTAGTTTCTCAAGAGATAAGTGGTCAGGAGGCACTACGTAAAGAATTCAATAAGATCTTGAATTCTTATTCAACTCCCCCTTATACAGAATCTCCCACATCAGAACAGTCTCTTAAAATCAAGGAACCCACCTCTGCGTATTGCTTTCAAATTGAGCATATCAAATTTCTCCCCCAATACTAGCTTGGCCATAGTGTGGAACAGTTTTCATGTTATTTACAACTTTCAGTAATTTTATCATCTCCGTCACTTTTTAAAGGTTTTTTTTTATAATTACTTATGCCTAGTTTTACACAATTTTAAGAGTTCATAATTTGTAATAGTAATAGGAATATTATCACATTATGTTATTGTTATAATAAACTGATATAACATGTCTATTTAGCACCATAACGGTGATTTTGTGGTTCATACGCAGATTCGCTTATATGCGGTATGATTGCTAGTTAATTTCACGGATAATTGGGAGTTTACTGTAGTTAAGAGTAACATTTTGTTAGATTTGTCTGTCAAAAGCAGTTTTATCAGCAATACTTAACAGCTCATCTTCAATAAGATCTCAATAGATTTAGGTGAAGGATATCCTCTTATAGAGTTTAAATGCATGGTACAGTGTATTTGGCTCTTGATATTCAAGATATCATACTAAGATTTATTGTTGTCTTTAAAAAAATCATTTTACTGTGGTAGTTGGTCAGAAAAATTAATATTATTAGTACTTTTATCATTGAGTGTTGTGGATTTTCTAAATGATTTTAAAGTGTTTTTGTATTTAGGACAATAGTGTTATACGACTTATAATCGTTAGTTTTTCCTACATATTGAAGAAACCTATTAACATGATAAATAAAATGCTTACTAATTTATGGTGTAAGACGATGGATGCCACTAGCACCACTTAACTTTATAATTTTAATAATTTTGCTTTTTTTTCAATTTCTTTATTGTCACAAATTCATTTTCAAGTCTAGCACAGCTAGAAAAACAGGTGACATTGTCAGATCTAGAAACTAGGCCTACTCTAAAATTAAAGCAAAGTAATTTATTAGAAATTACTTAGTCAAACACAAAATGCAGCTTTAAATGAAATTGTCATTTAATAGTATGCTATTAAATGACAATAGTATGCTTTGACAAGTAAAAATGATTTTATTTGTTTTTTAAACTTAGAAATTTCATCATTGTTCTTGTAAATATTTGGTAATTTATTGAACAATTTCATACCGTACCCATATAATGGGGTGTTTTCTCAAAAAGACTAAGCCGATGTTTGGGATATTGGAAGTCACTCTTAAATCTGGTATGGTAACTGTGGTGATGTTGATTCTTAGTTAAACATTTTAAGTTAGTCTTCACATACACCAAAACTCTGTAAATATACAGAGGCTTAATGTGTAACTTAGGTGTGGAAGACGGTCAGACAGTACGTATGCCTGTTGGCAGCAAGGAACTCTTCATCACTTTTCGGGTGGATAGGTCTGACTATTTTAAAAGAGATGGGCCGGATGTCCACACTGAAGCAGAAATCTCACTAGCCCAGGCAGTCCTAGGTGGCACCATCAGGATACAAGGCATATACGAAGACCACACTGTTCAGGTTAGTAACATATACTGATAATCAGGGTGTTTCTGATTTGGATTTGATTTTATTGATTGATTTCAAACGCTGATCCTGAGGAACAACATACTATACACACTCATTTGAAGAATAATTAAAAGACAGTCTTATAGAAAACCAAGTATAGTAGATCTCTAAAGATCCAACCCCGAGAGAAAATCAAATCTCCAATAAAAAAATGTGTTCAAGCTATTTTCACAATGTTTGTATAGAAATTAATTAAATAACAAAATGTATACAGGTTAGTCAATATAAAGATTTTTTAAATTAGACATATATGAATGAAGAACACGAATTTTGAAATTTCGACAAAGATTTAAAAAAAATTGGTTCTATTTTGTTAATTGTGAATTAATTGCAGTGGTAAGCACTTATGCCAGTCCTAGTAAACAAATTTTATTTTTTGCGACTAAAAAGAACCTAAGGAGCAGCCTGCATATGTTCTTATCATATGTAATCTAAATCAACTACAAGTATTTAGGTTTGATTCAGCAACATCAGTAAATGTAATTGTTCATTTAAAAACGATGCAGTGATCTGCAAACATCCTTTTATCAGCCAGTAACTGATATGACAAAGAAAGGATTTGCAACTGACTGAGGAGGTCATGTCAATTCCAATGGAATTACAAAGAACATTGTTCATTGTAGCCAGTGGATGTATTGCTTATTAAGACAAGGAATTTAACTGGTAGGATGGTACTAGTATAGTATAATCTTTGACACTCAATAAACATCAACAGTCCTTATACATCGACACCGGCCATAGCGACGTATGGCAAAGTTATTGTCCATGGCAGTCTTTGCAAGATTCTGCTAGGCACAGTTCAATGTCAATGTGTCAAAGTTAAAAATTAAAAATTTTATGGACAATTGTCGTACTGTACATGGTAATTACTTATAATTTATGAAAACTTGAATAAACAGAGCTTTGAATGTGAACAAGTTTGTCATAGCAGTTAACAACAGATCTTACAAAGGCATTTGACTTGGTAAATTATGATATCATGATGAGAAAACTATCTGATATTGGAATATGTGGCAGACTGAAGAGTTTTTTTATTAATTACTTTAAAGAAAGAAAGATTTGCAGTTCTATTGGACCTTTTGTGAGTGACTGTACCAATCAAAGTACTGGTTTGGTACAAGGAAGTATTTTGTCTCTTACACTATTTAACATTTAAATTAATGATTTAGCTTCTTTAAAACTTAACAGTAAAATATTGCAATATATAGACGATAATATATTGTTTTTAGTACATACAAATGTTAACACAGGGATTAGTCTAACGCAAAATGACCTTAATTTACTAACTAAATATTTTTTTAATAATTCAATTAAATTAAATGGTAGCAAAACAAATTCAGTAATTTAAAAAAAATCCAAGGATTAAAATGGATGAGATGTTGACTAGAAATAGCGGATTAATATGTCACAGTTACACACGTTTCAATGTAATTGAAATACACGACGCAAAGTCAATGTAATTGTAATAATTTAGTTTCTGTTAATTGTATCAAACATTTGGGAGTTCATTTAGATGCAGATATGACGTTTAATAACACACCAAATAAATGGTTAACAAACATTCTTAGAGTTGCATTGTTCAAATGCCAAAAAATTTGTCAATGTTTTCCTATTAGGACTAGAAGATTGATTTATTTTAGTTTAATTCAGAGTATTTTCTTTTATGGAATAAATATTTATTATCTGGCTCCGGAATATATACTGTCCCCTCTTAAGAATATTCATAAAAGAATTCTGAAAGTATAATTTGTGAAATCCCACTTGAACTATTAGGAATAATGAGCTTGGATAACTTAGCTAGGTACACTGATCTATGCAGACATCATTTTAAACCTGAGCTAAGAATAATTCCTAATGTAGAATACAATCTGAGGTATAGGCAGTTTGTAGTTCAGAAGCATTCGGATAACTATGGAACATGTACAATACAATATAAAATACCACATTTACTTAATTCTTTAACTATAGATTTACAAACCCTACAAAACCAATTAAAAATAAATTTAAAAAAATATTTAATTTTCAGATAACTAACTTACTTTCCTTAAACAAGGTAATCTAAAAAAAAAAAAAAAAAAAAAAAAACAATTATAACTAGAGACAAGTTATACACTTTTATCACTGTCTCACTGGTTAAATATGAAATATAAATTTTTGTCATCTTTTATTCATTAAAATAATTATTTTTCTAAATTAGGTTATATTTATCAAAACAACGCAAGTACAGTATCAGTAAACACATTATTTTCTCCGCTGTCATTTGAAAAAAAAAAAAAAAAAAATGCCCCTACCAGCCGGGTCCTCTCTATGAATATAACAAAGCTTACCTGTCTGTGAATGATAACATGTAACAAAAGCTTACCGTTATCAAACATTGCTCAACATATGCTAATCTTACCCAGAATGTCTGTTAAAGGTTTATACGATAGCTCGTCTATTTCTACTAATTTATAATATGATTTATGGCTATTTGTTTATTTTTATGTTTATAATATTGTTAAGCTTTGTTAGTCTTATTATACAATTTGGTTTGTTATCGTTGTTATATAGGCCAACAATTATTCTATTTATGGTTTTGTGTGTGTGTTAATTCTCATATATTTTATTGTTTCAGTAGGCCTAAATGTACAAAAATAAATGTCAAGTATATATATATATTTTATGTTATTGTATAGGTAAACCATTCATTTATATCTGCTACATATATTATTTTACATATTGCTATTTTTAAATGTCTTTTTTTGTTTTTTCTCAATCATTTATATCTTCCATCAACAAAATATAAAAAAGAATATGGTTGTAATATTAAAAAAAATTATTAATTGCAAGAAAATTACTGGTAAAATAAACATTATAAAAAATTAAAACTTAACAAATTTATAATTTTTATATGTATTTGTAACCATACAATATTTCATTGTTAGTTGTTAAGCTTTTCTTTTTTTTTATACGAGGTATAGTCAAAAAGTTCCCTGAATTGGTTGAAATATGTTTATTGGACAAAGATAAATTCTTACAAACCTAAATTCTTTCAAAATACTCTTCTCTTACAACAATACACTTGTCTCTACGATCATAAATACGGTCAAAACACTTTTTACACTTATTTTTTTAAATATATTTCAATAATTTTATTACATTTTTACTGACAGCTTTAGCACCTGCAAATAGATTTCCTTTTATTGATGTTTTTACCGTGTGAACAATAAGAAATCGGCCGTCATGAGGTCAAGTGAATATGGAGGATGTTCTAACGTGGTAACGCAGTGCTTGACTAGGTAGTTACGTCAAGAATTGATACTACGTACTACTAAGAATTGATGTGCAGGGGTATCGTCATGCAGCAAAATCCAATTGTTTTCTGCTCATTTTTTAGGCCATTTCCTCCTAATGGCATCTCGTAAGCGCCTAAGAACTTTTGTGTGGATAAAGTTACCTTATATGCGATATCATCAATTGTTATTCTTCAGTTTCCAGAACTCTCTTAATGTTGTCTGTGCTTGCAGTCGAAGGGCGTCCACTATGAGAGTCATCTTCAATGTTTATGCGTCCTTCACAAAAATGTTTGTGCCTTTCGTAAAATTGGCTTTTCTTCATCAACTTAATTCTGTATGCTTGAATTGACATTTTAAGTGTCCCAGAAGATGACTTAAAGTAAAAAACCAAATTTAATGTTTTTTAGCTGTTCATTAAGTAAATTTTCAAAACGCGACAATTTAAACACGCAAATACATGGATAGTGCTCTCCATGGAGGAACAATGGCGGCTGGGCGATACGCTACATATATCTCTTCTCCAGGAGTAGTACTAACTGATAGATGAAGAAATTCTCGCCAGCAACCACAGTGTGTATCTCTGGACATTGATTCCGGGAACTTTTTGACTGTACCTATTATATTATTATTCCTAGAAATGTAGTAAATATAATTAGTATATCTCTCAATTTGCTTTAAGCTAGAGGGATAAATAAGTGATCTTTATAAGAAAAAGATATTGTAAATGCAAAGATATTAATAAATAAAATACTGAATTGTCATTCAATAACTATTGTTACTCGTTATAATTCTAGGTGAACCAACATTGTTACAGAAATGCATAGCTTATTTTTAGATTTTTAAAATTTTTAACTACTCTATACATGAAAAAAATACAGCAAAGTTTATTCATAAAAATTGTTTTTTATGTTAATTATACATTTCATAATAGTTTGTTCAATATTATGATTCTTCAACACCCCCATAGTTGACTAAGTGTAAACTATTGAGGTTTTGCTGTACTTAAAATAATAGAATGGGAATTATTCCTATAAAAAACTGACAAAGTGTTGTTGCATTCAAAATTGATTTTACATGCAACTCTGGTGTTATATTTTTTATAGGAAATAAAGAAATTATTGAGAAGTTTCAGTAACGTATGGTTAGTTCTTCAAACATTACTTATCGTTATTACTAAACTATGTTTAATGGGTTTTAACTTTAACTATTATTAAAACTGTTATTGCCTATGATCTTAAACTGAAGTGATTGATTATGTTAAGTTTATTCATATTTAGCCTATCCATAAATGATAATAAACATTCCAACTATGATTTGTTAAAAATATATTTTTAAAGTTTAGTTATGATTTTATTATGTATTAAATAATATGGAAATACCATTTCAGGGTATTCAATCAAACCCGAACCATTTTTGGTTAATTAAACTTGAGATATTTGAACAGACTGTCTCCTAATTAGTTTAGACTTATGTGGTTTAACTCCATCACTAATATTGTCAGAATACTGGTTAACTGAAAAAGTGAAATTATATGTTTCCCTTTTATAGAGAATTTTACCAACTTAAAAGCCATGTTGGAGAATAAAAATATTTGTTCTATTTTTTAATTTTTACAATATTCTAAGTGCATTTTCAAATATGGTTGAAAATTAAAAATGAGTATCTCTAATTCATGTTTGGCATTTACAAATTGTTTCAGCTTTTCGTATTGTATTGCTACTAAACTCTTTTGGAATTGCACAAGTTGAGTGCAAATGTCTCGAAATATCTTCATATCTGCTCCACTTTTTATTTGAATTTAAGAAATTCTGTCGTTTAATTTTAAATTTGTAAGCCAAAATAAAAGCAATGAATAGTTAAAATGCATAATACATTAATTTTTGTGCAATTTTGATGAAGGAAAAGCATACCATATAGGTCAGTAAGTTATATCCGACAGTGATTGATAATTAGTACACATTGTCAAACAAAGTTAATTTGATTAATAAACCAGGAAAGGTTTATTAAAGGTTTTAAAGAGTTTAATTTTTGTAGAGGTTATCTTGTAATAATTGCAGCATTGTATTTTGTGCGTGATCTTGTAATTTCTTTATACATTCATAAAACGCCAATTGTCCATATAAGGGCGAATATGAGGGGCGAATGAGTGTGATGAGTATTGGTACTGACCCACCCACCCATCCATACACGAACATTGGTATTGTACATGTTGAACGAGTATGAATACATGAATAACGGAGTTGAACGAGTGTAGTCATTGTTACTAACTAAGGTCGAATGTTGCTCAGAAAGAGCTATTTATTAATAGCTCAATAGCCAGGGAAACTAAGGAACCTACAGCTTTATGTGAAATCCGAACCACGTAGTGTTGGTTTGATTTTCAGCCAACTGACAAGCTTGACACTCAGTTCTCTCCCTTACACAACATCTGAACCTTGACTGCCATCCAACATGGACATCACAGACTTCTCTAGTAGTGTCCACGTTGATGACAACCATTGAGCGGACGCCGTGTCAGTATTGAAAGGACCGAGCATAGAACCTATTGCCTACAATCTCCTCAACACTTTGTCCCCAAGTAGTTGGGTTACAGCACTGCGCCACTTCTGACATTGTATTTACTTAAAATGTCTGGTTTTAAATTAAATTAGAATACAGTTTTAAAGAAGTTTGGTTATGAATTAATTACAAACTTTTAATATTTTAGATATCCCCTGGCACCTCGTCTCATACAAGAATACGCCTGAGTGACAAAGGTCTGAAGAAAGTAAACACCACAAGTAGTTACGGAGATCATTATGTCCACATAAAGGTTAAAATACCCAACAAAATGACTGAGAAGCAGCGTGCTTTAATGTTGGCGTATGCAGAGTTGGAGGAGGATACTCCGGGCATTATCAGGGGTATTGCGTTAAAAAAGAATGGTAAGTAGTAAGTACCTTTCAAAATACTTTATTTCCAAGATTTCAAGAAATATAATAGTATCAAAATGCAATACTAGAACTTTGACTATGACAATTCGTACTTAATAAATTTTTTTTAGTTTTTTTAATGTTATCTTCCAGATTATTTCCAAATCAAGAAGGGAAAATGTTTGTCAGAATTTTTGGGAGATTGAGAGGAAAACAGGCCTACCTTGTTTAAAAGACTACTTCTGAAATAGACAGTTTCATTATGATGATAGTGATACAATTTTCATGATGTTGATAAAAAGATTTGTGAACTAATTTTATTCTTAACTCTACTTCTTTATAAGATTATAGATTATAGGTAACATAAGAGAAAATGGTAATTCTTGTAGTTCAAGTCAACTGTTAATCTTTCAGGATGCTATGTGCCTAGGACTTTAGTTTTTCCTTCCCATGACCAGTTTCAGGTTCTTTCCTTTGATGCTAAAAATTTCTATTGAACTTCAACATTTCTCTGTGTTGTAGTTTCTGTATTCTCCTTCTTTTATATTAATATAATCAAAGAGGAGCTAATGACAGACTGGTTCTTGATTTAAAGAGGCTTCTTTGTACGCATTTAGCTAGAATATCTGCTTTTTTGTTCTCTTTTGGATGACCAAAAACCTAATCCAGCTTAACACTATGTTGCCAAGAATACTGCTGGGTGCCAATGACCTTGACAAGTTGGGTTTTGGTAAGATGGGGAATGCGGGGTTAAAGCAAAGCATTTATAAAAACATTATCAGTACAGCTGAGTTGATTTGATGGGCAGCAAAGAACAGCTGATTAATGAATCAAATCAAGGCAAAATAAATGATAATCATTACATAATCACCAAATTTTATTCTTAATATGAAAAAAATACAATTAAATTAAACCAACTAGTATTAAATTTTTCAATCGGTGGGGACAGTCTTAATTTTGGAACATAGTTATTGCAACTAAAAACAAACAAAGGTCACGTGGACAGCTACTCTGTTAAAAGGAACTGAACCTGTTTTCAGACAAGTTTATATTGGATTTTTAGAGTGTTTGCCATATAATATTTTATGATTATATGCAAAGCCTTGATAGTGCATTTAAAGTGGATGAGAATATTCTTACCAGCTTAGTGTTTCTGAAATCTAATCTGTACAGAAGCGAGTATTGCAAAAATATTCATCTGAAGCTTTTTATATCCATAGCCAACATTTGTAGTGATTTCTCGATAAGAATGATAGTCGACTTACAGTTGATTTCCTCACCGGTTGTTGGTTAACTACATACGGTATGGCACCCTTTCATAGCGAGCCAAGGTGATACAGACAAGCCTTTGTTGGCATGCAAAGTTGTTTGTAGCAGTTTTCTATTGGTTTAGACCACGAGACAACTGTACGCTGTTATCTGATGTCTTATAATAGCTGTGTAAACCAAATTTCTTATATGTGTTACAGTTTTTAAAATCATTATCAATGATTTTAAAAATTGAAAGAGAACAGTACTAAAACTATCAGGGTTTAATTGAATTGTTAATAACCCTTTACCTATAATTTAAATCTAGCATTTAGTTTCTAACCTCTGAAAATTAATTAACTTGCAATTTATTTTTATTTTTAAACTACACATTACATTTATTGAAGTGTAAAACATCTTTTTAATAGTTCATTTTGCGAGAGATTATAAAATTCAAGTAAAACATTATTACTGTATAAAGTAAAACATTTGCCAGTATCACGGTTATAGTAATTGATTTTACACACACACTCAGACAGTTTATTCAATGTCAAATTTTGTACCTGACATTATCAGCTGTTTTGGGGTCCAATTGTGCAGTGCTAGTGTTGTCCCATGTAAATTTAATGCAGTTTAACCCAGCAGTAGTAGTAGCAGACTTGACTAACTAGTCAAATTTCTGGTACATGTATCCCTATTAGATATCTATTGCAAGTACAGTGGAGTCTCGGTAATCTGAAATAATTGGAACCCAACCCATTTCGTATTACCGAATTTTTCGGATTTAACAAATTTTCTTAAAATGTTCTTTTGATAAAACATAACATAAATAATATTTCTAACATTGAGTACAGTACTTAAGTTTTGAACGCAATAATAGCCTATGATAACAAAAAGGAGAATGAACCCTTAATAGAAGAATACATTCAACTGAGACGTAAGATCGAACACAGTCTAAAACACACAGACATAAGATCAAAAAGTTGGAGTTACTAGCGGAAATCCTTTCCGGCCCCAGCGCTACTTGATTCCATTGCATTCGCCACTTGGCCATGTAATCAGCTGACAGCTGTCGTGAGCATATTTCTGGTGTTCTCACGTTGCCTCAGACAGCACTGTACCCAATTTCCATTGTCAGTCTCATATCAACAGTTCGAACTCGTGTGTTTAAGTTTTGTTGTACCCCATACAGACGCTCTGGCTGCGTTTGATCTTACACTACACTATTTAGAGCAACACCCCGACACAACCCCAGTTGCTATCATGTTTTGAGATCTGGCGTAATTTAGTTTCGAGTGAGAGAAATTCTTCTTTAAAGCAAAGAAATATAACTGATATTTTCAAACCAAAGTAATATTTCAAAAGTTTAATAACAGTTAAACACTTGAAATAATATTTTCTTGTAAATTTTAGATATAAAGTATTGGTTCGTACAGTACCTGAATTTTAATTTTTGCAAAATCTGTTGTCAATTTCTGTTTTGGATTAGCGGGACTCTACTATATATACTGGGTTCACCAAAACTCAGGACGGTATTACATTTTTTGAACCATTACAGGTAAAGCAATAACACTTTACGCATATATACTATACCTAAAAATCTACTTTATGAAGCAAATATCAATTTTTTCTTCGTACTGGGGACGGTCCAGAAGGAGTCAGAAGAAAATCTTATATTAGACCGTTGATTGAGATGTACATGTACATCATATTAAAGGCCACTCTATTAAGAGACCACAATTCCGCAATCTCAACCTCAAAAGGATCAACCTAACCAGAACGACGATGGTTCTAAATTACAAACTTGATCTTGTTGAAAAAGCTTTTTTGTCATTACTTGTATTAGTTGAATTAGAAAAACCCTGACAAAACACTCTGGATATAATTTTTCGGAGAGTGAATGACTTTACAATACTCTTGCTTGAATATAATCTTAGAGGAGGCCGAAGAAGATTTTCAATGTATGTCTACACCAAAATTGCTTTATGAGAGTGCTAATGGAGAAAATCACCTTACTGTAAACCACATGAAAAAAGTGACATGGGTAAATGTACCAAGACATTTTGGTTCCAATGGTAATGAAGAGCACTCCCTCATCATGCAGTAGGTGTACATTATGGATGGGTCAGAGGGCCTAGTTGAATAGCCTGCTAGGTCACCTGACCTGTCACAGCAGGGCTATATTTTTGGGTGACTTTTAAAAAGCATAGTTAATCAAACCAAGCCCTCTAAAAATAACTTAATAAGCAGAATACTACATGAAGCAGAAGGAGTGTCTGTTGAGATACTAAAATATGTTAAGAATGGTTACTGCAATAACCTGGCTCACTGTCAAACTGCAGAGGGGGAAACGTTTGACCTTCTGTTGTAAAATAAAAGGTTAGCTGGTACAATAATTACATCTAGAACTACTAAAAGAGTTATTATTTCTTATAATACTGACAATGTTCTTTGGCCTCTTCCCAGACCATTTCCAAGGGTGTTGTAAAGTCATTCACAAAAAAATGTGTTTTATGTCCAGTGTTTATTGTTGGGGTTTCACTAATGTATCCAATACAAGCTCAAGTTTGTAACTTAAAACTATCTGCCATTTTTGCCAAGGTGATCCTTTTGAGGTTGGGTTTACAGCATTGTGTTCTCTTACCTTTAATATGATGTATTTGAACATCTCAACCTATGCTCTAATTCAAGGTTTTTTACTGACTCGTTGTGGACTGTTCTGAGTTTGACAAAAAAAACAATCAAAGTTGATTAAAAAAGTAGATATTTAGGTATAGTATATATGTAAAGTGTTATTGATTTATCTGAAATGGCTCAAAACATATAACGCCGTTACCAGACTATTGGTATGCCCTGTATTTTCTCAAATAATTTGATTTTGATTTTTAAATTTATAATTGCAGTAGGTATTGAATAACCGGCGATAACACACTAGGTTTGAAACAGGGTAGTGTGTTATCGCCGGCACTGTTTAACGTTGTGATGGAAATAATTTTGAGGAAGGTGAAATTATTGGTTAAAAGTGACGTCAATGTTATGATATTTGCAGATGACATTGTAATTTGGGGGGAAGATGAGGAGGAAATACAACAACAGTTGAATTGCTGGAACGATCAGATGAAGAGGAGGGGGTTATATATAAGCACTGAGAAAAGCGAAGTAATGGTGGTGGGGAGAGATGCTAATCTAAGACAAAACATAACCGTTGAAGGGAAACCATTGCAATTGGTTAACCACTTCACTTACTTGGGGACAGTAATGACGAGTGACGGCAGGCTTGATAGAGAGATTACTGCTAGATTGGAGAAGGGGGCACGTTTTTACCGAAGTGTTAAACACCTGTTGTGGGATAGGAAAGTGCCAAGGACTGCTAAAACCGTCATGTACAAAACGTATTATAGGCCCGCTCTCACGTATGCAGCAGAGACGTGGAAAATGACAGAGAAAGAGTGGAGTAGAATACAGGCGGGCGAGATGGCTTTCCTGAGGGCGATTAAAGGAAGAAGTAGGCGTGACAGAATCCGGAATGAGGAGATAAGGGAAGGTTTGGTCAATGAAAGTTTAAGGGTGAGAATAGAAAGATCTAGGATCAAATGGCTTGGACACGTGAAAAGGATGGATGCGTCTAGAGTGCCAAGGAGAATGGAAGAGTTGGCCATTGTTGGGAGAAGATCAAGAGGACGACCGAGAGTGAGATGGAAAGATGATGTGATTGGGGACATAGGAAGGAGAGGAGCACAATGGAACACGATTTGCGAGGAGAAGCTGTGGGAAGACAGAAGTAGATGGCGGAGGCTGGCTGATACCCCGACCCAGGACTAATCTGGAACGGGAACGGATATGGATGGATGGAATTGCAGTAGCTTTAACAGTTTTCTTTCTCAAACTGATTCTGACAGTCACTCTCTAGCTTGAAGAAATTGCCAGTGCCATCATACATTTGTCTACTGCGTTGCATATATTTAGTGTTTTGTTGTGTTTGTTTTAGTGGACTTGTTTGTTAGTGCCTGGTCTCCTTTGCTCACCTTTGCTCACCTCCGCCTCCCCTTATAGTTAGGCAGCCAGAGTAGAATTTAGATATACCAGTTATGTCCAATTGAGATCATACATTTAAACGACCTTATGTTATCTAATTTAAACAAGTGATCCTATTGAGATGGATATATTTTTATAGTTTTTTGTTTTCTTAAAAATTCATAACAACAAATAGGTGAAAGTAATCTTCCATTTACAAGAAATTACAAAGTTTCGCACCTCTATGTAATGCCCCTTAACTAACTCCAATTTATCACATTCATTAAATGTTCCTATATTTTTCCAATTTTCCTATAATAATTAAATTCAACAGGTAAGCATAATATTTTTTGAAATTTTCAAGATAATTTTTAAATTGTGTTACACTCTATATGGTAAGAAAAGTGTTGTCACCATCATGGGCTTGTATTTGGCTGTTCATCTAGTGAACCATTGGTTGAAGATAAATTAAACGATTACTTTGAAAATCAAATTGGTTTGACAAGAGTTGTTCATATTCTTGATTCCTCTTATAACCATCGTTAAGAATAGTTAATTTTTGCCAGATATAATTTTACATGTTTAAAAACTAAAATATAAGAGTATATTTATATTATTACTAAAGCTTTTTAAACAATTCGGTTTATTTATAAGTAAGTAAAATATTCTAATATCATTTGTGATATCTAAATTGTTAATTAAAATCAAGTTTAAATTTGTTCTAGGGAATCCTAATCTAGATGAACAGCCATTGGCAGGGTCTGAAGAACTCGTTAAAGAATCGAAGAGCAGTATTTTTCAGAAAATTAAAAAAGCTATACTGGGATAGTTTTATAACTGTGAGTGTAAATACAAGTTTTGTAATCATTTGTTTACATTGGTAACCTAACCTATGTAGAATTAAAAACTAAAAAGAATGTCTTAGCACTTAAAATGTCATAGCACTTAAAATGCCAAGCAATATGTTAAATAAATAGTACAAAATAAAAAATGTCATATTGGGTTTTATTTGATGTTAAATCTATGCAGTTCATAAAATGAAATAAACTATTTTGCTATAGAACTGCGAACAAGAAATTAAGTGATTGAAAGCAAGAGGTTTTTTTTAAAGAAAGTTCACGATATGAGCTGACGAGAGGATGTAGGAGGTTGAGTTGTTCATCAGGAATGGCTGACACTTCCGTTAACTGCCTCCCCTAATAGACTTTCACTCAAGTTGATGACCTCAACTTTTTACTCTGTGACGGCTACTTTAGCTGCCAGCAACTCAGATGTATTACTGACAATATTTCCTCTAAAGCGTTTTAGTATAAGGTTTTATGTTTATTTACCTTGCTGTAACTAGTTTTCGGCTTTTATTAAATATAGTATAAGTGTAATGTTTTGCTATAGTAATATTTTTATATTGGGAATTTAATTTATAGTATGTTAAACAAAATTTTATCAAATGTACTGTAAATTATGTGTTTTAAATGCTAGATGTTACAAAATACAACTTTTTCAGAAAAATGATGAAATATTTTAATTATATGTGTTAATATAGAAATTTCAATCAAGATTTAGATTCCAAAGAATGAAACTAAAAATAATCAAAAATGAACTTTAGTTTTATATTAACCTTTGTAATATACAAGTAACTGATGACAAACAAATTTTAAAACTATAAAACAGGATGTAACATGGTATATTTTTGTCAGTTGAAATAACTGTATATGTAATAAAGGAAATATAATTATTATTTGATTATAATGAAATAGTTTGAAGATATGCTAGTTTCTACATTGAAGCTTATTATCTATGTAAAAAATCTGCTTGTAGTTTGGAAACCATTTAAAATGAACTTGTTTTTAAAAATATGCTATATGTCATATGACACTGAAATCAAAATCAAAAACTGTTTATTGCTATAAGAATCAAAGATCATTGACAGTCTTAATGAGCTCAATGAAAATAAGTCTCATTTAAGCTATCATTGACAGCCAATAAAGCAATGATAGTGAGACTTGTTTTTAAATTGTTGTCAAGTCATTGTGCGTTGATTGACACCAATAACAAATTTTTAGTTTAATTTGTGTAAGCATCCAAAACTCAAGTCTCCAAATTTTTGGTTCAGAGAGTAGTTGCCTAGTGGCATTACAGAAGTATGGTATGGTATATTGGAAATTTTAAATAGGAATGATCCTACTATAATATCCCACGATGATAAATAAATCCATGCAATATTTTATAATGTAACTAATTTTATTATTACAGTACAGTTTATCATTTGAGGAGAAAAAAGGTATGTGACATTTTATGCTTATTTAGTACTTTTTACAAATTAAAAAAAGGCTTGTGACATATTCTAAAATGGCGATCAATTTGGTATCTGTATATTAGGCCATATCTAAACATGTACGAGAGGTAATATTTATAAAATTTTGTATGTATGTATGTACGATTGTAATATTGAAGAATATAATTTATAAAATATTTGTCAACTGAAGAAGTACTATTAGCATTAATTTGTTATTAATAAATATCCTAACTAAGAGAACATAAATTACTAGCTTGATGTTATTCTGGTTTTATTATTGCAGGAACTAAAGAATGTTTTGAAGGACTAGAGAATGATCTTCTCGATCAAGTGCGGAAAGCCATTAACAGCGAAGACAAAGCAAAAGCCGAACCAGAAAAAATTGGTAAGAAGGTAGTGGACAATGTAGAAGAGCACTCGACAGATACAAAACGTGGGGAAATGAACTAAGGACTGGAAACGTTAGTAAAATTTAGTGTAATGTTGACCAATAGAAAATGTCGACTTACAACATATAAAACATTCAAATGTGTAATGAAAATTCCAAGTATGCCCTTATAAAATTAAGTCTATTTTATGAACGTGTCTGATTGCTGATAGGGTTATTTTTTTTGTATATACATAAAAGACTGTGCATATGTTAATAAAGTTGGCTTATAAAACAAAGAAACACATTTGTAACTATTTATTTCTCCCAGTAGACCAAAATAATTATCAGTTCGTAAAACTGTTGAACTGAATGAACTTCTTAGTCATAAATGAACTAATTGCAATGGCAAATGCTTAATTAATAATAAACTATTATTTATATACTTTTATTATTCACTATTAAGACACTGATATTAGATATTTTAGTGAATATGAGGTATTTGTATGAATGTAGTCAAATATACAACTAAAATTGATGACTGTTCCTTAGAAAAAACCATTAATTAAAAGCCTGATAGCCAGATCAACTTAGGGACTTATAGATTTACGTGAAATTTGAACCACGTAGTATTGGTCTAATTTTCAACTAACTGACAAGACTCGGTACTCTCCTCTACATGACATCCAGGTACACACCTAAGATAGACAACCCAGACCTTTCTATAGCTGATAGCAACCATTTAGCGGACGCCATGTAGGTATTAAGAGGACCGAGCATAGAACCTATTGTTTTATAATCTCCACAACACTGTTTCTAATTTCCAAGAAGCTGGGTTGTAGCACTGTGCCAATACGAAATATATTAACTGTAGATTGATTTTTTTAGGTGGTGACATATTTGTAACCTTGGGAAAATGTGGAGAGTGGAAAGCCAGCCCTCCACATAAAAAGATTGTTTTCCCTCTCCATTTATCTAAACAAACAGGTAGCTACAAGTTGATTGGGGCAAAGTTGCATGCTCCGTCCTGTGACCAGGGCCGTTAGAAGCGGAGTGGGCGCCGTGGCTAAGGGGGCGCCACAGCCAAGTGGGGCGCTTAATTTTTGTGAATAAGTTGTGAAAACATTTTATGCAGTGAAATTAAATAGCAATCAACCTCTTCATAGAGCATGTCTATACAGCGACCAGCATTACGGTAAATTAAGAGTAGATACAGTACTTGCAGGCTGCTGCTGCCGTCAAACCACCATCGGTCGGCAGCCGGCGTACCAAAGGTGAACCGCCATCGATACTAAAGACTCCTGTCTTCACCATTAACGTTCATTACTATGATGTGTATATATACATCTGTAACCCTTAGATTAACTGTATATCATCAGTATTATTTGTTTGATATATTAGTTAATTGTTACTATCACAATCACATTTCATTTCTTGTTTAGGAGTCGACTAATTATATAGATTAGGTATTTTTGGTAAAAGCAATGTTTAATTAAACATTTTTTAAACCTCCTTTTGAATTTTTAAAATTCGTCTATCTCAGCTAGCTTAGGTGGTAATTAAGAGAGGAACATACTCGGGTTTGTTTCAAAATAGTTTCAAATTATGATATATTGAAGGACTGAGATTTCTGTTACTGGCGTTGTGGAATGCTGATATACCTTTACAAGTTGTTCTTTAACATAGGAAATCTTCAGACATGTAGATAGCAGGTGCGGTTAGTAAGCTTAGTTCTTTAAAATTAACTTTACATGATTCTGTTGGTTTAGCTTATAAAATACATCTTGCAGCTCTTTTTTGAAGAACAAATATGTTAACTTATTGTAAATAGATATGCCCCAGATTACGATTGAGTACTTGTCAAGCCAAAGTAACCCAGCTTTGACAAAGCAATGTTATTTAGGGAAGGAATGCTTCTCAAAACAAAAGTGTTGGCAGAAAGTTGTTTTGCCAATTATTTATCAACATGGTCGCTACGCCTGAGACTACCGTCCAGCCTCACTCCAAAGTAATCAACAAACTGTGATTCTTCGATCACATTCTTATCAAGTTCAACGGAAGGAAGTTTGACAGTTGTACTTAGGTTGTACTATGTGAACCTAATCTGATTAAAGTGTTTTTTCTATTTTACCATGATGTAAAGAAATTGGAGTTTTTGTGGATTTATGTGGAGATTGATGCTTGAGAAGTATTGAGTAGTGGCTTTACTGTTAAAGAAGGATTTCTGTTCTAATTCTAAGTTATTTAATTCTTTATGAGAAGTCAAAATGGACTTATCATATGTGGAGATAGTGCAGAACTTGTCAGGAAGTTAGTCAAATAAATGTTATTGGTATATAAAATAAATATAATGGGTTCAAGAATGGATCCTTGTGGAACTTTGAATGTGATTGTTTTTGGTTTTGAGTCCTCAAGTGTGTATTACACATGAGGTCTTGTTCAAGAGCATGTCTACCTCAGCATGCTCACGAGCAAGTCCTCCTGTGTAATATAGGGGATTTCTGACATAGACATGCTGCTGTGGACATGCTTGTGAACATCCGATTGGTTTGATATTTGCGACTTGCCCACAAGCATGTCCCGTGTGTAATAGGTCTCCACACCAACTTAGCGTACTGCGCATGTGCGGCTCATTTTCCCTGCCAGTGCTACCATTCTGTTTATTGTGTTTATATTATTTTTACCTGTTTACTTGTTTTATTTATTTAACTTTCCTCGCGTTTAATACACCCTAAGAAGATTTTATATTTTTACCAAAGAGTCTACTTTGGTTATTTGAGACCTATCGGAGAAATATGACTGCCACACCAAAAGAATCAATTTTCTGTATTCTATAAATAAAAAAAATTAATTAATAGAAATTTATTTTTTAACTATCAGTGATTCATTCCGACATATCTCAGGTTACAATCAATGTTTTTGGTACGAGGAGGGTGCCAAGACCTCTTGTGCCTCGGGTGCCGTCAACGCTAGGGACGGCTCTGCCTGTGATGACACTGGTCACTGTCTCACTGAGCTAATTAGAGAACAAACGTGTTCTGAAATTATTATAAATGATTTCCCTGACATGATCATGTTGGCATATTGGCTATACTAAACAATACAAGAATAAGTTAAAAAATGAAAACAAGATGAAAGTAAGATTGAATTTGCTGGGACATTGTTTTATTACTTCTATAGTGTGTTGTGGGCAGCTATGTAAACCTCTAATACGTTCCTGTATACAAAGGTCTCTGTCTAGAACATCCTTAGGCATCCTTCTCTATGTTAAACAAAGTTGAAGTTGAACTTTTAAGTTTTATTCATATATCTTTAATTTATAAAATTGTGATCCAATCTAAGTACAGTGCCATCATATATAATATTGTAATATTTGAGATTCAGACTTTTTGGTAAATTTGCTGAGGTTTTTATAATTTTTTTATACATCAGATGTAGTAACAAAATCTATTCAAGTATGAACATTTATTGCGAACTTTTATTAAAGTAGATATTGTACTGTTTAGTTATGTGCGTGCAGATTTAAATCCCATTAGTTGTAAAAGTTTCTTTTAAATTTATTTTGGCTCCATGAAAATAACGAAGGGTTGCCAATCTTCGTTTAATTAGTATATTAAGAGAGATAGGACATCAGCAAACTTACCTAAGAAGACAAGTGCTGTAATGCTTTAAAGTAGTAAACAAATACAGGAACAACACATTTTTCACAAACTGTTAGTATCACTGGCACTTTCATCAGGTGAGTAAAGAGAGCTGACGAAAGTAAAATGTGCTGTGTCTGTGTTTTTTTACTATTTTAAGATACTAGTTACCTGGACTTTTTTTAAGTCAGTTTGCTGATGTCCTATACATACCAATTTAACCTAACCAATATTCAGTTAGTATTTTTTTAGGGAAAAGACTTAGATTTTTAATTATTTTGTAAAAATAAAATAAAAGCAAAGCACACTTAATTATCATTTTAGGAAATTTTAACTAATCGTCTGACATTTAACAATACAATTATACCCATCTATATGTTGTTTATAATAATTGACAGGATTTATTCAAAGGTGATCATGAGAGATAATGTCAAATGCTTCACATATCCAAAAATATAAAATTGTAAGGTCTTGATTGTTAAGCGATGAAGAAATTTGATAAATGATATTGAAAATACCTTAATACTACCACTAAAACCAAATTGTAAATCTTAGATTACTATTAGAGGGAAACAATTGCTTAAAAATGTTCAAAAAGATTGATTTAGTTGTATTTGGGTGGTTGATAAGTTTTCAGTTAACATTTCAGATAGGCTTTTATGTTTAAGTTTTGTAAAAGTTGTAATTTTAATGATTAGTTATATACTTACAATTCGTGATGTTTTACATTACCATTTTACATGAACTTCATCATTAATCTTCTAGATAAACCCATAAGTAACAGATTTTAGATTGTTCTTCTATGCAACAACAGAAAACCTCTTTTTCAATTATTTTTATGAAATGGTTAACTAATATAATGATTAATCAACATAATTTAATTTAATAAATTGGCAAATTGAAATCCTCCAATGAGATTCAACCTCTTTATAGCACTTTACAAAAAAATTACAGTCCATAAAACAGATCATTACAATTATAAAATACTTGTAAAAAATATAAATTTATATGTTAAACACATCCTTATTTTGGAAACAAAGCTTGAGAGAAAACCAACAGATTTACATTTTCCTGACATGAATAAGGTATTTCTCAATACCATCATGTAAATATAAATCCTCTGTCGGATTGTCTTGTTTGGAATATGTTGAGTTGAAATGCATTGTTTGTATTGACAGCCAAATGGAATATAGATTCCACTAGAGCTAAGCCCCTCTCCAGCTCCTCGAGCCGTAACTTGAAAGTCAACTTGAAGTTTAAGGCATTGTATTGTGAGTACCATTATAAATTACACAAGAATAAATCTGTAAATTTTATTGAACCATGACATATTTAATTAAAATTAATATTATATATGTGAAAATAGAGGCCAAGGTGTACAATTTGTCACAGTTTATTTTAAACTGTTATTATATTTTAATAGATTTGAGACCCATCCCCCCACCAAAGCTGGTAAGCGTGCCAACCGGGGGATGGCTCAAAACAAGTCGAGCGATGGGATCACGGGTGGCAGTTGGAGGGTCAAAATAAAACTCGGCAGCTGAGCAAAACTAATTTATTACCAAGAACAAAACCTGGCTGGCATAAGGCCACAATATAAAAGGCAGAAGGCCACAATATCAATTCGCACTTCAATAAATAACCATTAACACTAAAATTAACAAGATACTGCACATTAAAAACAAACGCTATAAATACCACAAACTCTACAAATACCAAAATTGCCAATAAACAACTACATGGCCTATCTGCAGTTTAGCCGGAGACCCCCAAAACGTAAGATAAATTTAATGCCCACATAAAATTGAAAATTTAGAAAACTTCTGGCAAACAACAATTAAACCGGCAATTTAGCCCAAATCCCATAATTCCACCGGGCCAGGGAGTAAGCCGGAATCCCTGGGCAGCTCCGAATTAGAAGTTACATAAAAGTACAATAATCCCCTTTTGGTGAGTTGAAAAATTAAACAATTAAAAAGAAAATCTAACACGGTACCTTTCGGGTAAAAATGCACTTCAAGACACCTCTAATACAATTAACAACAACAAACAATAAATAACGATCACTAGGCCTAAACATATAAATAAATAATAACAGAACTTAACCATAGGGACCTAACAAATCTAAACTCTGCAAAATATAACAACCAAATAAACTAATTAAACTAAATAACAATAAATATAATAAATATTAACATCCAAAAAAAATCTTTGTGTATTTTAAAGCTTTTCTTTTTTTTCTTTTAATAATAAAAAAAAATATAAGTCCCCATGGCTGTGTTGCAAAACTGTTTGTTTTAGGCCTAGCCCACATTAAATTGTTCCACCACCATTCTTTTCTTCTTTTTTTTCTTTATATATTTCACTGGTTTTTCTTGGTTTATTTATTTTTTTTTTTTTATGTAAAAATTTCAACAGCAAAACCCCCAGCTCAGCCGCCGGGAAACAATGACATAGAACGCACTGACCTGAGGACAGAAGACTTCTACCACCAAAGATGTAGGGCGGGTAGCGGGCAACTCCAGGCTCCAACATGGTCCTCAGGCCAGGCTAGCAGTGCAGATGGTAGACAATCCCCGGATGGCAGGCTGAGGGCTGAACGTCCCACTCAAGGACCCTGGAGTTTTAGAGCTTCTAGCCTATCATCTCGTGACTAACGGCTGCTGACCAACCAACTCGAACTACTAGAACAATCTAGACTGATGGCCAACCTGACAACCTGCTGGAACACGGAACGAACGGAACTGGGCCAACGGCCACCAAAGTACGCGAATCGCCGGGCAAAAGCGAATCTCAGGCAGCCTGGCAGACAACGACAAAAAAAAACGTAATGTACCGGTCAAAGACCCGGTACAGATTATAATATATGCTATATATTATTCAATAATATCATTATTGAAAGTTAAATCCATACTTTACAAAAATATAAAATGTTTAGTATATTTACAAACATTCATTGAAGCGTAAGGCATTAAAAAAATCAGCACTACATATCGTAAGTTTTCAATGGAAGAGAATTTTTAGTATTTTCACGTCTTTCATAACTTTTGAACTTTAACGCAGTAGATATAATTGAAATCAGTAACGTTGATATGAGAAGTATTTTTTCTTTTAAGAATGAAATGGATGTGCGACGAAACACGTTGACTAGAGTTCTTTTTTTTACTAGGTGTTACTTTATGATAAATTTAGTATATTAGAGAGATAGGACATCAGCAAACTTACCTGAAAAGACAAGTTCACTAACATCAGAGTAGTAGTCACAAACACAAAATACACAAAATCTCACAAATTTTCAACACCACTGGCATTTTCTTCGGGTGAGTAGAGGGAGAGAGAGAGAGAGAGAGAGAGACACTCAGAGTTTTAAATTTATCACTTTTATGATAAATTTAAAACTCTGTCCATGTTATTCTTATGAAACACATACTTTGAGGGCTTACTGCGCCCTTTAGGGTGAAAAAGGAATACATTTATGCTCAACAATGAATAGGACAAATTTTGACTCCTGAAATATTAAAATAGGCCAAGATATAAAGGAGGAGCAGTGTTACTAAGTCAGCTTTATTAAATGTAAGGATTAAATATATAATAGGCTAGTTTGGAATCTGTTAACCTTATACATTATTTCTTCAATGAAAGATTTATTGATTCCAGTAACTTGTGGCTAATGCACCTTAACCTGCAGGGTGGCTTAACTAATAAAATTCATGACCTCCAAACACTTTTGGAAAAGTCGAATATTGATATAGTTTGCATAAATGAACACTGGCTTTCAAAAGACAAAATATTTATTCTTAATACTATTTCTAAATACAAGGTTGCTGCATACTATTGTAGGGCTGAGATAGGCGGGTCTTGTATATTGACAAAAGAAAAGTATAAATGTTCTGAGATAAATGACCCTAATATTAATTAATATTTATAATGAAGATAATATTTTTGAAGTTTCCTGTATCGAAGTATGTTCCTTAAACGCAATAGTAATTTATATCTACTGAGTACCATGTGATCTAAATTTCAATAGTTTTACTAATAAATTGAAATCTGCTTATTTTAGTTCAAAAATATTTTAAGACAAAAGAAGTGTATATAGTGGGGGACTTCAACGTTAACACTCTTGACGCTTGCAAATCTCCTCACCAAAAGAATATGATTTTAAATACCTTCAAAATGTATGGGTTGAAACCTAACTGCTTTACCCCCACACGAGTAACAGCAACAAGCAAAACTTGTATAGACAATATTTTTACAAAGATAACCTCAGGCTATCAGAAATTAGTGCTAAATATTGAACTGGGCCTCTCTGATCACAGAGCTTTATTCATTACTTTAGATAGTAAGTTAGATAATAATATAATTAAAAAAATATAAATTAAAATAAGAATATTATCTGCTAAGTCTATAACTCAATTCACTACAGAAATATGACAGATAAATTGGAATTCATCCCACCTTAACAGTGCACAGCAAAACTTCAATATTTTTTACCTTAACCTTAAGAATCAATTTGAACAGTGCTTTCCACTTACCCGTAAGTTTTACAATTGCCATAGTGCAAATAAAAATTCATCAAAGAAATGGGTTACTTGTGGGATAAAACTATTGAGTAGAAAAAAACAAGAACTTAGTAATATGTCAAAAATAACAAATGATTTTAACTTTTTAAATTACTATAAAACCTACGAAAGGTATTTAGATCAGTATGTAATAAGGCAACAAAAATATCCAATTATAAATTTATAGAGAACGCTACTAATAAAAGTCGAGCATCCTGGGTAGTAATTCACTTGGGGTAAAACAGGGTGTTCGAGACTTCCGTGCTATAGCAATAAATAACAAAAACGATTTCTAATGGACATAATATTGCAAATTTCTCAAATTCAATTCAAAATTCTCAAATGTGCCCAATAAAAAAAAAAAAAAGATAAAACATGACATACAGGGATCATTGAACTTTATGAATGTAAAAACCAGCAACACTTATTCACCCAGTTTTTTTCTTTAGGTACGTTTCTATACAACAGATAGAACAAACAACCAAAGGTCTGAATAATAAAAAATCTGTAGGATGGGATGAGATTCCAGTAGATTTAATTTAAAAAGTTGTAGATATTATTGCTCCACCCTCTGTTGCATTGTTAATCAATATTTTGACGAAGGTGTGTTCCCAAGTCAACTTAAATATGCTGGGGTAAAACCTTATTTAAAAAAGGATCTACAGAGTATCCAGATAGTTACCGGGCAATATTTATTTTCTAGCTCTGTCCAAGGTATTCGAAAAAATATCATGTAGTCAAATTGTAAATTTCTTAGAAAGTAACCAAGTTTTAGCTATTGAGCAATATGGTTTCAGAAATGGATTGAATACTGTCTCTGCGGTGATGGACCTCATACATCAAGATACTCATGCTTTGAATGGATCACAGAACACTGCTGCAGTGTTTTGCGATCTATCCAAGGCATTTGGTTCTGTAAAATACGAAATTTTTTAAAATAAACAAACTTTATAAATTCTTAGACACAGCTTTATCCTGGATAATATTTATTGGACGGATATCAGAGGACAGTCGTTTTTAAAGATAATAAAAAATTTATTTCTGATTGGACAAAGATTAAAAGTGGTGTTCCTTAAGGGTCCATAATGGGACTACTATTTTTTTTGTCTATATAAATGACTTACCTTGTAATATTCCATGTAAAACAATTGTATATGATGACAATACGACTGCAATTCTTACGGCAGAAAATTTAGATCAGTTAAATGCCATCACAAAAAATCCTATGCAGAACTTAGATGAGTGGTTTAGAGCTAACGGATTACAGCTTAACAATTCAAAAACACAGGTTATATCATTGAGAACACAAAAAAGTAACAAAGCCTTTACAACTAACATTTCTTTAGATGGGTTAGATTCAGAAATCAACAGTACTAAATTTTTAGGAATTCTTATTGATCAGAATCTTACCTGGAAACCACATATTCACATGCTTGCCAAGAAACTAAGTACTTTTATCAGATGCTGGTACTTCGAAACTTAATTGATTTTAAAACAAAGCTTATAGTTTACTATGCTTTATTTTTTCTTTAATGCAATATGGAATTGAGTTATGGGGCATGTCCCAAGGATCATTGATAATTTTCAAAATTCAAAAGAAATATTAAAAAAATTATACCCTTTTAAAAAATTACATCTTTATTTATTTTTATTTATTCATAAGACGCCGATCGTCAAGATATGGGCAAATATGGATTTCGAATGAGTGTGATGAGTGTATATGAGCGAATGTAGACATTGTTACAAACTAAGGCCAACTATTCCTTAGAAAGTGTCATTAATTAATAGCCCAATGACAAATGAACAGCCGGTGATTATCAGCTGATCCTTCTAAAAATGTATTGACTCTGATTGGGATCGAACTGACAAACTTTAGCACATAAAGCTGGAATTGAACCAACTACGCTACTGACCAATTACATCATGTAAACCTTTATTCGATCGGTTAGAAATATTAACAATGCCGTGTCTCTACCTTTACAAAATACTGCTCTTTTCAAAAAATAATATTGGATCATTAAATAGAGAAAAATACTGTCACGGATATGGTTCACGGTAGAAAAATATTTTACATTTCCAAAACATCGCTTGACACTTTATTAAATAACACTACATTATATGGCAATGAAACTCTATAATAAGCTGCATTTGAGAATTAAAGAAATTGAAGATGGGACCAAATTTATAAAAGAGATACAACAGTTTTTAAAGATAAAAAATATTAGTCGGTTAGTGAATATTTAAATGATAATGAGGCCCAGTGACAATAATAAATAATGTAATAAAAATATAAAAAGAACATTGTAACCTTTTTTTTGAAACTTAACTTACAACAAACTTGTTATAGTTTAAACTTTTTTTTAATTATTTGTAGTAGATCTATATTTTAACAATATCACCTGTTTTCTAGTTGCGCTAGACCATAAAGTGTTATGTGACAGTAAAGATATATTCCATTTCATTTCACACGCATAATTTAAATCCTGAATATATTGAATTTATATACATCCATACAAGTTGTGCACTTCACATAAAATATAGACGTCCTAGATCCACTTTTGAAAGGCACTACGTGTTTGCTCATTTGAACATGAAGATTGACAGTCTTTAAATTTATTTGCAAATCATGTTACAGTGTTGTAAAGTGGATCTAGGGTTAAAAGACTCCGCAACTTTGAGATAATAATAATAATAGGAGATGTATAAATTTTTGTCATTATAATACTAAAATCTATGTAAATATTCATAATTCCACCACTTCTTTTTTGGCCAGTTCCAATTTATTTCTATCCTATTTGTGTTTATGAGATCATATTCTAATACATAAACAGTTATACTAAAATCAACAGTAATGTATTATCATATAGATATTGATTTTGCATACTTTGTTTAATTTGTTTGGTAATTGCCCCAGGCTTAAAGTTCATGTCGGTGGACTGTTTACTTTCTCTCCCTGGTCTCTGACATGGTGTTAGAGCCATGTTTTAATGCAAGCCTGAGGCCAACAAACAATGTTATGCAAGTAGGACAGGTTATACGTAAAATCGTAAATCACTTGAATATCTTGGTTATTTATCATTATTAAATAAAATAATTAAAAACTATTTGCTCCTGTAAAAAAGGATCTTTATTTATAATATTTAAGTTTTACCTCCGTTCCAATCCAACAAAAAACAAATAATGCTATAAAAGAGAGGTATTGAACAATACTTAAAGAAATTGAGAACTTTAAGTCACAATAATAAAATATATTTTAAAGAATATGGAAATTGTTCATGCGGCCTGTTGCACAGAGATAAACCTAAAGACCTAATACTTACATGAAATTTAAGTAAATAATTGTTCGCTGTCTCTGTTGAGGAAATTCTTTCAGCTAATTCCCCTACGTAATGTAAGCTTGAATAATTCTGTTTTTGCTCCAAAGCAAGGGGTAAACTGCAACCATAATCTTTGATTCTGTTTCCAAAAAGCACCATTTTCATCAATTTATATAGGCAAAAATATCTATCTACATCAGATAGTGCCATACATTTCTTTTTAAGTACATTTCATTAAACAGCCTATTGATACGTTGTCAATATAATTAAACACAAGAAAATTTAATGTTATTCTTAATCTTGTGCAGAGCAATATTAATATATTTTAAATTAGTATTTTATAGTTGCTATTTTTTTTTTTTTTGCAATAATTTCTTATATTTTATGTCTTAAAGTTGTAATATTGCAGTATACTAGATACTTCAAAGTAATATTAACCTGTCATTACTAAAACCTAACAGCTTTTTTTTTGTTTAGTTTTCATGATTTTGTTTTATTTTAAGTGGTTACTATGGAGGAATCAAACTGAACATTTAATTTCAGAACATAACTAGTAATTTTTATTGTACTTATATGTACTCAATTATAATTTGAAGTGTTTAAAATCTTTCAACCATTTATTCAATGGATGCATATACTTTCCTCAATGAGTTACTTTGTAAAAAAAATGTTTTATTTATGATGTTATAATGTTTATTTATTTGTATTTCCTCGTATGGTCTCTTGTATCACTAATAGAGTGTTCATATCTATAAAGCTTTATGTAAACAATAACGTTTCCCTTGCTTTTGCTTCCGACCTCAAAAGTTTGTCCCATTTACTCACCCATGACCGAATCATTGAGATGAAATTTGATAAAAATAAGTGAAGTTTAGTAATATTGTTAAAATTACAGCTAAAATAACCTTGAAATCTGTAAAACTGCCAAGTAAAGTTTGATAAAAATTTGACCTTGCCACGTGAAGGAAGCTGCTGCCCAAGAATTATCGGGGCTGGCCATGTTACCAAGATATACCAAATATTGTTAATTTATAATGAATTTACTAAATTCTTTGTACTGTGACTAAGAAGCTTTGTAATTTAACTTTTTTCAATAATGCTTGCAATTTTGTAATTTTTATCGTTAACATTTTTAGTTGTATCAATGACAATAAAATTGTAACGTTTTAAAACTAGTAACTTTATCAACTATAGTTGCGAGTTTAAATTCAGTCAATTCAAATCAAAGTGATCTACTTGTCCTCAAGGTCCTTCTCGGTTAATGGAATAATTACCAAAGTTAAAACTTAACTGGTGAAAATGACTGTCACACTTAAGAGAGTAAAAAAAATGTAAAAGAAAAGAAACCAAATCTTTGGGGTATATGATAACAAATTGATTGAAAAATTAATAATAATAATTTTGTTTCAGAGTGTTTATTTAACGTTCTAGATAAAGCCTAGGTTATGATGTTATCTAGTCACATGCCATTACTAATTTAATTGTGTTATTGTTTTTACCTTTGTTATTGTCAATACCTAATATCTAAAATGAATTAAATTGAACAAATGGCAACTACCACAAAATACTCTTACCAGATGTTCGAATTGTTTGGCCTCAGGTTTTAGACAACAAGTCAACTGTAATAGAGCCCTAGAGCCTGTAATGTTATGAAAGTATTAACTATGAAGATGATAATCATCAAATCTTCATGACTTTAATTTTTACCCAGAACTTAAACATTACATACAGTCCAAAATATAAATTGTTTGGCCTCAGGTTTTAGACAGTTGTTTATAGATTGTTTAACGCAGCGGTTCTCAACCTTTTAGCACTGGCACTCCCCTTTGAACACTGAAGATAGCTCACGCCTCCCCTCCAGTCAATAATTGGTTGGTTCAAGTTAGAACAGTGAAATTATGAAACTGACGATGCTAACTTTACGTTAGCAAAAGCTGGGATGCAAAATAAAAATCCAGATATATTTAAATACGAAAGTTTATTTGATGATTTTGAAAGTTTTTGTTTTTTAACAAAATATATATATTTAAATTTTTTTTCTTTGTACCCTCACGCCTCCCCTGAAATTCTCTCACGCGCCCCCCAGGTTGAGAACCACTGGTTTAACGAATCAATAAAAATAATTGGAGATCTAATTCTTGCTTACTTGCAGCTTTAAAGGGGCCGTTTCGCTCCCACGGAAAACGCTACAAACATGGGTTTATATTTCAACGATTCAGTCCGTAATAATGATTGTAATCTAACACTTGAAGTGTCATTTGATACGTGAAGTCCTACTCTATAATTAATAAATTGGTTTTTATGAAAAATTCAGTATTTTTATAATTGTCTTTAAGTTGAATATATGAGACTTTACATATCATTATTGACTATGTCAAATGAAAAAAGATCATAATATAAAATTGTGGTCTACTAGATTGGATTTTAAATAATTATGCAATGTTGAATGCAATTTATTATAGATTCGAACCGCACAGTTAAAATAGCATGTCAACTATTGTATAGGACTGTCGATTTTCCAGTGACGACTTGGTGGTTTGGGAAATGGCTATCTTCATTTGATAAATAAATTACCCCATTATTGTATTCATTTTTCCAAACTCAATAAGCTATACCTCAAGGATGAGGCTTGGTAAAAAAAGATAGTGTTTACACAAGCTTTACAGATCAGTTCATTTGCATGAGTTTTACATTAATTATAAAGAGAAAACTAAAAAAAAATATAACATGTACACTGATAAAATCTTGTTCATATATTAGGTTCGGAAAATAATATTTAATGATTAGCAAATTTGTTCAGTTAGTTCAATAAGAGCAGAAAATAACTTAATAAAAACTACTTCAAAGAGTATTCAAGGGATTTTATTGGTCATCAAGCTAAAATGTTTTTAAAATAGACCTTCTACAATAGATAAATCAGTTATGATAGAGTATAGAGAACATCATGTAGCTCTAGATGTTTGAATGCAACTGGAACAGAGACCGTCTATTCTTCCCTGAAACAAACCAAGTGGGTTAACAGTAAATAAATTTTCTTTGACCAAAATAAAATAACATTACCGAGTACTAGGTAAACTTATTACTAAAACTATTTATTAGATCTGAGGAAATCCTACTTCTAAAAAAGTGAAATTTAGAATATAAGTAATCAAATAATGTTGATTTATACTCAAACTGTTAAAAAATAGGATTATACATTAACAGTGTTTCAATGTTTAGAAAAAAATTAGCATTTAATCCATTAATAACATTTTATTCTTGCTAAACAAATAATGGTAGATATCCTTTGTCAAACACATTCTTACTGGTAGTGTGCTGACTAGTTATTCAGAGGGTGGTCATCCTTTAGTCGGACACATTCTTAGTGTGTTGACTAGTTATTGAGAGGGTGGTCATCCTTTAGTCGGACACATTCTTAGTGTTATGATAGTTATTGAGAGGGTAGTCATCCTTTAGTCAGAAAAATTCTTAGTGTTGAGAGGGTAGTCATCCTTTCTTTTAGTCGAACACATTCTTAGTGTATTGACTAGTTATTGAGAGGGTGGTCATCCTTTAGTTGGACACATTCTTAGTGTGTTGACTAGTTATTGAGAGGGTGGTCATCCTTTAGTCAGAAAAATTCTTAGTGTTGAGAGGGTAGTCATCCTTTCTTTTAGTCGGACACATTCTTATGTGTTGACTAGTTATCAAGAGGGTGGTCATCTTTTAGTCGGACACATTCTTAGTGTGCTTTTTGAGAGGGTAGTTATTCTTTAGTCCAACACATTCTTAGTGTGTTGACTAGTTATTGAGAGGGTAGTTATCCTTTAGTCGGACACATTCTTAGTGTGTTGACTAGTTATTGAGAGGGTGGTCATCCTTTAGTTGGACACATTCTTAGTGTGTTTACTAGTTATTGAGAGGGTGGTCATCTTTTAGTTGGACACATTCTTAGTGTACTTTTTGAGAGGGTAGTTATTCTTTAGTCCAACACATTCTTAGTGTGTTGACTAGTTATTGAGAGGGTGGTCATCTTTTAGTTGGACACATTCTTAGTGTACTTTTTGAGAGGGTAGTTATTCTTTAGTCCAACACATTCTTAGTGTGTTGACTAGTTATTGAGAGGGTGGTCATCTTTTAGTTGGACACATTCTTAGTGTACTTTTTGAGAGGGTAGTTATTCTTTAGTCCAACACATTCTTAGTGTGTTGACTAGTTATTGAGAGGGTGGTCATCTTTTAGTTGGACACATTCTTAGTGTAGTTATTGAGAGGGTAGTTATCCTGTAGTCGGACACATTCTTAGTGTGTTGACTAGTTATTGAGAGGGTGGTCATCTTTTAGTTGGACACATTCTTAGTGTACTTTTTGAGAGGGTAGTTATTCTTTAGTCCAACACATTCTTAGTGTGTTGACTAGTTATTGAGAGGGTAGTTATCCTGTAGTTGGACACATTCTTCGTGTGTTTACTAGTTATTGAGAGGGTAGTTATCCTGTAGTCGGACACATTCTTAGTGTGTTGACTAGTTATTGAGAGGGTAGTTATCCTGTAGTCAGACAATAATACCTAGTGTATCCTATGGTGTTATATGGTTTTATAAAATATAAAACCTAAATAGTTATTACGAAGCAGTACTTCTCAGTACACTGAGAATACAAGTTAGGAAATAGTAGAGAAATAAAAAATAGAGTTATGCTGCAGTATTGTTGCATTATTCAGTGAAGATATAACTATCGTACCTTGAAATCTCCTTTCATGGGTAGGAATGAAGAACCAGATTGCTAATAGAAGAGACAATCTGGTTCTTCAGTTTTGAATCAATTCTGCTGTGAGATGGGCTAGAGACAGTTAACTGCTGCTGAACCTTAGCAAAACAATTGTGGTTTTGTTCATGCGTAAACTAATCCATCATTCTTATTTTGTGACATCAATGGCTGTAGAGAGCATGATGTTTGCGATCTTGGTGTCCTCGTAGACTCCAAGTTGCTCTTCTCTGAAAACGTTAACTGTGTTATATCAAAAGCTAGGAAGGACTTGGGTCTCGTAATATGGATCGCAAGGTATGTCAATGACAAGCACAATTGTTTAACACTGTACAAGTTCTTGGTTTAAAGTCACCTTGAGTATGCCACTGTTATTTGGAATAGGGATGTAACTGTCGAGGCTGTATAGAGGAAATTCTTCCATGGATGGAGTGGAAGTTTCTGTAGCGTGGTGAAATGGAAATACGTTAAGCTGTGACTGACTTGCATTTTTACAGAGTGCATTATGGTCATATTGGTTCAGTTGAAACTAATAATAATAATACTCTTTATTATCTTCACAAAGAAAAAGTATTAGACATACAATATATAACATTGTTAGGTTAGGTTAAAGGGCACTAGGCCAGGAATTAGTATATTAGAGAGATAGGACATCAGCAAACTTACCTTAAAAGACAAATTCACTCACATCAGAGTAGTAGTCACAAACACAAAGTAGACATATCTCACAAATTTTCAACACCACAGGTATTTTCTTCATGTGAGTAGAGGGAGAGAGCTCTCTCTCTACGTTAAGCTGTGACTGACTTGCATTTTTACAGAGTGCATTATGGTCATATTGGTTCAGTTGAGGCTAATAATAATAATACTCTTTATTATCTTCACAAAGAAAAAGTATTAGACATACAATATATAACATTGTTAGGTTAGGTTAAAGGGCACTAGGCCAGGAATTAGTATATTAGAGAGATAGATTGTTTATTGTTGAGAGATATTATAGAGCTCTCTCTCTCTACTCACCTGAAGAAAATACCTGTGGTGTTGAAAATTTGTGAGATATGTCTACTTTGTGTTTGTGACTACTACTCTGATGTGAGTGTATTTGTCTTTTAAGGTAAGTTTGCTGATGTCCTATCTCTCTAATATACTAATATATAACATTGTAAATTGTTGAATAAAAAAAGTTGAAAACTGTATAATATTCTTAGTTCTCAAAATTTAAAATCCTTTTGATTTTAAATTTTTAAATCAAAATTTAAAATTTGATATAAAACATTTCTGGTCAAGTAATTTTTCAATGTTTTCTGGAAGTATCTTCTTTTATATTTCTTATATGGATTGGTAATTTATTAAAAATTTTGATTTTATTGTTTACAAATTTTTAATAATCAATAATATATAATTATGTCTTCTTATATATTTGTTCCTTACAGAGTAGTTCTTTAAGCATACTGCACTATTTTGAAATGTACATTTAAAAATATTTTATTCTATATATAATAAGCAGTGAAAAATATATAATGAAGCTTATGATATATTATACCTATATATAACCTAAGGTTAGGTTAGGCATAATGTCAAGTTCTTCAAAGAATTGTTTGCAGCTTGATTTTTGTGGATTTTTTTATTATTCCGATAGCTTTTTTCTGTAATTGGTCTAATAGTTACAGAATATAACTTTCGCTCAAGAGATCCATTTGTTTGCTCATACTTTGGAGTGTGTGATCCACCGGTCACAAGTGGTAACATTGCAAACAGGCTTCACAGGTTAGATTTTTTCAGTAACCATAATGACCAGTTTCTAAGAATGCTGAAAGCAGCATATAATTCTTGAATGTGTGACTCAGCCAGTTTTTCCCATTTCTCAAGTGTTGCATGTTTGGGCCTCAAGGTTGTCTTGGACACTTGAGAGTTTAGCATGTTGGTGTCATGGGCAGTGGGTAAATTTATATATAAATAGGGTAGAAAATAAGTCCTAATACAACTTAACATTTTCTGAACCGTTACAGATAAAGCAATAAAATTCAAACACATGATCTAAAATTGTAAGTTTTGCTGTTACTGTACAATTTATATCACTTCTTGGGGACAGCCCGCTCGGAGTCCAAAGAACATCTTAATAAAAATCTTTGATATCGCATATTTTAATATGTATATCAAATTGAATGTCTTTATCAGTAGAACACAATACCACAAACTTTAGCTCTAATGAACAACCGGGTCAAATATGGTAGTCATTTGAAATTTAACAATAATTTGAGATTAATTTGCTGTCATTTTGCAGAGAATAATCCTTTTGGCATTATATTTGCAGAATTATGTTCTAATAATAGGCACATTTAACCTGATGTAAATTTAACCCTTGACTAAATTAAAAACTTTCTAGTTACTCCTAGTGGGCCATCCACCAGAAATTGCTGTAGCCTACTTGATATGTCTTATTAGTAGAAGTTTGTCACCTGTAAACATTATAAAACTTTTCAATTCGGTATCTAAAGTGGTTGAATGATCACTAACTATTCCACAACTCTGCAGTTCTTGTCAATGGTAATCTAATAGGCCTTCACACTTCGAATGGCTGTCATTTTCGAGTTTGTGGTCCATTGGAGATGAAATTTGTGGCATTCGATTTTATTTATAAAGACTTTTAATTTTATATGCATAGTTAAATTTGCTTGTATTAAAGATTTTTTTTGTAGTCCAAGTGAGCCTTACTCAGGAAGGGATAGAAATTATACAGTTACGCAAAAAAGTACAATTTTATATCCTGTTTTTGTGTGCTGAGTTTCAATGCTTCATCTGGAACGGCTGAGAAAATATTAAACTGTATCAGTACTTATTTACCACTCTGTATAAAAAATACAGTGAGTAGAAACACGACTGGGAGGTATAATATGCATTATGTCACGATTTTGGAAAATGATGGGGAAGGATAAATTGATTTTCAGTAAAATATTTTTTACGAAAGTCATCAGTAACGTGTATCTAAAATGTAATAACAAGAAGAAGAACAATACCGATATTTGAGCATGTAAAGTTATAAACCACAGAGATTAGATTTAGATCACTTTGGTTTCCAGTCTCAGCCTGGTTAGCATTCAGCTACTGTAGCAGTCTTTGTTTTTACAAAGACCTTCCTTCGCCTCTTCAACATCTTATTACATTCAGGCCACCCGTGTGATTGATTTTTCTTCCAGATTTTACGTTTCTCTCTGCGAAAAACGCCAAAAACACGGGTTTCTATTTCAAAGATTCGGTTCGGAATAATAACCGTACCGTAACACTTGAAGTGTCATTTGAAAAGCGAAGACCTGTTCTAGCGGACCATAAGTTGGTTTTGTAAAAATTGACTAATTCAATACTTTTTCCATATTAAATATGTGAAACTGTAAATGTTTTACTTTACCATTTCACATTCCAAAACTCATAATATGAACTTATGATCTACTAGAACGGATCTTTAATGATCACATATTGTTCACTATAACTCATTATAATAATAAATACGAACCACACGGTTGAAATAGAAAAACATGTTTTGGCACACTGACAGTAAAATTGCATTGCAACTAGTTTATAGGGCTGTCTGAGACTGTCGACTTATAAGCGGTTGTCTGGCAGTTTGGTCAACGACCACCAAATGCTAATGACAAATTATAGTCTATAATTTAAATTAAATTTCACAAGATTTTGTCAATTTATACGAGATTATCCATTTACCAAACTACGTTTCTCAACTGAACCAACCAACAGAGTCCATTAAATACTTTATTTCTTCTAGGATTAACAAATTTAATTTAATTGAAAACGGGAGGATACTATTCTGTTATTCGTAAATCATTTATTAATCAGATACCGATTCGTAGGTGAATGTGAGGGGTGAATGATTGTGATAAGGGTAGGTGAACGAGTGTAGTCATTGTTAGGCCTACTGTTTAATGTCGACGGTTCCTTATAAAATGTAATTTATTAGTCGTCCAATAGCTAAGTATCTAAAAGACCTACATCTTTTAAATTATTCATAATTTAAATAAATGAATAAATATAGGCTGTATATAATTTAAGTAGATGTATCATATAGGATAATAAACCCATGTTGTAGTTGAATTGGTAATAAAGTTAGCAGTGACATGCTCCTAGAGAAAACTGGGGTGTCCATGTTGGGTGGTGGGCCGAGTTCGAATTTTGTCAAGGATAGATAACTGAGTGTCAGCATTGACTAATACAGCCAATGGCAAACAAGATAGCTAGCCGAAATCAGACCAACACTACGTGATTCGGATTCCTCGCTAAGGTACTATGCAGGTCTCTTAATTGCTCTGATTCATGGGCTAGTAATAAATAGCTCTTTCTGAGGAACAGTCAACCTTAATTAGTAATAATGACTACACTCGTTAGTCTAAACTCATCACACTCATTCGCCCCCCGTATTCAACCAGACCTTAATGATGAGCGTAGGCTATTATTAATAGAATATAAAACAAATAATATATTTGTAATAATCTTATTGTTTTATACATTAACCTTATGATAAATTATCATAAGGTTATCTATGATAATTATCACCTTATGATAAATATCAGTTACTATAATCTACGGTTTCTGAAGCTGTTTTATGGGTTTCAATTAGGTAACTTAGCTAAATTACAACTGTCTCTTACCTCACATTTATTAAGTGAGGTATAACAACACAATATTAATTAATAAGACAATATACTCTAAGCCCCACATCCACTCTACATCCAACCTTTTCAACACTCTACAGACCACAAATTAAAAAACAATCAACCGACTACAGTCAATTTATACCATAAATTGTCAAATGTCATTATAAAAATGTTTAACAACCTACAGACGACAAAAACACCATCTTACCTTCTATTAAAGTGAAACGGAACCAGCTTATCTAATGGAAACGGAGGGTCTACACCGCCCCGAAGGAATTCTGTAGGTCCCTCTAGGACAATACCTGCCGACTGGCTGAATTAAGTTGATACGTTGTGCTCGGCCGTTGAACGTATCTGCAGTAAGTAAGTGTTGTCACAAAGACAGCCATCAGTAACAAGATCACTTCAAACCAGTACATCTCCGCGAACTGACTGAGAGGCGAGAGCAGATCTGACCCGAGCGTTCGAGGTCGGCGATTAATACGGTTGACTGCATTTTGCATATCTTTATATGCGTTGTTGTTTGTTTTAAAAAGTTAAAGAATGTCTTATTTTATCAGCGAAGTTACAGTTAGGAAGACCTCTAACATTTTAACCTGCGAACAGATTGCTTCGAGACTTAAGAAACTTCAAACGTAGTCGCCATATTGGATTGGATTTTTAATGAATAATGATCTTTATTCACAATTAAATGAACATAAAATGTAAGTGAATAATACTAACCACTGTTTCCAGTAACGTGGTTAGTGAACAATAATAATAACAACAATAAAATAAATTAACAAATAACTCAGTCCAGTCTCTTTTAAGTATTACAGTCTTGTATATAATTAGAAAGACATTCTGTAGCGTTCATTTAATCCTATAAGAGTAATGTTAGATGCAGAACAGCACTGTGATAACGATTTGTAGGAAAATTTTAATGTTTACGTCGATTGAAAGAAGTTACTAAATATCCACTAAAAAAAAAGAAAGTGTTTTGTGCTGATAAAACATTGAATTTTAGTTTATTATTTTGTGATTTTAACAGAAACACAAAGGAACAATCAAACTTTTAAAAAGTTTCTCTAGTCAATTTTACGCCCTTTCAAAGAACATAAAAAGCATAATTTCCTGACTAAGTCACAGTGCTTTTTCACATTTAATTTAGCTACTATAGGAATAAATCCATTTTGGTTTATTATCTATTTAACCTCTGCACACTCGTAAGGGTTGACCTTCGAGTCATCAACAGGCGTGTTGCTTGCAAGGGCGGGATCGTTAACTGGTCACCCATCCAAGGAACAGCCACGCACGTTTGACGTTGTTATCTTCCGATAACGTCTGAACCTTACGGTCAAGGCCCCTGGATGTTTGTGTTATCACAATTAATTTCTATTATTACTATTACGATCGTCAAGAATGGACAAATATCAAGTAAAATAAAAATATTTATTTCGCACTTCTATATTCACGCAGTCAACAAAAATAGTATAGTAATGCACATAAATAAACTGGCATCAATTTAAGGACTGCATACAAAATATTTATAAACAGCGAACTTTTTTTACGTAGGAAAATCCCGTGTGGGAGTCTATACTAATAAAAAATATATTCGATATTCGGCACTGAAGGAGATTAGGCAGGACGAATTAATCAGAGATGGTTTTCTATTTTTACCTATACCAGGCAGACAAACCACCCCACTCCTGGTTTTATATAAAACGAAAAGATACAAAAACACACTCAAGCACACATACACATACAGCCGCTATAATTATCCACACACGCGAGCGCACAACACGAACTCATACGTACAAACATTCACACTACCCAACACACTCACACGCACATACGCACTCACACACACATTTATCAGCTTTCTGTTAAATTGTCTACAAATTGATACTAATATTCGTTCAACACAGTTTGTTCCAAGTGTTCTAAGCTGAATCATATTGTTTCCTGGACTGTTAGGGAGATAAAATGTGAGCCACGTAGTAGAAATTTGTCGTGGGAAAATGTTCTTATTAGTCTTGGCAGTCGAATACCCAATTAATGACCATGCTTTGTCGTATGGTCATGAGTTGGTTATTCAAATAGAACATCATTATCAGGGTTTTTGAAAATATGGATTGCTAGTGATAAGATGAATAATTTTCTGAGGTTAGTACATTGAATTCAGTGAAGCGCATCCGAATAGTATCGCCGACACCTGCCCAGAACCTCCTTAATTATGACCTTTTGCCTGATCATTAGTGGCTATACAACTGTATTATTATGAGCGCATCCCAAGCTATTATTGTTCCCCCATTGATTGACTGTATATAAGAAAAATAGGCAGTTCGGATTTCACTAAATTCAAAAATTTGTCTCAATTGGTAGATATAAGTAAAATTAAAAAAATATATACATATTTGATAACTATCTTTACCTGTATCAAAGTACCACCGTACGTGTCTGGGCAGGTAGGTGGGTCAGTTGTAAAAACAATCTGCTTTAAAAACAAATAGAGTTATTATACGTAATACTAGGGGACACCCCTGCATGCTTCGCATGCCAACCCCGATGCTCGCTGCAACCGATACACCTCGGCCTTCGGCCTCAGCATGTAACTATTCAATGCAAAAAATAGGAGATTAACTATATAACGTAAACTCACAATATTAAAATTAGTTACAGTATCTTACTGACACTAATTAATTGCTTTGCCACCTATTTAGCCCATTTCAACCATGTTCATTACATTTATTTTTAGTTAACAGCTGAAGATTAAACTCATAGTAAAATATTAAAAATGCATCAATAGTATTTGAGTAACTGAGTATAATGTCAAACATTCAAAATAGACATGTTTATTTATTTACAAACCAGCTGTTATTAATTTACTAAAATCAACTCAATGTTATCCTTATGGAGAAATCTTTTAAGGGTGGTTTCTACCCCATAGGAGTACTTTATCAAGATGAAAATACTTTAGTTGTCCTATTTAAGACCTAAAGACACAGTATACAAAATTTCAGCTCTCTACCTACATGGGAAGTTGGAGAATTAGTGATGAGTGAGTGAGTCAGTGAGGGCTTTGCCTTTTATATATATAGATATATAATGCTGGTATTATAGAGTCCATTGAAGCCCTGAAACTGTCATATGTTTAAATTTCACAATCACAATTTAAAAAAAGTCTAAATAAATAATTTTAATTCAAGTGAGCAGATAACATATTGCTCTAATAAAATGACAGTTTGGGTTTTTTTAGGTATGATACAAATAATTTGTCCTCACTTCTTGGTAGAGCAACAAGAAAGGTAAATTAAACTTTTAAGTCAAATGTTAGAACAAGATAAAATAATAAGCACAACGTTTCATTTAATTCGAAATATTCCCATTTGCAATTTTATATTAGAAAGTGGACAACTTTTAATATCATTTGTCACTTTAAAAAGTTAAAAATACGTAAAATTCAAGTCCGAACACGTAACACAGTTATAGTCTATGTCTTGATATTGCAAATTAGGGTTAAAAGATAAATCTGAGATGAAAATTCGGCTAAACGAATGTTGGTCAGGAAGCAATAAAAAGGTGGAATGCCGGAGGTGACTGGAAAAACAAAGACTGTCGCAGTGTCTGAATACTAACTAGGTTCGACTTGGTTGTATTTGGAGGAGTTCTTACTTAGTTGATGCTTTTGTCACATTAAGTGGTAGGCCTTATTTTTAATTATCTAGGATGAAATATTTGAAGTAAAAATTGGTCGTTTTTTTAATTGGCGTAATACGTGTTGGTAAATTATACAGTACAAGTGAACGTCACACAACACAAATGTATTACAATACAAGTACAAAATGCACAACAACAATATCGATTTTGGCAAACAACGTTTACCTTCCTCAGACCAGAGGGATCCACAAAAGATAAATATTTTATTATTTTGATTAAAAGTATAAACTATTTTGTGAATCAATTCTTTTGTGAAAAGATTCATTCGTGAATCCCTCTGGTCAGATGAAGGTAGACGTTGTTTGCCGAAATCGATCACCATAGTAACACATTTGTGTGTAGTGTAGTGTAGTTTTGCTTGTATTGTAAAATATTTATGCTGTGTGAAGTTCACTTGTGCTTTGTTTTTGAAGTTTATTAGTTTAAGAACGTAGTTTTATAACATGTTTGTGTAGATGTACTTTAGTTTTTAGCACTTGAAAAAGGTTTGGGTTTTACCAAATCGAAACGTCGTGATTTTTAATTTTCACGTAATGATGGCAAATGTCCAACTACCTTTGTCTCCCTCATCACTTGTACTGTTAAATATTGATTAAATATTGCATATTAAAACGTGCCTTTTTGCATTCATTAATGAACTACTTACTGGTTGGTTTTAAAAGGCTTTGATTTTTTGTCAAGATATATTTCGTTCTTTAAAGGAAAGACAAACAATAGTTCACATTTAGGATTTACTAACAAACTCAAGTTTGTCACAGTCAAGAAGAAACAGAGATGACCGTAGTGAACGCTTCAATGGCAGTTGTAATAGATTACAACTAAAAATGTACATCTTTACACAATTGTAGGAATAATTATTACGTCATACTTAAGGCATGTGGGGGGGGGGGGTAAAGGGGGACTAAGAAGGTAATGGCCGTGTCATCTGTATGTCAAACGAGATAAATAACCACTCGCCACATGTTAGGCCTACTATTGGATGCGACTGTTTTCTTTAGTTTTCCCCTTCTGTTAATTTGCACAATATTTGGTTTGGTTTCCAAAAGAAAACTGTGTCAACAATAATAAATAACTAGTTGTACCCGCCCGCTTCACCGGTCATAATATTGAGTTTTGATTGTATCATTGAAATGTGCAGCAACCTTTCAGTTTACACAGTATCCAATTTACAACAGCTGATGTTTTGTGTAGTTTACTACTGTACTCAATTATTTTTAATTTTGAAAGTGTTGTCTACCACAATTTTATTCTATTTGTTTTTATTTAACAGCTGTTAATCAAATAAATCAATCAATTAATATAGCTTCACAAGAAACCAAACATAAAAATATAAACAGTTAAAAAAAATAATACATAGTTTAATTTAATTTTGACATATTTAAAACCCACAGCTGATATTCTTTTTATATTTGACTTATTATACCTTCATGCATCCTGCTATTTGATTAACATTGAAACTTTAGAAGTCCAAGGGATGGAGCCTTGAGGGATTAAAGAAACGGGAATAGGACAGAAACCTTCCCTGGGGTATATAGAACAACTTCCCCAAGTTTCATGGCGATCGGCTGGACGGTTTGGTAGCGCATAAAGGACAGACAAACATACATTGGATTTTATAGATATAGATATAGACATTACAATATTAAACGAGATTCCACTAAAATATAGTAGTTTATTAAACACTTTCGATGGATAAAAAAAATCGTGTGACTAAATGTTGAAAAATTTCTCTTGTAAGTAACTATAAGGCAATAGTATTAAATAAAGTGTTTTAAATATATTAATAAATATAAAATATATTTTGTAATACACAATGATGTTGGACTAAACAGACCTGTGACAAGACAACACTCTTGAAAGTTCTCTCCTTAAAGTACCCTTGTAATAACATGTGTACATAAGTTGTGTTCAGTTCAAGTTGGAGTACAAGACCTTATCACTAGCACGAGTTTAATAAGTAACCCGATGTTCTCTTATCAGAACATTGAGTTTTCAATTTCCGTCCCTTTGTTGTCTTCGTGAAGACCTAATCAAGCGAGGAAATGAGTCCTTCGTTGACGATACTTTGTGGAGGCTGGATCAATTTCGTTGTAAACAGCGTTCTTCTTATCGTTCAGAATCAAATAAGACATTTCGGCCTTATATATATATTTAAAAGATTTGAAGTCCAAATATTTATTTCATCATTAATGCTTACTTGGAGTTCGAATACGACCTCTAACTACTTGTACAATCCTACTACCCTTCATCACTGTTCACAGACGGAATGGTCTGGGAAGGTCATTTCGTCTCTAATAATGGTAAGGGAAGGACTACTCAGATATTGGGTAAGGGTGGTGCTACTCAGATAGTGCGTAAGGGTATTTACTATTCAGATACTGAGTAAGGTTAGGTGCTACAAAGATACAGTGTAAGGGTGGTGCTACTCAAACACTGAGTAAGGGTAGGTACTACTCAGATACTGTGTATGGATAGGTTCTACTCAGATATTGTGTAAGAGTGGTGTTACTCAGATACTCAGTAAGGGTATGTACTAATCAGATACTATGTACGGGTGGTACTACTCAGGTACTCTGTAAGGGTGGTACTACTGAGCTACTGGTTAAGGGTAGGTACTACTCAGATAATGTATAATGTTAGGTAATACTCAGATACAATGTAAGTGTGGTACTACTCAGATGCTGTGTAATGTTAGATACTACTCAGATACTGTGTAATGTTAGGTACTACTCAGATGCTGTGTAATGTTAGATACTACTCAGATACTGTGTAAGGGTGAGTAGGCCTACTAACGTGAAACCTGTAGAGTAGTTGTTAGAGAGTACTTTAAAATACAATGTTAATGATTATTTTCAAAAATTTAACCTCATCGCCTCAACTATAGGCCTATTACCCTGAAGTGAAGTGGACTTCTGACTTTCAAAATTTTAGTAAGAAATAAACGTGTATTTACGTTTCTACTTACGTTACATTGTACGTTTTGACACGGAATGTGTATACTTAAACTATCATCTATCGTATTTTCAAACATCACGACCCTCTAGCAAGTTCTATGTGTATTAGACGTGTTCATTGCCTTAGCGACCTCTTAGAAAAAGGGTCCGTTACGCTTCACGATAAACGGCAAAAATACGGAGATAATTATTTTAACTATTCGGTCCAAGTCCACGATAAAGATCGTATCACTACACTTGAAATGACGTTTGACAGGCGAAGAACTTTTATAGTGAGTAAGTCTCTTTTTGTTTGTACAAAATTGAGTAATTTTGTAATTGTTCACAGTTAAATATGCGGTACTTTCAATGTAATAATTGATGATTTGAACTAAAAACTTATAAAATTAACTTAAAAATAGAACATTAATGATCACTCAGTCCTCACTTTATAAGTCTTTAAAACAATTAGCATGAACCGTACAGTTGAAATAGAACCGCATGTCGGATGCAGAATTCTACAAACAAGGCCTTAAATTCATTTCGTCAATAAATCGTTCAGTATTAACGTTATTTAACACGAGAGACATGACACGAAAACCTACAGCACAACAAAAGCAAACACCTCAAACAAGGGTGTCAATGTGGGTAAGCACTGAGAAGGGAATAGGTTGGTAGCGCTGAATGCAGGTAAGTTACGACTTGTACTGTTGCGAGCCGTAGTGCAAGTCACAATGTATACTGGGACCGCAAGTAAGCTGCGATTCCTAAGTCCGCCGCGAGAACCCGTTTGCTCGCACCGCAGTAAACGGTTAGGCCTGTTTGTCTCTTAAAAACGCAGCTGCGTCTCGTATGCGGGAACCGCAAGAGCATAAAAGGGAACTTTACCCGCTTACGGTATGCTTGAACTATCTCCAGGGCTGTCGATTTTCCGGCGCTGGCTTAAACATTTTGGAAACAGCCACCGTAATTTTCGTTCCTCTTCTCTTGATCCACCCTTCATATACACAAAGATCCAATCTTCCTGTGTGTACATGAATGTTATATAAGGTAGAAATAGAGGGGAATGCCTCCTATCGATCATTTGACACTCTGTTGAGATTAAGGTATACAAGTATGAAATATTACTAACCCCCCCCCCCTAACCTCTTAAAGCAGAAAAAATAGATCAAAGCTAAATACTGATCTAAGTAAATAAAGTGAGTTAGGGTAAAAACATTGAATACAAGCAATTAAACAGCAAAACAATAATAAAACCAGATGTGTGAAGGAAGGAAAATACCTAATCTGATTTGAGTAGCTTGATATTGTAACTAAATATGAATATTGAATAAAATAAATAGATCGATTGATTAAAGAAATAATAACTAAAACACTACCCGATTTTCCTTTAATTTACATCAAGTTATATATTAAATAAATATCAAAAATAGCAAGAAAGACGATCGAGGGCGTGAAAGATTTAACGCTCAGACAACCTCACTTCTCGCCCGGGTCCCTGAGGTGCAATCAAAACCCGAGATCCGATGGAACCATCAGTTTGTGTGATTGTGTGCAGTGAGGTATACAACATCATCACCCCGTCTCGCCTTCGCCTTTTATTCTTCCTCTCTCCACCAACCCGAATAAAATATGGCAGTTCGTCATTGCCTGAATAATGATAATTATTTCATCTATTATGGTATAACTAATGAAATCAGAAAATGAAACACTTTTTTAACAAGGATTTAAATTGTTGTTTATTAATTGTTAACTAAATCTCCGATCCACTCTGTATCTGTTTTAACCCTGGAAAGATGCTGGGGGTATGATCACAGAGAAAAAAGGAACAGAGGTTCTTATGACCGCAGTTATAAATAGATTACAACTAATGTACATCTTTACACATCTGTGGCACTAATTACTACGTTTATCCTTGAGGTTTAGGAGGGAATAAGAAAGGCATTGACAAGAAATAACTAACTATTCGACACATATTTAGCGTGATGCGACCTCTGTTTCTTTGTTCTCTGTGTTATGTTACACCCCACCAATAATCTTTTGCATCGGTTTTGAGGAAATGAAATTTTAACTTCCATGCAACTTAGCTTGGTACTCGTAGTTCTGTCTGTTAGTGGCATGTTTGGTGTTGTCATTTCTACTTTGACAGTGAGACAATGAAAATTTGTTTTGTGGTTCACTATACCCTAGGGCCTAGAATATACCCCAAAAGACGAAAACTGTCTTTTGTTACATTTTTAAGGCCATGTTAAATAATATGCAATTTGTATAATTTCATATTTTATACGTTATTTTACAACTTTTTCACTAAAAACAATATTTTTTTCGTTTTGATGATGAGCTTTTAGTTCTGATTAGTATTCTTATATTAGGTTTTATATTTGTTTTGCAAAAAAATTAGTACAAATTATGAATATGGGTTCGTTATTAATGCATAAACGTAAAAGAATTTTGAATTTAATTTTAAGCTTTTATTTGAAATTCTAAAAGGAGTATAACAAGTGTAAACATGTAGTTAACATAAAAAAAGATTTATTTATGGGACAAATTTATGATGGAGACGTATACTATACACACCAGTCTGTGTTCTCGAAGTTATATTAACAATTAATTTTATTAAAAAAATTATGTTGCTCATTAATTTTTAATTTTAGTTTACAATAAAAAACAAATAGTATATATAACTTAATACATTATGTAATACCATTCCCCATACTATTCTTAGATCGTTCCGACAATATATTGGGGTAATAACAATCATTTACTAATTTCATTATACAGGAGCCTTATAGGCATATGAATGAGTATGCGAGAGGATGTTCAGAAATAAAATTTACTGGATGATCGTTTTATTTCCAACATATAGGTTACCTTAATTAAAAATAGTAAATATGTATATAAATATAGAGAGAATATAAAACAAAATATAAGTACAGTCAAGTGAACACCAATGAAAACAAATTTGCAAAATAGGCCAAAGTAATAAAAATAGATTACCTGTTACAGAGAGGTCACTGTGACGACAATTATTGGCGAATCAAAAATCACCGTTCTACAGGAGCAACTCACCTCCATCCATCCGGACTAGAGCCATAATCGGCTCGCCCACTTCCTTCACTGAATAATGAACCGATAAGTATATTCTTTAAGTTAAATCACATAATGTGGTTAAATGATGACATTTCTGATCGGGCTTTCACGGAAATTTACTTTCTTAAATCATGCGATTATTGATATTATGCATATTATGTTCTGATGTGAAATTTGCAGCAATGCTGTTCGTTTCACGAAAAAATCCAAAAACATGGTTTTATATTTAATATATACGGTCCGTAAAAGCGATCGTAACGTTAGACGTGAAGTGTCATTTGATAGCCGAAGATTTGTTCTAGTGGCCATTGATTAATTGTGTATATGGAAAGAAGATAAGAAGTAATTGAAAGCAATGGAGAGGTGCCTTTGGAGAAGAATGGAGGAAGTAGGATGGGAAGGTGGAGTGTGAAACGAAAAGTACTGGAGACAGTGGGCGAAGAGAGGTAAATACTAAAAACTAAAAGAAGAGACAAATGAGTAAATGAGATTAGACAAATTAATCTATAAATAAAAATTAATAGGGAAAAAATAATTTTAGTTTAACTCTGACTACTACAAAAGAGAAAATGAAGAAAATCTCGAGCAAGATGTTACGAATGGAAATAATACATCGTTGAATGAGGGGCTGACATAAACAAATGTGTTTCCTTTTCCCTTTTCTGACTGAGAGAATTGACTCTCAAATTGCGAACCTTCTTCCTCACCCAAGGATTACCGTGTCACTTTGATTTTCACACCACCACAAGTGCTTTTCACTACACCAACTGTATATAGTGTGAAACTTGCTGGCCTCGTAGAACGTAAATAAATTTGCAGGTAAATAAACTGTTAATATTTCTCGCAATAACGTTTGTAGATAAGAAATTAAATAAAACTGTAAATAAAATAAATTATTTGGTATGATTGTATATTTGGCCACACAAGGGCATTTTAAACGGTATAGAAAATAAGAATAAGAATAATTCTTGCCTTCTATTTTTCTCAATGGTACTACACAATTTAAAGAACAGTTTACTTCTTTAATGTTATGATCTACATCATTCAAATGATGCTGTTAATAAAATTTTAACTTAATCAGGAATATATTAATAGCTGTCCTTCTGTTGCAAAAAAATCTTGAAACATGAGGTTTAAATATTTTTCGTGGATATGAAGCATATTATTTTGTAACACACTTGGGGATTATATTTAAATCTTATTGTTATTAAGATAAAACAATTGTGGAAGAGAATACATCATGTGGATAAATTTAAATATTTTATTGTTTTTATTTTCTAATAAAGTGTGTTTTCTACTAATAAGCAACTACACATCAATGCACACAGCTTTAAATCCTGTAGAGAGAACGTTTAGGCGGATGGCTACGGTGCTGACTGAATATTGGGTGTATTTATGATGATATATCCTTGATGAGACAGGCTCATCGATTTTGTCCTGCAACAGATAAATTGTCTTGAACTGAAGCGAAAATAAATTTAATAACTTTTACTTTGTAATGATTTTGGTTCAGAAATGGAAAATAAAAATTGAAGTAAAAATCAATAAAATACATAGCCTATACAACACCAGACTTATAATAATCTTATGCTACATATAAATATAATCTAGTGATATTTTATCAGTCAAAATGCTGTCTTTAGACGTTTCGTTCTTTGTGTGAACAGAAGGATCAACGCTGTTTTATTTAAAGGAGGTATTAGATGCGAGAACATGCTTGTAGGCATGCTGGTGGGCAAGCTTGTGGACTTGCTGACGGACCTATTACACACAAAGACATGCTCGAATGTTTTTTGCTACATACAAGGGGAATCTGCAACACAATCAAAATTATGTCTTATAATTTAGTTATTGTTCTAAAATCACTCCTATAATATCAAAATTAGCTCACTCATGAGTTCTCCTGAATAAGATGTAATCTCAATTATTGTATATAGGCCAATTATAAAAAATTGAGTCTGATCGATTTAGTTATGGAAGGATCATAATGTCGAAAGCTTTTGACTGTGTTCATCATAAGGTAATGCTAAACAGAGTGGAGTCCTGTAGTATTCGAGTCGTGTCCCTTGAGTGGTTTGGTTCATACATCAGACAAAGAACTTAATTAGTTCAAATCTAAAATCATTCCTATAAATAATCAATCTGTGTTATGGTGTTCCTCAGGGATCAATTCTCAGTCCAGTGCTGTTTTTAGTTTATTGAGCAGAGGTAAATGGTACAGTATGCAGATGACACAACCCTGTGTTTCAGAGACAATGCACCGGAACTTGTAGAGCGAAAGTAATTTTTAATTTGTATTTTAAGAGCCACAATCTGGAAACAAAAACTTTAAAATAAAACTTTATAATTTTTCCTTACTTTCTTGAGGCTTTAGAAATGACAGTTGACAGGTCAATCATGGATATGTAACTGATCGTGACTTTAGGAATGACAGTTGACAGATCGATCGTGGACATGCAACTGACTGTACTTTAGGAATGACAGTTAACAGGTTGATCGTGGATATGTAACTGACTGTGACTTTAGGAATGACAGTTGACAGGTCGATCGTGGACATGTAACTGACCGCGAATTTAGGAATGACAGAGTGATATTGGAAGATACCATTCTAGAGAAGTACACACGTTGAAATTCCTTGGAATACACCTGGATTGAGGGTTGGGTCAACGTGGAATGACTATACTGACGTGGTGTAGGTTAAATTAACATCAGGCATCTTTATTGTGAGGACCGTAGCCAGATACTGCCCTATTCAGGCCCTGATGGTGGCGTATTATAGGTTGATGTATCTCCATTTAACTCATGGCGTAGTGTTGTGGGGATCATGTGCGAACATTCCATTCTTGAGATGGTCCAGACTCCAGAAAAAGGCAATACGAATAATCGAAAAACTCAATTTCATAGACTCTTGCAGGCCAAATTTAAAAAAATTATATCTTAATGTTAACATGCTTCTACATTTTAAAACAACGACATTTTCGTCTCTACGTCCTCCTGGGGCTCTGTACAGTGAGTCATCAGGGGCGAGAATATACTGAAATGAAATGAAGTTTACTTCTCAGATAAAGGCACAAGAAAATTAATATGAACAAACAAAATAGAACTAAACATATTCATGGGTAGGTTAAAAAAAACCAAATGTAGTATGCAGTATTATACAACTCAGCTGTCCCTTAAAACTAACCTATATACTAGACATAGAGTAGTAATAAGAATAGCAATAATAACAATATATATATATAAAAAATTGTAGTAAATACTATTCTCTCTGATAAACAAAATACTAAACGAAGGAAGACAAGCTTCATGTTATCATGTATGAGCGCGATCAATTTGTTTGCTTACAATATACTATAATACGAGTAACAAAATTAAATTTACTACATAAAACACACTCATAAAAAATTTAACAGTCAATATAATGTAAAGATTGAAGGAGCTGGGTTAAGTAAGCAGAAGGAGTAATCACTAAATAGTTTTACAGAGAGCTTGTATGAATGAGTAGGAGTTAAGTTAAGACACTTTTTATACGATTTTTAGAATAGTGACAACGTTAAATTTTTTAATTGCAGGTTATTTCATACTATCTTATCGAACAAATTTGGTGCAGGCCATATCATCAGCTAAAGCAGTTAATCGGCCATTAAAAGAGCAGGAAAATAAGGCATCAATATAATTAATAATATGGGTCCAAGGGACGAGCCTCGTAGGACGCCACACTTTGACCCTGCCCCACACTGACAAACTGTACTGTATTTTTTTGATGCAATCAAATCCAAAGCTATTCCTGGTACACTAGCTATTTCCAGGTTGTGGCTTTTAGAAATGATGTATCGAAGAGCCATTATTATCTAAATCAATATTGGCAATCCGACAAAAAATTGTTAATGACAGAAAATTCAACAGCCTGTCTTTAAATAATGTCTTTAAAACCTTAGAGAACACTGACAGCAAAGATACAGGTGGATAATTATTAATCAGAAACGGAGAACCTTTCTTAAGAATTGATTGTTTGGGAAATACGAGTTAAAATAATTTAAGGATTGTTAAAAATATAAACCAACATTAGAACAATACATTTTGAAGTTTTTTTTAAGGATCAAATTTCATCAGGGTCAGGAGCTTTGGCACTCAATAGGCCGTCAGTTAGTTTTTTCACTTTATCATAATCCATAAATAACCACCAACAAATATTTTTTGGGTTACTGTAAATGAGGTGTTTACAACGTTACATAAAGTTATGTATAATCATTGACATCTGACAATTTATTACTTGGAATTTGAGCAAAAAATGATGATATTAAGTAAGTTCTAGACAATCTTTCAATCAAATAAAATGAATATTAAATTGGAGCTCGAAAATTAGATAGTTTCCACAAAATAGTTTAGGAGAAAACAAGAAATGTTACAACGATGTTTTTGTTAAATTTATGAAAAGTAACTGTGGAACAATCTAAAATAATAAAAATAAATTGCTTGAAAACTTAAATTATTTATTTGTTTATTGAGGGAAGTTAGTTTAAATGTGATGCAATACTAATAAAGTTATATATGGTCCCATCTCAATCTATGTACAAAATCAACTAAAAGCTGGACATCTTTTATTGTTTTTTAGCTAGGGTTATTTTGTTACAATACTGTTCAATAAAATATTAATTTTGTTGTTATTTCAAATCTAGTAAATTGTTATGATTAACTCATTTAGCTCATTGCGACCGTAAATATTGCTTAAATAATTATTGGTGAATATTTGAAACTGAAATAAAATTGCAGTAGTCTCAGAAAAACAAATTAGTTTATATAATTCATGTATGATTTGTCTGTATATAAAACGTTTATTTTTCATCTAAAATTTATTCTAAATTGTAAATAAAAATCTTCCTTGTAAATTATATATTACAGAGTATATTCTAGCAATGGTCCAAGAAGGTAAAATCACACATTTTTTACAAAATATTTCTTTCGTAGTTCATTTATATTATAACAGCAAAATAGGACATTCGAAAGTTAATACAAATACTTTTAAAATCTAACATGAGATTAAGTTCTAAAAAATAACTGCTTTTAACTCAATGTTCGTAGTTTCACACTAGTTAAATGATACAAGTTCACATTTTTTATTACTAAAATCAATGATCGAAATTAAAATTTTTTCTTTACATATTTTTGTCTAAGCTTTTTTAGCAATTATTTTTCTAAAGATAAACCTTGTCAAATTTTGTTTACCTTTAAAAAATAAAACTAAACATAAACAACTAAATAAAAATAAATAAATGTACATCTTTTACTTACTGACCCAACATCTCATACAGAAGACAGATAAACCTCACTGTTTCACAATTGGGGATCAGCTGATCATTTTTACTGTTGTGCTATTAAAACTACAATTTTGAGATGAAATGGCTTAGTTTATGAGAGAGGTCATTTTTATAATATAACTTTTACTAAATGTTTTATACTGGATCAGTTACTCTTAATGAGTGGTATTTTAATAAATACATTTATAAATATAAATCTATCATTTAGGTAGTATGTGATAAGTGGAAATATTTCCAGTAACTCTAATTTTTCACTAAAAAGATCATAAATATTTCGTAAATATCACATATAACCCCACATCTACGATAAAATAAACTGTCTCACCGTCTATGCCCACTTGTGACCGAACCCTTTGTGGCCGAACCCCGTGTGACCGAACCCCGCGTGGCCGTGTCCTCCATAGTATATAGGTTTGACAGCTATTACAACAGGAACTACATGATAACCGAAACCACCGTACTTCCGCCTGCGCTTCAACTTGTGTGCTTCACAGACTGAGGCGACCACAAGAAGAACGAGTAGGACTACAGCCGATATTCGCATCACAAAGATTATGGGAGCGAGTACACAACAATGTGGCGCGCCGAGCAGCCGAGCAGAACTTCACCGGATCCCACTTTCCTTTCGTAACTTCTCTATTGAAATGCGAAAGCACATCCGTGGGGCATTGGGAAACCCGGACGATCAGGGAACATGACTTCATGCAATTAATATAAATGCGTGTTCTGTACATTTTCCATATAAATGTGTTTTTTATTACGACAGCTCACTTCCTGCTTCTTTGTGTTCGTAAACATCGATTGTATTTTGATTACTATAGAAGTTATCTTGAATAATAAATCATTTGGCAAGAACCTTTCCCTATTTATAGGTTTATGACAAAAACAATCATAACTGTTATTGTTTTAAGTTTTTCGATGGCAGCCTGTGAAAAATAAGAATGAGTTTTAATAATTATATAGTTAGATGAATGTAACACATTTATTTACTAGTGGACGAGTGATTATCACTGTACATGAATGGGTGGGTGGGTCAATACAGTTCATGAATGAGTGGTAGGTTGGATCATGTGTAGTTCTTGCACACAGACTTGTACATATATAAATCTGTTTTGTATGTACAAAACAGATTTATATATATGTACAAGTCTGTGTGCAAGAACTGCACATGATTAAACTCATTCATGAACTGTATTATATTTTTTTAGATCTTATATTAGATTATATAAATCTGTTATAAGTGAATCTTACGAGTAAAATAACACGTTCAATACAATATTTGGAAATATTGTCAATTTTAATAGGAATAACACCATAATATTTTTTTGGAGACGGATATTTTGAATACAGAAAGAAATTTCAAGGTGGATATTGCCCATAAGGTCATAAGTAAACGATTTTTTAGCAGTTTATTGTTGTTTTAATTATGTATGCAGGTTAAGATGTTTTTCATAAGATATCGCAATATTTTCTCCGTTGATGAATCTTTTCACTTTAGAAGATTGGTTATGACTAAATTTGCATTTATAACTTTGACTAATAACAGAACTAGTATGAAACTTTATATGTAAAATGATGATAAAAGTGCTTTTCTTAAAGAATCTATTTTGCTAATGGACTAGCAATACTGACAAGCAATTATTGTATGGATTGTGGCCCTACATAACCTACAATGTTGTATATGTATTTGTTTGAATTTTGCTATACTCAGTTTGTTATTGATATACTATTTTTACTTCAAATATATAAGAACATTTATTTCAATAAAGTTTCACTAAACTACTTGACATGCAATTTAAGCTGTCACAATTCTTATCTGAAGAGAGTTGATAATGGGATGAAATTTCATGATATTTTGTTAAGATTGTGTGATACTAGTCCATCAATATTGAATTTAAGAACCGAATTTATATGATATTAAGTATAAGTGTAAACATTTTTAAGTATTAAGTATAAATATCTCTAGCAAAAACTAACTTGAATGTTCTTAATTTTTATTAAATAAAAAAGATTTTTTGACATTCTGTTAATGTTGTGTTTCTGTTAGTCTATTAAAAGAGATAAAATCATACGGAGGGGATTAGGAAAAATATTTTACAATACTTTGAATATTCAAAGAACTTGTGATTGATTAAGGTGGAACTGTGACGAAAAATTCTTAGTTTTGATTGAAAAGCTTTTATCGTAGACATGGAAAAACCTACCAGTCACATCTAAATATGATAAAAGAATATTTCTAATGTATACACTCGAATAGTGCATACATTGACTCATGTTTAGAGTGATATAACCTACTAAGATGGAGTTAGCGATTTCTGATAGCGGAGCTGGCTGTCTAACTCCTTTTCTCTCTTTACAATGCGACACTAGTTTTAACCATGAATCTGCAATGAAAACACCTTATTAATTTGCGCATTTGAACATCAATTTAAGGGTATTCTGTTGACCATGAGTTGAATTGGAATTTTGTTGTGCACGCATACACCAAAAGAGACCTAAATAAAGCCTACAAGAAAGTGACATTTTAACCCTCGATAAATACTTGTTATCTTCTTCACTCCACTCCATCGCTGAACTTACAACTTACAACTACACTAAACCTACTACAACTACATTTAACGTATTACAACTAACCAAAAAATTGACCAACAAACAATACATACAATAAACAAAGTGCTAGATGTAGCTAGATAGTTTTGCCAGAATTCCACTCGAGGCACTGATTTTTTAGTCCTGATAAAAAATAATCTAAGTAAACATTTAAAGCGTTTTGCTTGGAAAATCATCCATTTTGCCTGCTCACACCGGAGAACCACAATTTTCATTACTTATGTCTGTAACGCATTCTTTTGTTCTTTATTCACGAGAATAAGAGAGTGCCGTTTTTAAGAGTGTACCAGGACAACTAAGGGACCTACAGCTTTACGTGGAATCCGAACCACGTAGTGTTGGTCTGATTAAGCTAACTGACAAGCCTGACACTCAGTTCTCTTCCCTACACAACATCAGAACCTTGACTACCATCCAACATGGGCACCCCATGTCGGATGGTAGTGTCCACGTCGATGGCAACCATTGAGCGGACTTCGTGTCAGTATTAATAGGACCGATCATAGAACATATCGTCTACAATATCCTCACCACTTTGTCCCCAAGTAGCTGGTTTACAGCACAGCGCCACCAGTGCCGACTGTTTTTTACAAAACCGTAATGTTCGTTTGTTGACTTCATACTGTTTTATGTTACAAGGAATCGATTGATAGTTACGGATCATTAGAGATATACAATTTTGAGAGGTTAAGAAAGTCAGTTCTATATCTTTATCCAAAGTGATAAGCGGGCCAACAAAGCGTCAATTCTTCAATGTAGGACTTTTGTAATTGATTTGATCTGTAATGTTTTGACAAGGAAGTTTTAAAGTCCCACTCACGTGATCCATCCATAACAACCTTAAGTACATCCGTATCCCCAGAGCATACCTGTAGACTACCAGTATCCCTTGGCCCAGCGGCCACCCCCCTGTCCTCGGTACACTGGCCTGTACGCCCACGTCGAGGGACGATGGAAGTTCTTAGGTCGCAGAGGTCTGTTGAAGTCCTCAGCTGAGTAGAAAGGCCACTTGTATCCATTGTGATGGTGAGCGAAGGCTGTTGCAACAAGCAGCAGCAGTGTCAACGCGAACAGAGGATTCATGGTGTACTCAAGTATAAATTGGATAGTGATAAAGACATTTTCGTAACGGAGTATCTAATGGAGTAAATATCTAGGATAAATATTTACTTTGCGTCAAAACCAACATCAATTAAATAACAGCTAGTAGTTCAAGTAAACTTTAAAAAAAATGCGATCTGGATTTGTTCTGTTATCTCACAATTTCGGTTTGTAGTACGGTAATTACGAATAGATTCTTCAATTATTCTAACGTTGAATATAATATAACTAGTAATATAATTTATTGACGGATTTAATTACATAATTAAATATTGTAATTTACTCCGCTCACAAACGGATAGTCTATGCGGGGAATATTATTCTATATATATTGTTATGTCTCTCTTTTGTTAAATTTCGAATACATTGGTTTTTGATTTGATTTTTATTACTAGTAATAGAGGTATTGACTCACGCACCCTCTCATGCACAAACAGTAATATTGACCATACCACCCATCCTAGCATTTACTTAAAAAAGTTGTATCGACCCAATCTCCCTCCCATACTGTACACAAACAGTGGTATTCATTTGTGTGTGGGTAGTTTATTAGAAATAAATCTACCACTGTGTGTGTGTGGGTGGACGAATGGGTCATCTACCACTGAATGTGTGCGGGTGGGCGGATGGGTCATCTACCACTGTGCGTGTGCGGGTGGGCGGGAGGGTCATCCACAACTGTACGTGTGCGGGTAGGCTGATGGGTCATCTACCACTGAATGTGTGCGGGTAGGCGGATGGGTCATCTACCACTGTACGTGTGCGGGTGGGCGGATGGGTCATCTACCACTGTAAGTGTGCGGATGGACGCGTTGGTCATCTACTACTGAATGTGTCCGGGTGGACGGATGGGTCATCTGCCACTGTGCGTGTGTGGATGGACGGATGGCTCATCTACCACTGTACGTGTGTGGGTGGGTGGATGGGTCATCTACCACTGTATGTGTGTGGGTGGGCGGATGGGTCATCTACCACTGAATGTATGTGGGTGGGTGGAAGGGTCATCTACCACTGAATGTGTGCGGGTAGGCGGATGGGTCATCTACCACTGTACGTGTGCGGGTGGGCGGATGGGTCTACCACTGTACTTGTGCGGATGGACGCGTTGGTCATCTACCACTGTGCGTGTCCGGGTGGACGGATGGGTCATCTACTACTGTGCGTGTGCGGATGGACGGATGGCTCATCTACTACTGAATGAATGTGTGTGGGTGGACGAATGGGTCATCTACCACTGTATGTGTGCGGGTGGGCGGATGGGTCATCTACTACTGAATGAATGTGTGTGGGTGGACGAATGGGTCATCTACCACTGTATGTGTGCGGGTGGACGAATGGCTCATCTACTACTGAATGAATGTGTGTGGGTGGACGAATGGATCATCTACCACTGTATGTGTGCGGGTGGACGAATGGGTCATCTACCACTGTACGTGTGGTGTAAGCATATTTTGCTTATTTAGCTGTTTATAACATCTTATACAAAATAATAAAAAAAATCAATTTAAAAAATCTAAATCATCAGTTTGAACATTTGATGTGGTACGTTCCGGTTGTTAAAGGTAAACGAATTTGTTCTCTTTATGTGCATTCTAATACAGAGAAGAAAGAAACATACGTCGTCGCATCCTATAGCGCACTAAATGTGTGTCAAGTTATTTCTCCACTTGGCCATGTGATGAAAGGACCAGCATCTTGTCCCTTCCTCCTTTATTACCTTCATATCCTCTAGGATTAACTTAGTAATTATTAGTATTTAGATACTACATTCATGTGACACCGAGGCGTTTGCTGAGGCTATAAGAAAGTGACCTCTGTTATCTGTTGTTTTTTTGTTATGGACTGATATCTTTTTCTCTGTTATTTAACAGTTTCAGTCCAAATAGTGTTTCACATATTGTTCTGTAGGGAAAGAAAAGATTTTCTCATTTAAAACATAAAATGTTATTGTGAGACATTCTATTTTAAAGAATACAAAAAAATTTTATTCCGATTTTTCGTTTTTTTTATTAGGAAAAATCTACTATTCAGAACACATCAACATTTACTTCTAATGTGGTAAATTATTAAATTAAAATAGATAAACACTGCACTGTTAAAATAAAATTTTATTCATTAATTATATTCATTTGCTGTGTTTTTATTCCTCTGTGTTCAAACAACAATTCAACAAATACTTTTTCTATACATAAAAATAATTGTGCATATATTAAATAAGAAAGATATGCTTGTAAAAAACCTTGAGAAGTGTTATAAAAAGTTCAGTATTTGTCTTACATTATCGTTTTCAGGGTTATTCATATTTCACAACTATTTGTATGAAAGTTAACCCCCTACACCACAAATGGAGCAATGGATTTCCTGCCTCTAGTGGAGGAATGTGCTGGAATTGTAGCTGCTCTCAGGTCCTAACGATAATAATAAAATATGTTTGTGCCATATTTGTAATTCATAGCATGAGCTTTATTTTTACTAACTTCTTAACAACGAATTCTTATTAATAACGTAATATTTTACTAATATTTCTTCAGAAGAACAATCTCAAAAACCAAAACATAACCTAAAATTAGAGTCAGTATAAATTTTAAAAGGGATCAGCTAGAACCCCCTGCTGTTTATTTCTTAAGTTAATTTTATTTTATCATTATTTTATAGTATTATTTTTATCTTAGGCTGTTTATACATAAATTGGAAAGGCTTTTTAATCTAAAACCGGTACACATAAAGTCGATCGATTCAGTGTATTTATAATAATTTAATGACGTTTCTATCATTTCAAAGTAATGAAAATTATTTATGACAAAGAAATTATTGTTATAGTTAACATTGCAGTAAAGTTGCAGAACGTTGTTATTTTTAGTTGATTATGTTTTGTTAATTAAGGTTACTTTTGATGACTCCTCCCCACCACACACAAAAAAATAGTCTAAGTTGGGAGAATATTCAACAACAAAAATTCCTGTAGCCTTTGTTAAAATATTTTGAATTTTAAATATTTGTCATTGGGCTAAAAGCACTTTTAAAAGTATAGTTTATAAAAAACACGACATTCCACATACACATTCATCATACTCATTCGAAATACACATTCACCCATATATTGATGATCGGCATCTCATGGATTTATAGATAAATAAATAAACAATGGTGTTTTCGACGAACAGCCATTCAGTCGAGTGGGATGTTCAGAGTTGCCGGGGACTAAATACGTGTTTCTTTCCTCATAATTACAGAAAAGAAATGCTTAGCTTCTCGTGTTTTCGGCGAGCAGTCGTTATGATTCAGTCGAGTGGGATGTTCAGAGGGTCGTCCATCACTTGCGCAGAATTTCTGACCTCCAAAAAAGGTTTGCAAGGGTATCCTAATCCCCTTCCATCACTTGCGCAGGGTCCAGTCCAGGTAAGCCTGAGAGCGGTAATTCCGTCATGCCTAACCTAACCTAACCTAACCTAACCTAACCTAGCCTAACCTAACCTAACCTAACCTAACCTAACCTAACCTAACCTAACCTAATTTACAATGGATATTTATTGCCCCACTAATGATGCATGGATTATATTTCAAGTGTTAAAGGTATCATGATTGCCTATCGACTTAAAAATGAATTGAGTTTTCATCTCGTAGCTCCATTCACTGTTTATAACTAAATTCCACACTACAGAAAACAATAGGATATATATTTCAAAGAGACCGCCGTTTAGCGCAAATGATGGAACCTATCTGGGGGTCCTCTATAGCTCTCCGCGCAAAAGATGGAAAGCCTCTACCTGGCTTTCTGCATTCTGCGCAAGTGATGCCCGCCCGTTCAGAGTTGTCGGGGACTAAATACGTGTTTCTTTCCTCATAATTACAGGAAAGAAATGCTCAGCTTCTCGTGTTTTCGATGTGGCGTTGCTTGATATTTAACTACAGCTAAGTGCATATCACAAGTAACTGAGTAAAAAGTACTATAACTAATTTAGTTCCTAGTTTCTTGTTGCAATAGATGTTCGATATTCAGCAAAAAACCTGAATGTTCGATATTCAGCAAAGAAACTGAAGGTTCGATATTCAGCAAAGGACCTGAAGGTTCGATATTCAGCAAAGGACCTGAAGATTCGATATTCAGCAAAGGACCTGAAGGATCGATATTCAGCAAAGAACCTGAAAGTTCGATATTCAGCAAAGGACCTGAAGGTTCGATATTCAGCAAAGAACCTGAAGGTTCGATATTCAGCAAAGGACCTGAAGGTTCGATATTCAGCAAAGAACACATCAGTGACACTCTGATTATTATTACGTTAAAACAGATTCATAGTTTGTATTAAATATCACTAACCTCATGTTATTTCATGTTACCCGAAATGCTTTCCTTTGCCACCGCCTTTTTTGCCACCACATTTTTTACAACTTGCCACACTCAAGACGCTGCCATCCTCGTCGGATCCTGAGGATGGAGGGACGGCCTCGGACACAGCCAGGAATGTGGTACCCACCACCAGCACCAACAGAAGCACCAAGGTCCACTTCATGTCGCTCCTAGACTCGGGTCTGACTGGAAGGACCTCCCTCTGCCCAAGGATATACGTCCAGCAAGTGTTACCCATAGGTGGGGTGATGACTGTGCTAATTATACAGAGGATAGTAATTTCCAAATCACCAGAAATTACTGGAAAATTTTCAAGTTTATCTGTATGTCAAGATTAAGGAAAAAGTGTTCTCAGAACCTGACGATTGTTCCAGCTGAAGTAGATTGCGATAATGGTATGAGAACTTTCACGGTATCAAGCACCAAGGATGAATTTAAGTGTAATATCACTGTTTACACGTTATTGTAATTGTACCTTATTTGACCTTGAACTTGTAAATAACAAGCCACTCGTCATTTAAAATCTAACGACCTAACAAGTAATAACACATTAGTATAAACACCAAATGCGTTAAGGATGTTGGAAATACTAAACATTTATTTTTCAGTTATGTAATAATGTGTTCCTAGGCTCATTTTAATTACAGGCCAATCGTATTCCTTTTTTAATTCATTTGTGAATCAGTATATGAAATTTAACATTTAATTTAATCAAATAATTACTGTTAATTTATTTATTCTATACAAAAGCATGGGTGAATATTAATATTTAAAACTAATTAATTAATACCTTTAATATTTGTTTGCAAAATTATTGTGATCATTGGGGTTTCCATGTTGTTGACTGGACAGGGATGGTTTGTTGACGTAATTGCTGGGTCTCTCGGGGCTGGAGATAGAAGTTACCCCCTGGGTAGGTCGTCCTCCTCCGCCACCAGTCTGAGGGGCTCCCATGTAAGTTCCGTCCACGATAACACCGCTACCCCCCGTGGTTCCAGGGAGGTCCGAGCCACCCGACTGTCCGGACACTAGGTTGCGACACTCGCCGTTGGAGTCCCTCATCATGCCTGGGGGACAAGCCCTCACTGGTCCATCAACGACGGAGCGGTGATACACCTTTGAACTGACACGCCTAGATGGGTGGGCAGGTCAGTAGGCAATATTGACGCTAAAATAAATAACTGACTACATAACGATACTAGAAAAGAGTTTTTTAATTTTCGATCAAGCAACTAATTAGGATATACTTTATGATTGCGATTACCAAAAACAGCCCTCAAAATATTTTCTACTTATATTTCCTGGAAAAAGGTTCTACCCCATACAACAATATTGCTCTCCTGGCCCTAATAGCCAAGAGGGTTCCCCAATCAACTCTCCGTAGTTACCCACATGACCTTGCAGGTACCTGAGTCCTCTTGAACGTGTCGCAGTTAGGTTAAGTTAAGGTTGGTTGAACTACATTATTTACCGACTGTTTAGTTTCAATAAATGCTTGTTGGCCATTTTTTTTTAACTAACCATAAAAGTTCTTGGAAGAGTACAGGTAAGCGATATCGGCCTCTCAACTAAGTGCCCTTGCGCTCGTTATTTTGTGTAGTCTAAACATTTTGGTTTTCCTATGTACAACAAAGGGTAGCTTACTATATCTCCCGAAGTATGAATATAAATTATTTTCATTTGAATGACGACAGGATCTTATTGAATTAGTCATTGGAACTTTAATATTAAGATGTAAGACAACGTTGTCTTAACCACGCCGTTTGTTACATTTATTTTGTATCAGAAGAGTGATTGTTTATTTCATTTAATCTACTTTGTTCAGCAAACATTTTCTTAAATATTAAAATCGTTTAAAATTTAAATACTAAAGTTTTTTACCTTGCCGGAGTGCTAAATATATAATAATTTTCTTACAGTTAATTCTTAATTGATATTGAATTTTTTAAAAGTGTTAATAATCGAATAGGAAATTGAGTGCTAAACAAAAGTAAATTTCAATTTAAACCTAAAAACAACCCTGAAAATGGATTTACTTTTTAAATGTGTAGGCCTACTTTCAAACAAAACTACAACTACAATATACAGAGTAATCAGTAAAACTATTTCAATAATTTGGGACGTTATTGTACACATAAAAATGAGCAAAAAACTTCATTGAAGGTATGTCCTAAAACCTTCAGTTTTCCGTCTATCTGTCTTTATGTGTTTTTTACATAAAAATTCATAACTTTGGATCCACTGAAGGTACAATTGTGAAACTTCATGATTGTACTACCCCATAGTAGATATATTTTTAATAAAAATATAAAAAATAATTATTTACCCATTTCAATATAGAGGACATTTATTTTTTTCTAACCAAAATATCTAAAAACTGACTAATTTTACAAACAAAATGTTAGAATAATATTTTTTAGTAAATCTTATTATAATATTCACAGCGTTTGTTTCAACAAAAACAGATAAAAAACAGCCGAGTTATGCTGCAAAATGTAAAATTATGTTTTACCGCATTAACCAAAGGCTAGTGCTGTTTTAAATATGTGTGTACTTTGAACAGCTCATTTCATGTCAGTCTGCTATTTCATATGAACAGCTGTTTATTTATATTATTAATATTAGGTTTGGTTTCCATTGTTGGCATTATTCATTAGTAACAATAAGAACACTGTCAAGTACACGTTTTTTGTGAGTGTTTCTGTAAAGTTTTTTTATTGTATTGTTGGTTTTAATTAGTTAGTGTTTGTAATTTATTTTCTTATGCCATAGTTATTTTTTTATTATTTTCATATTTTCCTTTTACTAACAAATAATGACAGATAATGTAATAAACAACTTTACCAACTCAGAAATGGCAGACATGCATTTGATATATGGTATGGCTCATTGTAGTAGTATTCAAGCAAGAAACTATGAAAATAATAAAAAAAGAACTATGTCATAAGAAAATAAATTACAAACACTTACTAATTAAAAGTAACAATACAATTAAAAAAAAACTTAACAGAAACACTCACAAAAAATGTGTATATGACAGTGTTCTTACTGTTACTAATGAATAATGCCAACAATTGAAACCAAACCTAATATTAATAACATAAATAAACAGCTGTTCATATGAAATAGTAGACTGTCATGAAATCAGCTGTTCAAAGTACACACATATTTAAAACGGCACTAGCCTTTGGTTAATGCGGTAAAACATAATTTTACATTTTGCAGCCTAACTCGGCTGTTTTTTATCCGTTTTTGTTGAAACAAATGCTGTGAATATTATAATAAGATTTACTAAAACATAGAATAATATTTTTTAGTAAATCTTATTATACTAAAATATTTTGTTTGTAAAATTAGTCAGTTTTTAGATATTTTGGTTAGAAAAAATAAACGTCCGCCATTTTGAAACGGGTAAATAATAAATTTTTATATTTTTATTAAAAATAGATCTACTATAGGGTAGTACAATCACGAAGTTTCACAATTGTACCTTCAGTGGATCCAAAGTTATGAATTTTTATGTAAAAAACACATAAAGACAGATAGACGGAAAACTAAAGGTTTTAGGACATGCCTTCATATGAAGTTTTTTGCTCATTTTTATGTTTATATAACATCCCAAATTATTGAAACAGTTTTACTGAACACCCTGTACAAAATAACAAAGTACATGTAACATATTTTTGTGATATTTTCGTCAAACAGCTCCGAAAATAACATTAAAAACGTGTTGAGTACATTCGTACACTGAATCATTAAACTCAGATTTGCAAGAAAAATGTAGAGTGGGTATTTATAAAGCCAGCAGTCTACTAAATAATGTATAATACAATAATGTAATTAACGTTATAAGTTCTCGAAGTTTGGCAACGCTTTAATATTTCGTCCACAAAATCAATCCCTGGCAGGCATTGGAAGTATATATTATATTTTTATATTAACAATATAATAATGATGACATTATGTTTGTGTATTTCCTGCCTTGTTCTTCACTAGTGATTTTAAAAATTATGTATGTATACACATATTCCATGTTGATTTTGTATGAAAGTGTCTAAAGCCAGTGACGTTGTACTTTCTCTTTGTACTCATATAATGGCGGTATAAGTGCCCTGACGTGACTGCACGTGGTGTTTGTGCACGATGACGTCACTGCACGTGTTATTTGTGCACCATGACGTCAGCGCACAGCTGATTACAGCGTCGAGAGCATTCATCCTATATTCTTCTCCGAAGTGCAGTTCTATAGCAACAATTTCAGGAAACAAAGGATTACGTCTACCAGTAAACGTACTAGTTCGTCTCATAATTATTGCTTCACAACAAGTTCCGTATCCGGTACTGGCTGTAAGTTACGCAGCACAGTTTTACGCTGTTTAGCGTAAATTTAAGTTATATTTAAATTATTCAAATCTGAGGGCGACATTGCTTTAACGTATTTTAAGACGAATATGAATGATTATAAAGGTGGACCTGTGTATTTGGTGTCTGACTGAGTTCAACTTATGCTTAGATATATACATTTATTAATAGCCAGGGCGACTAAAGGACCTACAACTTTACGTGGAATCCGAACCTCGCAGTATTCGTCTGATTTTCAGATAACAAACTGTCTGATACTCAGTTCTCTTCCCTGACCACCATTAACACAGACACCCCGGACCTCTACAGTAGTGTCCACCCCGATGTCAACTGTTGTGAGGATGCCGTATTTTAGGAGGAGCGAGGACAAAATCAATCACCTACGATCTCAAGTAGCTGGATTACAGCACTAAAATGTTATAATCAACATCAATGATTTGATTCGATATTCAAAATTATTTTAAATATTTCTGAATAATGTGAAGGATAGACGAACCTAATAAGTATGTATGTGGTTTAATAGTGCTACTTTAAATTTAAAATTAAATTTTATTTATATATTTCACTTATGTACAAAATGTAGGCCTCACCAAGTTGTGCAAGAATTGTCGATGAGGTCATATTGTAAAAAAATAAAATAAAAACGTAATACAGAAAAAAACACATTTTTATAAATGTTTAATTGTTTCAAAGTAATTATCAACATTAGGCGGTTAAGGACAGGCACCTATCTTAACAATATACAAATTGCAGCTCATTATTATTTACAAACTATGCTTTACAATGGCAAAGGTTTTACAACAATAACAGAGCAATGTGGCTACAATAGAAAGAAACACCAGGAGATATCGAGTGAAAGTTTGTAGATAATTTTATCCTATTGGCCAATACATTCCTGTTCTCTACTCTATGTTCCATTCCTTCCAGAACATTCAGTTCGTCAGAGTGTGAAGAGTAATGCTGTAACTGTAAACAAAACAAAGTGACATAACCTTAGCTCGTTTTTTTTTTTTTTACTGAAACGTAACTGTTGAAAAAACTATCTGATTTCTGAATCTAACTTTATGTGTAATTTGTTAAATTATTGGAACAGTGCAGTGTATTTGGTGTGTTAATTTTCTAATGCTAGTACATCACCTGTTTCTAGGTCAGTGTCTATCTAGGCTGTGTTATTGTGGTAAATGTTCATTTTCAGTACATCATTGCCACCAAAGGCAATTCGTTATAATTAAAAATAATTTTATAAAAGTTTATAAGAAATAATCTGAATCAACTTGCGTTTGTGAAGGTACATTTATGTAACAATATTGTTAAGTGATTTTATGCTGTGTTAAATTGGTGTGAGATAGTGCAGTGCTTATGTGAATAGTAGGAAATAATGTACATGACAGTAAATGGTTCTGTTATAACGATGCGGTGAGAGAGAGAGACAGAGAGGGAAGAAAACTAGAGTGTATTTTTAAATTTAAAATTGTTGTTCATCATTTTATGACACTGTACAAATGTTTATCGCCTATTTTTGTTTAACATTAGTGGGCTATGTATACGGATGTAGTGTTTTATAGAGTGTGTATTTGTAGGTTATGTATGGATGTGCAACAATGGATATGGATATTGTATTGCCTACGATAGTACGGTGTATAATAATTAAAATACTATATTTACTGTCATAATTATAGCTGGATTAAGATAAAAATATCGAAGTTAAAAGTCAAAATGGCTGCTTGGGAGGGGAGTATGACTTCACTGGTAAAGTTATAATATTCAACTTTAACAAGACGTTTTGAATGAAAAATGCTTTTAAGATTAAAACATTGAAATATTATGCTTTAAATGTATGTTTATCAGTATTGTATTGCCTTTATGTTTATCAGTGTTGTATTGCCTTTATACGCATTCACTGTCCATTTTTATCGTAAACTTGAGTTTAATAATTCGGTGACCTAAGAAACTTTATTTGGTGCTGTCGAAAATGTGAATATATAATGTATATAATTTGTAAATAAATTGGTCTTTTGCATTAATGAATGTGTAATTGTATGTTTGTATATAAGCCTGTAAGACTTTTTTATAAAATAATTTAATGTATTAAATTTTTTTTGTAATATTTTAAAGAATATGTACTTATTTTCCAGCAAATTAAATATAGTTGTACTTAAAGCTGTACCCAATGGTATTATAATACTAAAAGATTGAACTCGGCCAATGTAAAGACGGTTTATTATGAAATTTAAGTTTATTGGTTTGTATTGGTCAACACACGTGTACTTTTCCACACTGTTTAATTGCATTTTGTTATTATTGTATTTAAATTGAATAAAACAGTTTGAATTTTAAATTTGAACAGTTATTATTTCTTAATCGTGAAAGTTTTGCTTGTAAAAACTAATTTTATAGAAAAAGTGAAAAAACACAATTTTATGAAAAAAAACAATTGTGTACTGTGCAATTTATACACGGGCTAATAAAATTTAATTATTTTAGTAAAAATTTAGATAAGGAAAACACTATGCAGTAATTAATGATAAAAACACTAAGTTATCATCAGTTAAGAGTCACTCAAGAGCAAAGTACGGTACTCAACCTCAGAAGAACTTCGGCACTGGACTCATAAAAAAAGAGCAAGGAAAGAAAAGAGAAAGCACTGAGCGACATGACATTGTGCAATTTGTCACAAAAGAAAACCAACTGAGGGTCGTAGCACAGAATATAGACAGATATCTGTCTATATTCTGTGGTCGTAGTTAGGGCCACGTGCTAATCTAGCGTCCTTGTAGATAACGGGTAAGTGCGAGTGACCGTAAGTGTCAAAACTTAACGAATAACTAGTACTGATAATACTAACGTATCCCACTTATGTAAATGGGGAATATAAAAAATGGAAATGGTTTTCGTCAGTGAAAAGGAGGGTAATGTCAACGTGTGAAAACGATTTTGAGCATCCTTTGTAAAAGGAAATGGCTTAGATTGGCATGTTACGTGTTTTAAAGAATGTTTCATGGCTACACTGGTTCAGTCTACGAAAAACAACTCTCAAAAGATCCATTGTTTGAGCTCTGAGGCCAGTCCTAGATTGCACGTCAGCCTTGAGTTTATTGTACTCCCTCCTACTAGAATGGTGTACCTATTCCGAGCTGATAAGCCAGCTCTATAATATTTTCCCCCAGACACCGAGGATTCACTTAAGTTACAATTAGTTTGCTGTAATTACAATTTTTCTACTGAGAGCTCAACTCCGTAAATTCTCCTTCTCCTGAACTCCAGATATTCACACTCAGTTAAAAGATATTCGGCAGACTCAAGAGCGTTACCACAAAGCCAGCAACTGGTGTCTTCTATGTAGATACCAATCTTTGCCAGATGTTTCCTGAAGTGGCCGTGTTCAGTAATATAAGCAATCACCTTCCGGATGTCATTCCAATTCATGGCGGTGAGTGATTCGGTCAGCGTAAGATTGGTTCCCCTCACCAGAGATTTTGCTAAGACTTGGCCTTGAAACCGCTACTACCTGCATGATGACGATTTCTCGCCTAGTCCAGCGTTGTAAGTCTCGCCAACAGTCTTGGCAGTTGTAATTCCAATGCCACATTCGATGTAGTTATCGCTTCCATTTTAGTGAGGAGACCAGACTCTTTGTTGCCTATTGTTTACCCATACTTAGAAGTATGTGATCCGGTAATAAATTATGCTATCGTTGCTAACAGGATTCACAACTTTGAGTTTTCGATAGCAATTATTTCAAGTTTGTAAGGATGCTGAATGCAGCATATAATTCTTGACTGTGTAACACTCAGCTTGTTTAGACCAATTTCTTGGGAGCAAAATATTTAGGCCTCGAGAATGTGTTAGATAATTAAGAGAGTAAATAAAATGTACTAGGTATTAGCTACTGAAAGAAACATTTTAGATTGCCCATATCCGAATATTTGAAATATGTTGTAACAACATTTCAAGCTGTTACTTCGTATTTCAACAATTTAATAAAAATTAAAAAAAGATTGAAATACAATTACAATATTAGTAAAAAACATGGAAAAAAGACTGAAATTGATTAATACATCAGAAATAATGTAATTAAGAAGATCATATTATTCCCATTATTTTTTTGGTGGGCTGATAAAAAAAGAAACCTTTTAACTAATTACTCAACTCCGTTGGAACGTTGTCTCGAAAAATTCGGGCTTAGAGTACCTTAGGATCCAAGATATAAAAATTATGTTCCAAATTTTAAATCTTTAAGAATTATAGTTTTTGCTCTACGTTTATTATGAATCAGTCGGTCAGGACATTTTATTTTATAAGTATAGATCATAATTATTGTTAAGACAATACGTTTTTCTAATGACTTGAGTAAAACATATGAGCACAAATTAAAGCTTATAAAATAGTGAATGCATACAAATATTTTCGTTTCAAATCTATCAAGTTCTGTTTAGAATTAATTGAATTTGGAAGTTATTTAAATATTATCTTAGATGTCTAGTTGTGTAACATTAATTCAATACTATAAGAATATGGAATATTCTCACTCTTAACAGTTGGCTTTGTTATCCAGCATGTCAAATTAAACAACTAAATTTATCTTAACACACAGCACTCCTTCTAAAGAAAAAAAGTAAGAATGGTGAGGTCATCAATGGCAGAAAAGACCTTAGAGATTAAAACAGGTTTGGTTAAATCCGGCACCCAAACAATAAAATATCACAAGTTAGGGTAGAAACAGACAGACAGCGTAGCGTAGCGCAGCGCAGCGTATTTTTTAAAACAAAATCATGCATTGATTCGATGCAAGACACACTAGTAGCGTTTTTCAGCGCAACGTATACCGGAGGAACAAACTATTTTGTTTTTCTCAGAGCGTATTGGAGCGTATTCGAGTGAAGACATTACTCCCGTCAGTGTTTGTGTACAATGGACATGGAACTACTGATCTCTGAGATGTTTGTCAGGACCCCGATCTGGCAAACAAAGCACAAAAAACACCACAACCGTGGCATGATAGACAAGATGTGGGACGAGATATCAGCAGCTCTAAATTGTTCAAGTAAGAGAAATTACAATACGTGTTAGTTATTTAATTGTACAGTACGGTATGCCACACAGAAGAAATAGGTGCTTTTTGTTGTAGTTATCACAGTTATGTTGAAATGCGCCCAACAAAAATGGTTCGTATATTAATAGAATTAAACCTGCAATGCGCTACGCTACGCTCTCTGTGTGTATTGGACTACATTGCGCTCGGATACGCTACGCTGTCTGTCTGTTTTTACCCTTAGATCCAGAGCATTTCCAGTTTTGAGGGGTGTACCTCAGGGGCCAGCTTTGGGTCTCATGCTGTTTATCTGATTAATTTAATAACGATCTTCCTAAGTACTTTGATGAATTTGCCACAACTTTGATGTGTGCGGACTATACCATTCTATTTTGATGTGTGCGGACTATACCATTCTACTTTGATTTGTGCGGACTATACCGTTCTACTTTGATGTGTGCGGACTATACCGTTCTACTTTGATGTGTGCGGACTATACCGTTCTACTTCTTGCCGATAGAATCCCAGAAAAACCGGGTGTTTTTACTGATATAATGATGGTGGTGCAGTACTTACGTCTTAAAAAGCAGGTGGTTAATACAGGGTGGCTAAAACCAAGTAACTCGTACGAAAAGGAACAAATAGTTATACTTGAGTCGGAGGCAAAGTACTTAGGTGTAACGTTAAACGGAAACTTCAAATTGACATTTGACATTAACAACATGTGCAGAAAATTACATGCTGGCCTTCATGTTATAAAAAGACTACAATTAGCTAGTCACGAAAATTCAGCAAAAACAGCTTACTTTGCTTTATTTTAGTCGAACCTTTGATGCTGATAAGTAAAAAAGAAAAAAAAAAAAACACTAAGCTGGTTTACAGCCAAGGGAGAGTTGGTGACCAGCTTTCATCAACCTCTCAACCTCACAGTGCTGGAGGTAATATCTTCCTTAGTGCATGAAAGAGGCTTTCCCAGAAGTTGTAACGGACATAAATACGACACCAGACGAGTGACAGACTACCGCATTCACTTTCTCTGTTTCTTTCACGTGTTTAAAATTGAGAAACTATCTGCGCGAAGACCTGAAGAAACAGGGTGTGTCGACATTCAAGGAGGAGGAGGAGTCGACTACTCTAAAATCCATCCTGCTCAAGAAAACTTTTTTAGAAAAAGAGTTTTTACTCCCTTTATAAAACCAAACTATAATTACGTAATTGTATTTATGTTACGTATTGGTTCCATTCCAATTGACGAGTTACAACTAATTCTGAACAAATTTGTAAACAATTAAATAAATACTTTTTTGTGATTTCAAAAGTTAAATGCTCGAAAAACATGCAATTTAAGTGTGAACTAAAAACTAATAACCACAAAATCACCATACAAATCTTTCATATGAATTGATAAGTATTCGTGTTTGAATTAAGATATGTTTAGAACTGTTTTGGTGAATGTAATAAAAATGCAAGTTAAAACTTTCCTATTCTAAAAAATTATGGTAGTATTGAAGCTATTTTTTGTAAATTTTACATACTTTTGTACTTTGGACATTAAAACTTAAATATATCGGTTGGTTTGAGCTGTTTTCAACGTAAAGTCATAATTTAGTCCTTCTCAATTTTTTTCAATAAGAATTACTCCATTTTAGATTACTCTCAACATCGTATCTGTTTACATTTGTAGCTCAATGTTTTAGTTTAAGCCATTTTGGAAAAAGCGCTAATGTTAACCCGTATATACTAACTGTTTTAATGTTCTGAGGAAATTTCTATAAAACACATTTGGGTTGTCAAAATGAGTTTGGTGGAAAATTTGTCGGATTATTTGTGGCAGAGTAATTTTTATATCCGTTTATGTATATATTGTCCCCTGTATATTTGATCTCTGCTTTGTATATTATTAAGATTGTATTATTAATTTCCTTGAATTTGTTGGTTAAATATTTAGTACTTCTTTTATAGTACTATCTGGAAATTCTGCCACTGAGGATGCTTTCAACTGGTTTTGAATGTGTTTGAAATCTCCCTTACTGGTACGGAAAAAGGTGGTAATCACACGCTCAAGACGGTTGTCCAAGCTATCCTGGTGACATTATACTTTTAACGTAATTTGTGTGTTAGAACTGAATACATCTTCAGTACATACGCCTTGAGGGCAGCACTGCAGTTCAAATGAATACTGTTCAAGAGCACTTTGTTGAATGGAAGAATCGTTGGAAGCCCCGTCGTTATTGACAAATCGAGTATTGATGAAGTTTACGAGTAATGGCACGAAAAACATAATGCCTAATTGAGAGGTACTAAAATTGTATCGTTAAAAAAATAATACAATTCAATGTTTTTCATTTGCATATTCGGTAACATTTGGAGTGGTTTTTAATTCAACAAGTGGTCAGTGAGCTATTGCATAAATAATACTTCCTAAGACATTTATTTAAATTTAAGTTGAATATTAAATTTTTCAATTTCAGTACCTGAACTGAGCAACTTTAGTAGCAGATAATGTCATACCTTGTATCGACATAGTTTTATTTTATCTACTGGAGTATCGCTAATTTTCGGCGTCATTTTAAAATAATTGAAATTGTAATACATATATGATTCTATTAAAGGTTTTTTTAAATTTATAAACATAACACCTTAAAAAATACAAACACGAGTATTATATCGTATGTGAACGAATTAAGAATGATTAGGTTGTTTTTAAAGATATACAGGGTGTCCAGCTTCGACTGTCACATATTTTAGAGGTTTGTTTGTCAGATGAATTCAAGAAAATAATTCCATATAATTAAATGATATGCCAATTTAAAAGATAATTAACAGAGGAAACTTTTGTTTTGAGACTGAAAGCATTTTCATCTGGGTAGGCCTATTCTTTACCGTGATAAAAATTTTTTCATTCAGAAAAAAATAGGTTTTCTCTATCATCCCATCTGTTAAATTGGCATATCATTGAATGTGATATAATATAATCTGCAACTATTGTTAAACATTTTTGGGTAAAATTTGTAGTTTTTTTATATTTGAATTTGAAATTTTCAGACAGCCAACATTTTGGAACTGATGATGATCTTAATCTTAGACATACGGGTTATTTACATAAAATTTGTTTTTCTATGATCAACTTCCATGCAAAAATTCAGTATTGTATGTAAATCGGTTTTTTATCTATTCAAATTTTTGTAAAAAAAAAAAAAAAAAAAAAAAACACAAATAGACACACAGACAGAAAAAGAATCGAGAAAAGACACATATTATATTGACCTGAAAAACAATCCTCTTGTAATCTGGACACCCTTGTATATATTATTTTCAACTGCTAACAATTTAAGAATTTGTTTTTTGATCATTATAAAACAATTTCAGGATTTTTAAAAAATGGCACCGAATGTGCCGAAACTCGAGTATATCAAATGAAAGTACACGAATGATGGCAGTACAAGGTATGCAACCCTTGTCTATTTGAACTCATCATAACTTCAAAATAGAAAAGAGTACGACGGTGGGGAAGTACGAGAAGACTCAAACATCGTGTATATTACTTAGACATCAAGACTTCTTCAATTTGAGATTTTAGTTACCAAAAACATTTAACAGGTGTTTTTGCTGTTATATAACGTTTGAAAATCAAAGGCTCGGTCGAATAAAATCTCGGATCTTTTCCGTTATGTGTCAGCAATCCCAATACATCGAGGCCGCCCATATACATCGCGCCGCGGCAGTTATGGTTAGGTTAGGTTATTATATTGTAGAATGAACCTGTAATTTGTAAAAACATTCTACAATAGGCTATGCTAACCTAACCTAACCATAACTACCGCGGCGCGATGTATATGGAAATATTTTGGGATTGCTGACACATAACGGAAAAGATCCAAAATCTCTTTAACCAGCAACTGACATTGTTGCAGTTACCACTTTATCACAATGTTTCTTGTACTAGCGGACCCGATAGCCTCTCACCGTTGACCGTGCAACTTTGTTGAACTAATCAATTGTTGCAGGAACTAACTAATTGTTAATACTAATCACCCGCTGACAATGTTGTTGTACTCCTGCAAAATCCCAACTCAACCTCATATTTTAGGGAAGTGGTGGTTCTAATTCCACAAAAAATAAAAAATGATTAATAATGAATTTTTAGTAAGAAAATCAATAAGTGGAGTATTACATTAAATTTATTGTTTGATAAATTCGAAATACCTGCAATAACGGAATACAGCGATCAAAATATCTGGGACTTGGTGCTAAAATATAAATAAATAAAATGTGTTATTATGACTAAACAAACTCATAAAACTAAAATTATACTTTTCCTGCATCCAAATATTCCTCGAGGTTTTGGAAAAGCCTAATTGATGGGTTCTGACGGTAAAAAAGATTATTCTTCAGATCAAATTAAAGTGCGTGTTTAGGCTGGTGGGTGGGTCTTCGTTTCCGTATGTGTATGGCTGGGTGGGTGAGACCTCTCCATTTTTTTAGACACGACTTTTCAGATAAAGTGAACATTAGTTTAAACGTTTGTAATATTTTAAAATTTGTTGGTACCGATTTGGTTTGATTTATTTTTTATTTATAACTTTTATTGATGTTTAGCTCAACGGCAGAAGTGTTGTACCTGTTTAACAGTTTTACAAACACTGTAATTAAAAAAATACTAATTTGAGATCAAATTGGCAGACGGAAAAATTAATAACAATGAATAAAGTGTTATATAATTACTATAGATGATTTTAGTATTGTCGGAGAGTCTCGAGAAGTCCTCTGAACTTCATGTCTCTGTTATATTGAGACGCTGATTTCCATTTAAACAACACAAGTCATGTAGTGTACATATCATAATTAGTAATTACTTCAGGTACACTACATGACTTGTGCTGTTACAATGGAAATCAGCGCCTTCATTATCACAGAGGCATGAATTTCAGAGTACTTCTCGTGACTCGCCCACAGTAAAGTTTGGGTTAGTGAGGTTTTCATTACCTTATTGAAAAAGAATAAAAAGTAAAATTTAAAACGTTGGAAACCTTTTTTACGTCTATTATTTATGGTTTTAATATTAGTAAAATTTTACTATTTATTGTATTTCCTCTAAAAGCAAACAAATACAAAGTTTATAGTTATCATTCATTTTCAACGAGTGTTTACTATATAGTGTGTTAAAAATACTTTCACTACACTACTATGAGTTTAGCTGTTTTCGTTATGTGTTTACAACCTGCGAAACATCATATTTTCAACAGCTGTCTATTGTTTACTACCGAAAGTAACATTGTTTACAACAGAAAATTTTCCACAGTCAACAACACCTGTTTTTATTCCGTAGTGTAGTGAAAAGTATCGTTCAAAACTCGAGTGAAAGTGTTTTGTATGTTCTCGACCAATTGAAGTGCTCGACAAGTCTCGCACTTCAAACGTATGGTCTCGAACATGCAAAACCCCACTTTCCACTCTTGTTATGAAATAACTATTACTAGATCCTGCATTTCTAAAAATCTTGATAAATTTTCAAGTTAAAGACTAAGGATATTTGAAGGCTCATCGTGTTATCCACCCACACATTCACGCTCATAAAATAGATCACAATTTTAAAAACGTAAAAGTGTATTTTAAAAGTGTAAAAGTGTTAAACCGTCCAAATGTATTCGTAATGCAGGTAAGGAAATATTCAGATTAAAACAGTATGAACGGATCCTTCATGAACAGTATGAACGGATCCTTTGTGAACAGTATGAGGAAGAAAAATGAACAGGTATCGAAACAAATGAATAATAAGTACGATGAAACGTACTTTCATTTGAACTTAATTACATATTCTGGTAAAGTTTGGGTTAGTTAGAAGGAATAATACAAAATATTAAAGTTCTGAGACCTTTGGTATCTTAGTCCAATTATAATTATTCTATATTTTTGTTGGGGAATTCCTACCAACAAATAATTACTCTTTGAGTGTTTTGTAAAAATATATAAGAGAAGCACGTATAATTTGTCAGCACAGGTCATTTAAAAGGAAAACGTCAACAAAACTGCAGAAACCACATATCTAATTTAATTTTGGTTGTTTGCATTTTTAAACGCTATTAATGCAGTGTTTAAATATATTTACGGTTAAAACCAGAATTAAAGCAATACAATGTTTTTTCAGACATATGGCTATTTTAAATAGTAGAAAGAGTTAAGCTGATGAAGCAGTAAAAGATAATAGTTGGAAAAAAGTGTAAATAACTTAAATAAAATAATACAGTTGGGTGTTTTTAGAAATTTGTACACCCTGTACAAGAAAGAAACTGATTATTTTTGTTTAAATTATAGTAAATTATTACTTAAATAAATCCATCAATTGTTTCTGTAAATTTCTGAAAAGTCAAATTAATAACAAGTAATTTTTAACATTATGTTAATACTGTATTAGCTTACGAAAAAATAACATTTTTATTTTGAAAAAAAATCAAGTTTTTGTTCTAACATGGGAAGTATGTACACAAACTAAGGATAAAAATGATAAATGTTAAATTAGATTTGAATGCGTATAATTTGTATACATGTTTGGAGTTATGTCCAAAAGGAGTAATATCATTACCCAACATTACACCAATGAAAAATTTATAATATAAAGTATCAACCTCTTGATATAACTGTTCCGCGTAGAATATCGTGATTAGAATATAATCATTAAAATTATTTTATGGATCATTTACATTTTTCTTTACACATAAAATCACTTACTAAGGAGAAAAATTATATAATCTAATTTACAGCCTGTCTGAACCAAGAAGTGAAATTAAAAAAAATAATTGTTTTAGAAAAATGAAAAAAAATCCGGAGGGGAATTTTTGTCATACAAATGTAAAACGTAATACGACCCACAATAAATTATTTGTGGTTTTCAGGTGAATATAAAGCAAACTCGTGCATGTTATGTGAATTACAAGATTCGCACATCACCAGCACAGTTAAATAAGGGCGAGGACGTTCAAGAACAGTGCAGTATAAGAAGTACGCGCGCACAATTGGCCGATAAGTGACTGATTACTTTTTACTGACAGGATAACGTGTACAAAGTTCAGCATGTTGGCATATTGAGAGGTCATTATAATAATCAGAGTAATAATAACTCTGATGACGAATCAGAATTTGTTAAATTAACTACATTAATATTTTAAGTTGTGGATTAAGATACACAAAATATTACTAATCAGGTACAGGGCCAGGCTTTGACAACGCAAAGTACATTCAATACCGTTTCGGTATGTTGACTTACCATTGTAACAAAATTTTTTAATTTTTTAAAAAGATCTCTATATTTCACTAAACCTGCTTATTCCTGATATTTTTAATGTCATCCTCTGACCGACTATGCGATAAAAACTCGTTTGCACGAGTCTGTTCCTGTTGGAAGGGATATAGAATGGGTACAGTATACAATCACAATGCTAACACTGTGTGCTAACGGAGGCTGGCCTGTAAAGGTTTTAAGTTGGTTGATTTTTTAACACAGTGACACTTTTTCTGTCTAAATAATTCAAAAGGAAGTCAGTAAAAAGATGTTGAATCATTTTTATCCTGTTGTTATTATTTTTATTTGTTTTTCACTGAATTTTCTCGTTCTAGGCTTATTGTTATATTTCTTACTACACTATATATAAGTTGTATCAAACACTTATTCATTATTATTAATATGAGAGGCGTATAAGTTTAACGAGGATACATGAATGAGTGCAGTCATTGTTACTAACCAGAGTAAATACAACTTCAATTCAGAATAGAAGAAGAGGGACAGATGGCCGAGTCAGAGGAACTCGACTGTTTGAAACTTGCTGCGCGGGGGGAGTGGGTAGTGGAAAAGTAGTCCATGGAAAAGTACCCACCCAATAACTGCCTACGTCACTTTGTCTTCACAAAACCATTATTTGGACAACTGAAGTCTGCGACTGGAAAAGTACCCCCTCTCCGCGACCAATCTAGTAAATTCGCTGAATGTAATGATATAGTCTAATATACATTTTTAATCAAATACGGCGAGTTTTGATCGGATTTATGGCCTTTGGAAAAGTACCCTCCCCCCGGCCGGATGTATACGGGACGGAAAATTAGCCCATGGAAGAGTACCCCCCTCCGGCCGGATGTGTACGGGGTGGAAAAGTAGCCTCTGGAAAAGTAACCCCCCCAGTCTGAATTAGCCTTGAGTTTGCCGCAGCCAAGTTGCAGGCGTTTGAACACTCCTGGTTGTGCACTGTAGTTTTGAAGGTCTATAATTTATTTATCATTTATTTATATAAAAAATGTGAATAAATATATAGATAAATTAATTAACTATTAAATTTAATCATACAGTGAGACAGACAACAGAACTGGTATCGTCGTACCGAGTGCTTCATGGCCACACTGGTTCAGTTGAAACTTTTGGCATGACAGTTCCTGAGAATACATTTCGATCAAGAGATCCATTTGTTTGCTTATACTTTGGAATGTGTGATCCACTGGTGAAACAGCTAACAGACAAGATTCACACCTAGATTCTTTCGACTGCAATAATGGCCGGTTCCTAAGGATCCAGAAAGCAGCTTATGATCATTGACTGTGTGACTAAACTCACACTCCGTCAGTAAACCGTACTTATCAAGTGTTGCATGTTCGGGCCTAAAGTATGTTTAGAACACTTAAGAGTTAATCTGGTCAGTGTCATGACCAATGAGTTATGTAACAAAATGTATTTAAACGATGTCCTTGAGTTATTCTCTGCAACAACTGAAAAATAAACAAGATTCCTGGATATGGCAAACAATTAATTATAATGTATCAATATGAATTTTGATGTATAATCCATCTAAATGAAATTCAAATTAAGAATTAGTGAGTTTTTAGTAAGTCGAAACTGTAGTCCAGATTACTACAAAACAGCGAGAACTTTAGTAAGCATGCCTACTACATTACATAACAACTCTCTGAATAAATGCATAATAGTCTGTATAAATTAGACACCATTGATTATTATCATAATACAAATGATATTACATCATCAAATATGCATTCAGTGTATATCGTATGGCTTTCTAAGCCAGCTGTTAAGCTAGTAAAAAAATTATTCGTCAGAAAAAAAAAAAAAAAAAAAACTACAAATCACTCTAGTAGTAACATGACATAAAACTGAGTATGCTGCAAGTACTAATATGATTTAGATAAGAGGTAAAGTAATACTAAATTCATTTATTTTGAGCATATTAAAGTCTGACACTTTAGTCTGTACTTTAGCCATGTCTTATGACAATAAGATATTTCGATGCAATAGTTTGTACAATGTTGTACAGTAAAACATTTCTCAGTAAACATTTCAAGAACACCTTTAAATTATGATTGCAATACCTTACATTAAGTTATTATATACACATTAAAATTATATCAGGCCTAATTTTTGTTATTTTAGTGATTGGAATATATAATTTAGGAAATATTCAGTCTGCACAAGAGAAATGCTTTACTGTACAACATTTTAAAAACTATTGTATCGAAATATTTTATCATCTTAAGACATGCCTAAAATACGTAAAAAATGTTCCATAAATATATAATATTCATATTCAGCGTAAAAATGAAGACTTTGAAAAATAAGGATTTTTGAAAAAGTTGGAGTTTTTAACTACCAATCAAAAACGAGTTTTTTTTTTTAACACAAGTAGAAATCAACCTCCTCAATAGATATAACCACTAGCCACCCTTCACACAACCTACTACTGACGTCCAACTAACGATATCCCCTCACACCCAATCCTCAATCATAGTCACCTCTCATCCCCGTTTCACCCTTAGTTAGCTCTAAAACAATTTTAATATCCCATGTTTCTTCCTCTGTTTGTTTCAGGGGCCATGATTCCTTGGGGCCTTCTTTCCGGAGACCCGAGCTGCCTGCTTGCCTCGTACAGTCACGATTGGTATTGGTTCTCTTACCCTCCATCTACCTGTCCTAGGCTGAAGAGGCCCTAGTGCCTAAACCAGCCGTAGCTCCCTGCTACACCTTCACGATCCGGGTTACGATCCGGGCTACACCTTCACACATGTTTTACCAGGGTCTTGTGATGCTGGACTACTTGTAGTTAGTGGCTCTGGGTTTTCGTGTTTTTTTAAAAGTATTTTTATAATTACTTTTCATCTAAACTAGCATTACTAGTCTTTCAACCACCTATAAACTCCCACATATTAAGAGTTTTAAGATTTCTAGCAGCGCCGAAACTTGTCGATAGTACGTGGAGCAGATAAAAATACTATGATTAGAACTTTCGTAAGGATGGGAGACAATGTCGTGGAGATTGTTGGAACATAAGATATGGGCAACCAAAGGAAATTAAGAATGGATAAAGTGTAAGGCTAACGATAGGATTAAAATCAATTTTGCCAACATTACAATCTTGGTTCAAATAGAGCAGTTGGTACATAACACCTCAGTTCTGCCTCGTCGATCCATCATGAAGTACTGGATTGTGCGGAGTGTCCTCTTGGTCTTACCAATACTCGGATATCTGGTCCCGGTGACTCCTCCAACTACTGAGGCGGTTATGGTTGTGCAACTAATTAAAAAGGCGACATTTTTGGAGGTTAAAAAATCAACTCCCCCCTGCATTGCGGGCAAAATATTCGTGAACGGAAGATGCAGAAAGGTTTGAAAATAATAGGTATGTGTAGAATATCCAACCTTTGTAAATGGTTGAGAGAACTTTGCCTAAGTATTATCTCAATAAATGTTATTTTACAGAATACATTTAATTTATACAGAAGACCTACTTCTTTCAGTAACGTTAATCGTAAAAAAGGAAAATAACTAAAATTAAAAATTCTTTTATTGTTATGTTTAATATGAATAGTAATCAGTAATCTAGAATATATTGACGTTTGAGATAAATTATTAAATTTTTTCTAACATTTGCCTTTTCAATGGCTTGAAAGAACCATTTTTTCTTCAAAAACTACCCCAGTAAATAACTACAAAACATACCTCTATCAAAACACAATCAACTTTTGTTTTGTGGTGAGAACTGTAAAATTTAAAATAACCAATTTATTGTCATGTTATATGATTTAAAATGTTTTATAATTTTAAATTTTATAAAATTTACTACCCTAATAATAACTTATTATAAACTGCTCATTTAATTTGAATCTTTTATTTAAAGATCATCTCAATGCATATAGAAGGAAATGTATACAACATATTGCTTATTTATATATAAATATACAAAATAACAAATATATATATACATACCTAAAATAAATATATCGTACACATTTCCTTTTATATGCATTGAGCTAATTTTAAAACATACAAACCACATTTTTATAATTTATTTTAAAATTGAAATAAGTTCTATTTTTGCATAAATATACATCTCAAATATATCACTCTTAAACATTAATAAATTGATTTTAACATCAACTAGGCATATACTTGTATACTAGTTTTTCACAATTTTCAAACCTGTCTGTCATAGTTTGGAGCATATTAGACTGTAAGTTTTTTTCTTAAGACCCTATAGAAAAAATGTTTTATAGGGAGGAAGGAATTATCTGAACGAACAAATTGAAATATTTCATTGTATTAAAAGAGAAAATATATTAAATACAAATATTTAACAAATAATTATAGACATAAATATAACATTAACAAGCTTTATAAGTTTCATTTGAAACCGTAAATAATGTGTATTTTTCTTTGTGTGTGGTGTTTAATATAGTAGTTTTCTTAATTAGCATAGTACGTGTTGGTACATATACAGTACAAGTGAACGTCATACAACCGATGATTATTTTGTGAATCCCTCTGGTCTGAGGATGGTGAGCGTGGTTCACCGAAATCGATCACCATAGTAATTGTGCATTTTGCTCTTATATTGTAATATATTTGTGCATTTTGTGCTTTTATTGTAATACATTCGTGTTGTGTGCGTTTACTTGCACTGTTTAATAGAGATCACTAATCAAAGATTGTCTCATAATATATCACACGGTATAAAGTACGCAAACTGGTTTGAGAGATCATTAAGTTTTGGACATTTTAATTTATTTTCTCGTTTTCTTATGATTTTCCAATCTACCTCAAATTACTGGATTGCTTTCGGTCCGTTTATATAAGCTACTATAACTTAAAAATGTGGTTAAGTGGTGTAAGACGTCATGACTTTGTGCTTGAGTTAGAGTTAGGGATAGCGCAGGCTAGGAACGTGGCCTTGACCTGGAGTATTTATCAATAGTGTTGACCTTGTAACGTACTGGTTCTCTCCCTTACTCTATCTGAATAAGTTACCTGCACATATACACAGTCTATGTAAAATAGACAGAGTAAGGGTGGGGGGTTTTAATGAATTTGTTAACAAAATCTGACTGTACCAAAAATTGGGATTCAACTAAATGAGTTAGGGCCTACTAACCACTCTCAAAAAACTATGTTGTTATGTTAAAATAAGCTAACGTTATCAAAATTAACATTTATATCAACAAATCATAAGAAAATAGCAAAGTAATTTTAATACTGCAGCCTATTTTTGGATCTGAAAATGCCATTCAACTTGTAAGACTTTTCGCCAAGGCCACCAGTAAAGGCCTTAATTACTAATTAGTTCAATTGATCTGTGGTCCCCAGTCGTTGTGGAGTCTGATCATGGAGATCCCGTCATCGCCCGTGGTCACCATGGTAGTCGTGCTTGTCCTGTCGGTAACCTCCCAGGATCTAGTCGTAGTCCCGGCTCCTGCCCCTACCGGCACCCCAGGTCCTGCGCCTGACCAAACTCTCACGGCCGAGATAATCCGAGTACCTGTTAGATCCTGCGGTCCAGGTAGACGCTTTGCCAATGGTAAATGTCGGAAAGTTTGGTGACAAGTGAGTAAACTTTCTCAATGCTAGTCAAAAAATTATTTTCATTTACTGTAACTTTATATTTTGAATGTTTTTGCTACTTAGTTCATTTTATGTGATCGTAAAATATAAACATGTATGTGTTCTTTTGGATGCTTAATTTCTTTACCACTTATAATTGACAACGATTTATATACAACCTAGAAGAGGATAAGGGAAAATATTCTTGTAATTTTGACGTTGTTCTATGTTTTCTATAATAAGTTACATTATAGTAGTCGTACATGGATTAGTATTGAAACAATTAAACAAACTAATATTATATTGGGGAATTAAATATAAATATTAAGACAGTTAAAAATAAATAATGTATAAACAAAAGGTACTAGGGCGTGTCTGATTGCTAAACCTTTCATGACAGTTTCTTACATTTCTATATAAATGTATACTTTTAGAAGCTACGTTGAAGATTTCGATTCTGTCAAAAGACAAATATTTTTCTAGGGAGAGCAGATGGTCTACTAGTACTGAAATGTATAGTTAGAGAAGCTGGCCGAGCAGTTGTAACATAGACTTTCCATTAAACAAGTTGTACATAGGAGTATATGCTAATAAACTAAAGCATAAATAGATAGAGTGGGTGGACTTCAACTGTCGTAATGTGTGTGTAGGGAGAGCAGATGGTCTACTAGTACTGAAATGTATAGTTAGAGAAGCTGGCCGAGCAGTTGCAACATAGACTCTCCATTAATCAAGTTGTACATGGGAGTATATGCTAATAAACTAAAGCATAAAGAGATAGAGTGGGTGGGCTTCAACTGTCGTAATGTGTGTCTAGGGAGAGCAGATGGTCTACTAGTACTGAGATGTATAGTTAGGAGTTGTGAAGCTACGAATCCCTTAACTCAGCCTATACAATATATTCAAGAACTATTCTACGAAACTTGTCTCAGCAAAGAATCCAATTTCATAATTTAGACAGTAAGAAACTAAGAAATAATGTTTAAGTCTTATGTGTTATTTTAACAATAGACTTTAATTTACAATGACATGTCATGAAACTTGTTACTTAGAATGAAGGGGTCTAAATTAATTAGGGAATACATGCATAGTTTTATAAAAACAAGCTTCCATGTTACAAGTGTTCGGAAAACCATTTATTGCATAAATAAAAAATGTAATCTATCACATGTTATGAGAAATGTTTGGTTATTTGGAATCAAACGGTTATCAGAAATAAATATTACTTGGTCATGTTTGTGTTTCTATGCAGGAGCTTTCCAAAGCCTAACTTAGTTACGTGTCAGTTACTACAGATAATCGTTGTTTTTAACTGTTATTTAACGTTGATTATCACTAACTCAAAATCCAAAAAAGGGTTACAATTGAAGCCTCTCCCTATCTGAGTGAGTCAGAGATTTTAGTATCTATAAAAATATTGAATATAATATATTAAATATAATAATGTATATACACTACATTCGAAAACTTCATTTATAATTATTTTTCTGTTTATTTTCAGGAGAAGTGTGCACCAGCAGTAAATATGATCTTTCAAATGTAGTAATATCCAAAACTTGATTTGTTGGTTACAAGTCATTGAAGCACAAACTCTAATGTGGCTAACAATGTTAACACATACTCTTCAATATATTTCTTGTATTAGTATGTATAGTAATAAATGTGTCATAATGTTTACAGTATTCTTTTTTAAGCAATAATCAGAGTTATTACTGATAAAAAGAGGCCACGCATAATAGAACATTGTCACACCAATTAAAAATATATTACATTTACGTATTTATAAGTTACAAAGTTAAAATGTGCGAAATTTGGTTGCATTTACAAGAAATATTGATACGTACATTGCATTAAGTGAACCGATAAACTATAATTTGATATTTATAAATTAGTTTAGTTAAGGTGGATTCAAACGAAAAAATTCAGTGTAATGTTGTGCTATATACATTAAAGTTCATTTTATTCTTAAAAGAAATCTACGAAAAATATATCTTCTTTTTAATACAGTTGTAATAAGTCAATAAAAGTCACATGAAAATCATGCAAAACACTCACGAAAAATTTGGAAATTCATCACAGAAAATCTACGTAAAATACTAATTTAACGTAAGAAAACTGCGAAATACAACTAGAAGCAAACTACGTAAAAAAAGGAAAAATGAAAAATATATATGAGGCCATTTAGTTCTAGTGAATAATCTCGATTGGCGCTACATTGGAAAGGCCAGTCCTAACAAGAACTCAACGACAACTTAATTGTCACCATCAACATAAACTACTTGTGATTGTTTAAAAGTTAAATAATAAGAAATACTTCAATCTTGAATTGACTATGAACTTAAACTCATCTTCAAGCAATTTTGGCTTGATACTGACTAGTAGCCGAGCTATTTAAGACATCAGAACTTGAAGTAACTGCGCAGCTTCGAATCCGGTGTTTATTTGTGATGGCACAGAGAATAATGAAATAGAGGTTACTTTCTTATGGCTTCAGTGGCCGTTATGTAGAAATTACAATGTATGTATATATTTATGAATATGAAATAATATTTACTATTATTATTTTTGTAGATTTGGGGGAATAAGGTAGGGGATGACAAGGTGCTGGCTCTGCCATTCATGGCACAGGCCTACTAGAGAAATAATTACTGTCGGGGCAGAAATTATGTGTACCCAAATTGTTATCTAAGGATTTAAGAGGACTACGAACGATCTAATTTTCAAATTTAGAAATCTAACTACGCATTTTCAAATTGTATTACAAGTTCTAATAATTTTTATCCTAGTTGGAACAAAAACGTACTGTAATTTTAACTAGATTTCACTACAAATAAAATTTACACCGTTATTACTAAAAAATAAAAACCGTTAGTGTACCAACATTATATTAATAACTGGTTGATGAGAATGTTTTCTATAAGTTTTATACATTTTAGAGTTTTAACTTTTCCAGAAAAAATTTGTATTAACTCTCTAAAACATCTTTTAAAACGTTGTTTTCTTTGCTTCTAGAGGCCTTGTTGTAATCATTATGACTTGTATGGTTACAATACATTTACTTTCATATGTGCAAGTAAACGGAGTGATTTTAAATGGATTTAAATCAATTTAAAATAACTTCAAATACATAAGTTTAAAAATGGATATGTCGTAATGTACAATTAAACGAGGAAAACGATTGTGTGTTTAAATCTGTCGTATTTATTCTTTGTGGTATTGTTCACCTTGTACTGTACTGGTTTGCCACCCCCACACAGATCAATACTACTTGAGGAATGGCCAGAGTAAGGTTTAAGAAGATCAGCATCTTCTTAAAAAAAAAAAAAAAGAAAAAAAACATCAAACTATCATTAGGAGTTAGGATTAGATTCATAGTTTACTGCTGTTTCCTTGATTTTTTTTACTAAGAAATTCGTCATACTGAAGCAATAAGCTGGTCTATAATGGTAAATTACGACAGACAAATCTATTACAATGTAAGTCTAAATAAACACCCACAATTTACAATCCAACTGTTGGCCGAGTTGGTTATAAATGTTGGTTTGGCTTGTCGAACTCTGACTCAAGTCAAATATCAACTGTAACTAGTATTCAGAGCTTTGTATAACTTGGTTAGATTAAGCTCCGCTTCGAAATGTATTTACCAATCGCTGGTAGACTCAAAATGTCTTTCCAGTTCATATTTAAATCACTCAGAGAAAGCCATGTGGATCACTCAAAGTGAGATAAGTTTCATACCAGGGTGTGTTTTCCAACACTTCAAGTGTTAAAAACACTCTCTATCTCCAATAGAAGTATTTTAAAATACGAGTATAAAGAATGTCTTTATTCTCTTTGGCGGGACATTTCCAGCAGAGTAACAACAGTGAACAATCCAACGCCAGCAAACCACAAAAAAGACTCCATTCTTTGCGTGAAGAAACGCACCAACCTGTGGCATAACAACTCCAACACGAAGAGGAAATATGAGTAAGAAATTTTAGTTTTGTAAGAAACCAATCTTGTAATGAAGTATTTGGAACTTACATTTTAATGGTACCAATTCTGCACACCAGAGTAGTTCAATTGGCATTGTCAATGTTTTTAAAATCAAATCTGTTTTTATACAAATATTATATTAATTGGGATCGCAGTTACGCTAATTTTAAGGAACAAGCAACTTCGTTGTAGCAAGTAACTAATTTTCAATAAAATAAATATTCTGTTTTTGTTGTTGTTTTTTTTCAGCCAAAAGAGTAAATTTGAATCCTAAATGACAATATGGGAGCCTTGCATAGAAGCTCCTCCTACAAAACTTACATAAGTTAAATCGTTCCTAAATTAGCATATTATGTGTTGGTAGAAATAAAAAACTAGTGTACGTCACACAATACACATTTATTATAAGTACATAATTATAAATTATTACGGTTATTGGTTTCGGTAAACTACGTAATCAAACCAGAGCTATTCACAAAGTAAACGTAATCAAACCAGATCTATTCACAAAGTAAACGTAATCAAACCAGATCTATTCACAAAGTAAACGTAATCAAACCAGATCTATTCACAAAGTAAACGTAATCAAACCAGATCTATTCACAAAGTAAACGTAATCAAACCAGATCTATTCACAAAGTAAACGTAATCAAACCAGATCTATTCACAAAGTAAACGTAATCAAACCAGATCTATTCACAAAGTAAACGTAATCAAACCAGATCTATTCACAAAGTAAACGTAATCAAACCAGATCTATTCACAAAGTAAACGTAATCAAACCAGATCTATTCACAAAGTAAACGTAATCAAACCAGATCTATTCACAAAGTAAACGTAATCAAACCAGATCTATTCACAAAGTAAACGTAATCAAACCAGATCTACTCACAAAGTAAACGTAACCAAACCAGAGATATTCCCAAAGTAATTTTGCACAGTTTGTACGTACATTCTCATAAATTTGTGTTGTTGTTACGTTCACTTGTTTTGTATAAGTTAAGTGTTCTTTAAGAACTTATGCTAAGCTATTAGTTTCATGCTAGTTAAGATTTTCCTGTAATTTCTGCTAAAACCAATTTTTGTTTAATCATATGAAGGCAGGTTATACGAGGGCAAAAACAAATTAACTAATATGTATATACATATCAGGGTTTTGAATTTCTAAAAATTGTTTAAACCAGATTAATTTGACTAAATATCCTCGTTTTAGATTAGGGAAAACAATAAATGAAAATGTGAAAATGCGTTTACAAACTTTAACCGCAAGTAATTAAAATAAGCTTTTAGTTATTTTAGGATATGGTTTAAAGCATATACATATTTTTCCAACAGGTTGTTGGAATTTTTAATCAAATTTATGTTAAAATGCAAATTTGATCAGTTATGTTTACTCTAGACATAGGATTAAATACTACAGAAGACATAAAGTAGAAGAGATTGTTCTAATTTTAGCTTCCGTGGTGATGGAATGTGTGACATCTAAAGACCTACTACGCAAACAAAATGATTGTTTGATATATTGTAATGTCCATGATAATAAGAACAAAAAAATTTTTTTTAAATAAGATGTTTATTTAAAACACAGTTCTGCTCAAGTAAATTTTTAACTCATGTAGTAAAATTTGGGATGAAACACGATTAAAAAGAATATCAACTAATTTCTTAGTTGCATGATTTAGCAATGACACACTAGTAAAACATATCACAAATACATACAATTGTATAAATACAATAAGGGATAAATGTTATGATCGTGGTAGCACAGTAGAAAATAGCTGTAGCTTTAATTAAAAAAATAAGTTCCTCCACTCTTTTATTAATTTTTGTCTTCCAAACTCTAAGGAGCTGTACCTCATGGTAAAAAAGACAGTGTTTATCCTATCTATAAAGTTCAAGTCATGAGCATGAGTTTTACAAGTGTAAGTGGAAAACTAGAAAATATAACATATTCACTGACAAAGTCTTGTTCAGAAATCAGGTTTAGAAACTAATATTTAATGAATAGCTAAATTTTTAGTTAGGTCAATAACATCTGGAAATAACCAAATAAAAAGAACTACTTCAAAAAGTATTCAAGGGGTTTTATTAATTGTCAAACTAAACAGTTTTAAATCATACCATTATATAATAAATACATTTTAAGTAGTAATGACATAGTATTCAGAACATTATGTAGCTCAAGATGTTTGAATGCAATTGGAACAGAGACCGTCTATTCTTCCCTGAAACAAACCAAGTGGGTTAGTAGCAAATAAATTTTCTTCTGCCTAAATAAAATCTTTTGTCACAAAGCGATGCAATAGACTGTAAACCTAATAAATATCATATACTAAACATCCCAACATTGTTTTAGTCACATTTAAAGTACGGTATGCCCAAAAATGAGGTTCACAGGTTCGAATATCGAAAATTTCAAATAGCAAAATAGGTCGTGTTACAATCATTTTTAATTATTTAAAGCCTTATCGTTTTTATAATAACATTTACAAATTATTCTTACCCATACCCATAGGATGGTTAAAAATGTAAAAAAAAGTTAAAGTTGAAGTTTATGTAACTCGTTTATACATCACAAGCACATACAAATTTTATCCAATACTACCAATGGACATTTCTTTTAAATAAAAATAAGATTGGGCACTTATCTAACTATTTTAAAAATAAAAAATTGTAATTTAGAAAAATAAAAATATCCCTGATTAAACATTTTCAAATAAAACCCAATGCCATGTGGCAAAACATCAAATTAAAGGTATTTTACAATAAAAAACTTGTTGTATTCGAAGTTGGTTCGTATTTGAAAATGGGGTTATGGAAAAATTGTTTTACATCAAACTATATCAAGTTGCATGTCAAATTAGAGGTATATAAAAAATCTATTAAAATTTTTGAAATTATTTAGTACAATAGAATAGATTTTAATTTCTTTGAAATAACACAGTGTTTTACAATTGAACAATATTGAATGATAACAAATGGCTGATGAACAACTAAGGAAACTTTGCTTTATGAAAGTTATGAGATAAGTAAAAAAGTTATAACTTAAAAGTAATAATAATGAGAAGAACAAGACCGTAGAAGAACAAGCAAATTTATATATCTCATAGATTGGATTTAATGACTTTTGTTTCCAGCTAGGATTAAGCTTAGCTTGGTAATCAGTCTTTGCCTAGTGGCTGAAAATGAAGCTAGTAGCAAACCATTTCTCATTACTTCACCCGTTTTTTTCAACGTTTCAATATACATCTACATTCGAAAACACACGAAAATAAAAGTGACTATTTTAATTTTATAGTTATGAAATGTAAACTTTATCACTGATTGGCCTAGTGAAGATGAATGAATAATGTTTTTATTAAAGGCGGAGTTAGGACTGCGAAGTCCTCTCTTCCACTCAACCTTGATCTTGAGTACAGATGAATACTTTATCTTGAAGATAAATGTATTCAAAGTATAGTCGGGGTAAGAAAGTTATCACTTAAGGTTACTTATTGTTTGTCTTTAGAATACTGTCCTCAAAACATTGTTGCTTCATTACTAATGTAACTAACTAAGTTGTAGTATTTTAACTTTAATAAGTTATAGTGACAGTTATAGGGGGGCGGGCACTTAACTAATTATGTCTACTTGAACACAATACTTCACCATGTGTTATCTGGCTGGAAGTCGAACGCTGGGAAGACCTGCCTGCAGTTGTTCCTGAAGTCCCTCCTGTAGCCCTCAGGACAAGGAGGGTACAACCTGGGAGGCATGTATATGGGTTCCGCCAGAACGACAGCGACCATCCACAGCAGTAACACCATACACAGCAGTCCAACCCATGACGTCATCCCCATATTGTCTGCTAGTCCTAATTTGCAATAAGTATTTAAATCGCAAATAAAGAGTTTTAATAATTTAAATTGATGTTAATAACTATATCATATAACGTTTGAGAAAATATACATAAGTTGGGAAAATATGCAAAAGTTAGGAAAAGATACACTAATTAACATATGAAAATGAACTGTCCTCCTTTCTTGAGCTAATCATAAATATAGATAGTTCTTGAACATTGAATAGTTGTTAAAACTAAAAATAAATATTAGTGATTGTTACATTTGTGTCAGTTGAAATCCCCCCAAATTATTATATGATCTTATGGACACCTCTTATCATAAAGAAAAACAACATACAATTTTCAAAATTAATTGAATGTAATAACAAACGTTTTCATAGGCTTTTCTTGTGACGATACAAATTAATAGTTATATTACAGCATTTTTTACCCAATAAAAATATCCAATCAACACTCTTAAGGATGGATATTTTTATCAGTATCCATCTGTATTGAATTATCAATAAAGTTTACAGATGTTTGTTTTCTAATTTAAATATGAGACTATTTCAAGATATTTTCAAACTATTCTTGTTATATTTAAAAGTAGGACTCACTCCAATCATTTGTCATCCTTCATAACAATATTATACTAGTCTATTTTTATGGGCTAAAAATAATATACACATGTTATAGTATAACGACACGAAATATTATTCCAACTTACATTTGTCATCAAAAAGTGTATTGTTATTATGATGAAGTTTATATAATTGACTAAATAAACTTAGGTAATTATAAACTTTCTAGAGCTTTCTGAAAATAATATGTTTTGAAATTGTGGCGAAGTATAACTATTAATGAGGTTGATTTCAACCGCGGAAAACTTGTGGTTAAAAAAAATTATAATAATAAATATAAACCTTGTTTTTAAATTATAGTTAAAACCCCCTAACATTTTCAAAATCTTTATTTTTCAATTTCTGTTTTTTTTTTATTTGGCATATCATTTGTATGCTGAACAAGAATATATAATTAGTTTAACAGTGTTGGCCCAAAATATACACTTTTTACTTACCTAACCAGACATAACCTAACTTATCCTAATTTGAATATTTAGGCCTACCCAAAAAAAATCGTAATTTGCGTTTTATCGGGTGCCTACCTTCCTCCTGCGGAAATATTTCCTAAATCGTTTTTTTCTTGTGGTTAGTCAACGTAGCTTTTATTATCATTGTGCTTACGTAGTTTGGATTTCACGTAAAACTGTAGGCTCCTTAGTTGCCCTGGCTGTTGGGCTATTAATAAATTGCCCTAACTGAGGAACAGTTGAACTCAGTAAGTAACCAGACTACACTCATCCTACTCTCATATCATCATTCATATTCCCCTTAAAATACGCACAACGTTGTGTCGGCGTCTCATATGTAACAATGTGCATCACTACAGGTGATTTGGCGCGAAAGTAGTTTTTTCGCATATCTTTTGAAATTATGAAAATGATATAATAATCTCTTGTCATAGACCAAAATGGTTTACCAAATAAAAAATTAAAATAAATTATGAAAATATATGCAAAATAACGAAGATGTAACAGAATAATTAATTTAGATTTTTCAATTTTCTTTTCCGTAGAATAAAGAAGCATTTCCCAAGAAAATAAAGAAAAAAAGTCATGATTTGGGAAGTGTCTAGAGACAGAATAAATACCTAAACTAAATTTTAGGACAGTAAGAATAATTTGTCATTTACTAAAATAGTTGTGTTTTATTGAAAATCTTACTGCATTAGAAAAATCCTGATTTAGAACTTCGTTTTCCGAAAGAAAATTAGGCTTAATTATAAAATTAGCCTATATTAAATATAGCCCCTTTAAAAATGGAATTTTTTCATTTGTTCACTTTTTAAAAAGTTGTAAAAATCAGTTTGTATTTTAAAAAATTGTTTATTATTATATTTATCTTAATTTTTATGTGTAAAATAATAAAAAAAGAATATTAAAAAAAATATTTGTATCCGAGATATCATAAAGTATTCTTCATAATGAAACGTATACGTAATTGTTTATCATATAAAATGATATGTAACTACTGTATTTATATTTTCTAAACAATTATATTTTTTATGTAAATAAGTTACCTTTATATAATTTAGTTTAAATTCATCTTATAAATGACAGTACTTAATTAGGTATGTATAATTTCTATTGAAGATCTAACATATATATTGACCGTCATATTACATAAATCTTTATGATTTTAGCATCCGGCATTGTGAAAGTGTACACTAGTCTATAATACGTGGACAGTCTTTTTTGCGGATTGATTTTTAACAGCCTATATTTGATTGTTTACATCAAATTAAACTAGAAGTTGTCCAGATTACAGAAATTTATTTGTTTATACTTCCAAACCAAATTTATTGTCTATGATGGATACAGTTATAAAGTTTTGTCAAATAAAAAAAGAGTGGCAAGTATGAAGGTGCATACCGATAAACTTTATTTAAATAGTTAATAAATACTTTCATCCAACGAAAGACATCTCGGTTTGTTGAATAAAAACGTACTCCTTGAGAATTGAGTCTAGGTATGAATGACAAACTGTTGTGTTGAGCAGGCACAAGGATGTCGGGACCGGATATAAATCTAGCATTTACTACCCCTAGTAAGTGCTACAGAATTTCCTGTATGAACTAGAATCTACTAGAATTTTCTCAATAATTTGTTTATCCACATAGATTAGAGAAAATACTTACTAAATCTAGTAAATGCTTAGTATAAATACCCTTAGACAGTATTTTGGTATAGAAATATTCCCATTATATTCGTAAGAGCAAATTTTAATGTAAGTAAAGAAGAAATAAATACCAAAATATTGAGTGGATTTCAAATGAACTCCCGATTTTTAAACCAATCTAAAAATAGCCTGAAGTAACTACAAATAGGTTACCTGTTACAGAGAGGTCACTGTGGCGACAGTTACTGGCGTGTCAAAGATCACTGTTCTACAGGAACAACTTACCTCCATCCATCCGGACTAGAGCCATAATCGACTCACCCACTTCCTTCCCACAATCTTCACTGAGTAATGCCCCGATAAGATTATGGTTTGGTAAATTAAAGGCTGATTTGTCTACTTAGGGGTTCATGGAAGTTTCCTTTCTTGAGTCATACGATCAATGAATTATAACTGTTCGGAAACGATGAGCAACCGGTTTAAAGTGGGACGTTTCGCTTCACTAAAAACGCTTACACACGTGTTTCTATTTTAAGGATTCACTACATAATAATGATCTTATCGTAAAACGTAAAGTGTTGTTTGATAGGTGGAAAACTGTGCTCGTGGACCGTTAGATGATTTTGTATAAAATGAGTATTTTTGTAATTTTTTTAAAGTTAAAAATATGAAACTAGGCGATTTTAAACTAAAAACTAATAATACCAACTTATAATTTACTAGATTGGACCTTTAATAATCGTAGTGCTCACAATAACGCATGGTATCAATAAACATGAACCACTAATTTGAAATAGAACAGCACATGTTAGTTGGTTGACGATAAGATTGTTTACTTTATAGAGCTGTTGACTAACCAGCGATGGCTTGGCAGTTTGGGAATCGGACCCCTTCACGCTTTGTAAAATTTGTCCTGCGAAACCCCACCATAATGTTGATATAATGGGAATATAAAATATACAACATAAAATAAAAAAATATACAATACAATACCTCTGTACGTGTATGGTCGGTTGAGTGGGCGCATAAGAAATCTTTGTAGAACCTAAAACTATTCAAGCTTTCTGTTGAGTTATTTTATTTTTACATTATGATATAAAATGCAGAGGCTGTCGGCCATTTTGGTTTAATCCCATAAGAACAATGTTATTTTCACACCTGACATACGATCACGCCTATCAAAATAAAACAGTTGATTTCAAATGGGGTTTTCCAAACAAATTGCATTTATTAAAAATGGAATTGCGTGTTGGAAATGATTTGCGAATTCCTAATTAGTTTTGTAGAAAAATATAAAACGTATTTAGTTTGAAGTTTTTATTTTCACTTATTTTTCAAAACCAGGCGTATGTATTTAAGATATAAAAAGCAAAGCTAATGGGCAATATGATAACATTTAAAATTACTCCCCATACACAATGTTGGTTAATAAGTGACGAAAAAAATGTATTCGCAAATAATATTGATTTTATGGGATTAAAACTAACATGGCCGACTGACTTTGCAGACTCTTAACATAAATTGGTACATACAAAGCTATGTACTGTTGTGAGATATACTGGTAAATTAGTTAGAGATTTATAGCACTTCATGCGTTTTTAAATGAAAAAGTGTCTTTTTTGTTTTTTTCCAAACGTGTAGATGTTTTTCCAATATGAACAATCCAAAGCTAACAAATAACAAACAATTTGATATGGTCAGATAAGGAGCATTCAAAGGAGTTAAATAAGACACTTTTTACTTAACGAGATTATAAAATATATAAATCGTGAAATAAAAACAAATCTTTATTACTATTATTATTATTTTATTATAAAATCCAAATACCACTCACTCACTGACAGACTGATCACGAAACCTCAAAAACCACCGAACGGATTTACACGAAATTTTAAAGGAAGTTAGCTTTAATATTAAAGGAACCCACTAAGAAAGGATTTTTCAAAATTCCATTCCTAAGGGATACAAACAGCCCCTCAATATTTTCTTTTTCCCATAAGTATATATTGAATTGATTTTAGTAAACTAATAACAGCTGTTTTGTAAATAAATAAACGTGTTCATTTTGTATATTTGACATTGCCCTATTGATGCATTGAGAGTTTAATCTTCAGCTGTTAATAAAAAAAAAACAAATTAAATAAAAACTTCAAACGTATAGGCTAAGTAACCCTATACTAATAAATAGGTAGCAACGCAAATAGTGTAAGTGAAATACTGTAAATACATTTACTATTGTCAGTTTACTTTATACAGTTAATCGACTATTTATTTTTAGTCAAAAGTCTCATGCCGAGGCCGAAGTGTATCGTGCCCGAGGTCGTCCATCATTTGCGCAGAATTATTAACCGTTGTAAAATATTCATAAGGGTCTGCTAATCACCTTCCATCAGTTGCGCAGGGTCTAGCCCAGTTAGTACTGAGGGTAGTAAATCCCACATACCAAATATTTTTAAACAACCCCGCAGTAAACCTACCCCGCGTTTCTATACATTATGCGCACAGAGCACTGACCTATAGTGGTTTATCACTTAACTTTGTTTTACATTCAAAGGGTGGCAACAATCTTCAGTCTGCTTACAGATGTTTTGCTGTAAATATCATAGTTGTTGTTAGTAATTAATAGTATATTTTTAATAGTTTTTATTAGTGTTATTAGTATTGACCAGTAAAAGCTTACAAAAATCAATTTGGAAAAAACTGATATGCTTAATTTTATAAAATGTGTTTTGAATAGAGCATGTGCAAGAAAGTGAGTCATGCTCGTGCATCGCCAATGCAATAGGCCAGCTTTCGTTTGATATGCATATCCGTACAGAATATAGTATAAAGTTTTTTTATTGCAATTTTATATGTCATCCTTGTCTTTGTTTATTACTAAAAACTACATTATATTATACTATTACATAATATAATGTAGTTTTACAGTTGTTGTAACACAACTTTTTTTACACAAAATTAAAATATTTATTTATTGTGTAATTTGTATAACGATGGATATAAACACACACGCGCGCGCACGCATGCACACAAATTAGATATATATTAGTTCTTATCTTTAGTGGTAGTGAAGTTTAACTGTATTTACGATATTTACATATTGTTTATTGAACCCGTTGTCTCCTATTGTCCACAGCGACAAGAGTGACCAACCGAGCGAACAACAGCGATGGTTGTTCTAGTCCGATGCAGAATCAAACTACTGAATTAATCTAGTATAATGGCTGCCTGCAGCTGTGGATAAAAATATAAAATCATCGTGTTAAAAATGTGTGAAAATACTTTGTGATATGGAACAACAGGTTAAAATAAACAAAATAGTTCCTTTAATAATAGGCCTATGGTTTATCCCGCATAGTTTAGCTTGGGTTTTTATTGTAAAACGTCATAATTCAAAAACGGTTTCGCCTACAGCGTTGTAATTTTAAATGGTTGTATGTATGATTAGTATCTAATATTTTACTTGAATAAAAATAAATCCATTAGTTTAGACATTCAAAATGTACTTTTTGCTATTTTATTTTAATATAAAACATTTTAAATGCCACCATTTTTAAACGAAAGGTAGATTGTTTTTATTGAAGTGGAACTAGTTAGCTGCTAATTAAACACACAACTCTGTAACATTACAACTCTGTAACATTACAACTCTGTAACATTACAACTCTGTAACATTACAACTCTGTAACATTACAACTCTGTAACATTACAACTCTGTAACATTACAACTCTGTAACATTACAACTCTGTAACATTACAACTCTGTAACATTACAACTCTGTAACATTACAACTCTGTAACATTACAACTCTGTAACATTACAACTCTGTAACATTACAACTCTGTAACATTACAACTCTGTAACATTACAACTCTGTAACATTACAACTCTGTAACATTACAACTCTGTAACATTACAACTCTGTAACATTACAACTCTGTAACATTACAACTCTGTAACATTACAACTCTGTAACATTACAACTCTGTAACATTACAACTCTGTAACATTACAACTCTGTAACATTACAACTCTGTAACATTACAACTCTGTAACATTACAACTCTGTAACATTACTACTCTGTAACATTACAACTCTGTAACATTATAACTCTGTAACATTACAACTCTGTAATATTACAGAGTTGTAATGTTACAACTCTGTAACATTACAACTCTGTAGCTAAAACTCATTTTGAGTTAAGACCATAAAAAAATATAGAGATAATAAAAAAGCAAGATAAATTGTATAAGTTACTCTTATAGGAATCGTTTTTTGTTTATTTTAACCTGTTCTTCTATGGAAATTCAAAATATTCTGCACATTTTTAATAAGCAATAAGCAATAAGCAATTTATTGATCCGTTAAACATGCAGTTACATGCAATTGGACAGGTCAATACATAATTAAAGTACATAAAAAATTGCAATCAAGTTTAAATAGTATATACTACAACGATTATCTCAATAAGTAATAAAACATTATGTCTAAATATAAATATCTATATGCAGAGATTGAGGCACACATGCTCAATTGTAGCAAAAAAATACAATAATTTAAGCTAATAATTTTGGTAAATATACTTAATACATGCAAGGATTACAGCAATTCATTCACTGTTAAAACAAAAAGATTGATTTAGGTGGATGCTCAATTAAAAAAGCCACTGACAGTTTCAGTAGGAAGTGTAAAAATTCATTCATAGAGTAGAGAGGCCAAGCCAGAAGAAGCCTTCTGAGGCCACTTTTGAATTTTGAAAGATCTTGGTTCCTAGCAATACAGGGCAGAGCGTTAAACAGTCTAATGCAGAACATATCACAGTTCACTTGTGATTTTTTTCAATCTAACAAAAGGTACATCTATTAAATGCCTGTTTCTAGTATCATAGTCATGCACATCACCCCTACATGTATAGCCAGAAGCATGCCTGCTTTTAAAATTATATAATGTAATAAATATATACAAGCTGTAAACTGTCATTAACTTTTCAGAAATGAATATTGGCCGACAGTGAGCATCGTAAGCTGCTCCAGATATAATCCTAATAGCTTTCTTTTGCAGAAGAAAAACATTGTTGATATTAGATGCATTTCCCCAAAGCCTAAGACCATAAAGTAAAGTACTCTGAAAAAAGGCCATATAGGCAGTTCTTAGATAATCCTGGGGTACACTAGATTTTAGATTTCTAAGGAGGTACAAAACTCTTGATAACTTAGTGCACACAGTTAAGATTTGAGAATTCCAGGTAAGTTTTACATCCAAGGTCAATCCAAGCAGTTTGACAGTATTACAAAGGTTTGTATCAAGTGGAGGAATCTTCCCAAGGGAAAAAATTAGCTTTTGAGTTTTCTCATGATTCAAAAACAAGTAATTAGCTTGGAACCAGGCAGAAACTGTATCTAAGGAGTGGCTCATGTCATCGTAAAGTGAGTTACAACTACGATTTGAGTGCACCAGAGTGGTGTCGTCAGCATAGGATGTTACACTGGAACCAGTATTATAACTTAGATCATTTATCATTATTATAAATAATAAAGGGCCCAGGACTGAGCCTTGGGGTACGCCATAAGGGACAGCCTTGATCTGAGATCCCTGGCCATTAACAAAAACAGCCTGTTCACGGCCACCAAGATAAGAGCGGAAGAAATCCAACTCGCTAGTACCAACTTTATAGTGCTGTAGTTTCTTTACTAAAAGGTCGTGGTCAATTGTATCAAAAGCCTTACTAAGGTCACACAGGGTGACCCCAGTAAGACTATGGGCTTCAAAACCATTCAAAATTACTCTAACAATATTTTCAACGGCATCAATAGTGGATAAACCACTCCGAAAACCAAACTGGGTGTCCGTGAACAAACCATTCTCCTCAAAGTAAGTATATAATTGACCATGAACAACATACTCAAAAATCTTAGAAAATATAGGTAAAATACTTATAGGTCTAAAATTGCTCACAAGATCAAATGATCCTTTTTTATGAACAGGCACAGTCTTGGAAACTTTTAATTTCTTAGGAAAGACACCTTCCATGAGGCAAGCATTTATACAAAAGGTCAGAGGGCAAACAATGTAATTAATGACTAATTTAATAAAGGAATTAGACAAACAATAGACATCTCTACTAGTAGAAGGTTTCATGCTACTTACAATTTCAAGTAATTTATCACATGAAGTTGGAACAAAACTGAACTTAGTGGCAGGTGAGGGAACGCTATCCATCATATCTAAAGCAGAGATGGTGGGAGTACCAATTTCATCTCTTAACTTTTGCACACTATCTACAAAATAATCATTGAATTGATCAGGAGACACACTACTAACTCCAGGCTGGAAAGGTGTTGACTCTTGGCGAATTATTTTCCAGGCTGCAGAGCATTTCCATGCTGAAACCTTTCCAGGCTGAAACCTTTTGGTTTCAGGATTACAACTAGGATCACTTTTCATTTTGTCATAAATGAATAGTAACCATTTCTTCTTATGAAGGAGGGAATCATTTAACCATTTAGGTTTTTGTCTCTTCCCCATGCAACTTACAGTTTTGGCAGGAAAGCAATCATAAAACAAACTTACAAACTTATCAAGGAAGAGCTCAAAATTTTCTTCACAATTATTTGAAATAAGAATGCTATTCCAGTTAATGTTTTCTAATAAAAACAGGAAATGATCAATTTTGTGGGCTGGCAAAGGTCTCACCTCAATTAACCTGTCAGCCAAGGGAAACACGCTCCGATTGTGCGTTACTTCCAGGTAGACTCCAACATGGTCACTTAGAGGATAAGTACAAACATCAGCACAAATATCAGTATTATTAGGGAAGTCAGTGGCAATATTGTCAATGCAAGATTTACCATGAGTAGGCTTAAAAATTAAGCAATACAAATTAAGAGATCTAAGGAGATTTTCAAAATATACAGTCTTAGGATCTTGCCTTAGCAAAACATCAACATTAAAGTCACCTCCAAGGACTACTCTATTATTTGACCTAAAGTTGGCCAGAGACAGGACCAATTTCTCGAGAGCATCAAGGAAAAGCTGAATGTCTCCCTGAGGAGATCTATAGGCTACAATAAGTATAATACTAAGGCTTTTGAGCAATACACATGCAAATTCATGGTGAAACTCAGTGCAATAATCCACAACATTGATTTCCACACAAGTATGTACAGGGTCATTTGCCACAAATACTGCCACCCCACCATGTATATGTCGGGAGCGACAAAAGGCAGATACAAGACTAAAATTAGGAATATTTTTACAGGCCAATGCTTCAGTACACAGCCAATGTTCCGAAAAACATAAAACATCGTATGACTCAGTGGCCAAAAAGGCTTCAATTTCAAGAGTTTTATTGCTAAGGGATTGAATATTATAAAATAGAAATCTACTGTTGCTTAGGCTTAAAGAGGTCTTAAGACTAACTTCTGGTCCTACATTGGATTTCGACACTACTTCACTGGTTCTTCGTGGAACGAGACTGTCACGTTTTTTGGAGACTCTGGGTCAGTATTAGCCTCTTGAGGTGGTTGCTTGAGGGCCTCTGCAAAGCTCTTGTGCTGAAGGGTCTATACTAGATTTAGCCAATTTATTGGCGGACCTGTAACTTGTGAAGAGGCTATTTTGCCTGCAAAAACTTGTCTGCATATCAGTGTGGACTCTAGAAGTTTAAAGAATTGTGCTTGCCTATTAATTTAATGATGGATTGGAGTTTTATCCAGTAGCTTTAGTCACTGTTTAAAACCACATTCCAGGCAACAATAAGCCGACATATTATCAAATACGCCGACATTCTGCGCAAATGATGTAGTATACCTGGGGGTCCAACCAAGCTCTCTGTGCATAAGATGGAAACCCTCTACCTGGCTTTCTACATTCTGCGCAAGTGATGCCCGCCCGTGCCCGAGCGCACGAGTGTCGGGTTTGGCACGCGAAGCGTGAAGGGGTATCTCCTAGTAAATCATATAAAGAACCATTTTAGCTGAACTCTTTGACTTCTACAAAAGAGAACATGTAGGAAATCTCAAGTGAGATGTTACGAATGTAAATATACATCGTTGAAAAAGGGGCTGACATAAACAAATGTGTTTCATTTTTCCTTTTCTGACTGAGAGAATATTGACTCTTAAGTTCTAACCTCTCTTCTTCAGCGTTAGTTAGAGTTGGAGAGTTAACTTAGAGAGGATTTTAATGTGTTCGACTTTGCCTCTTAATTTCGTTCATTTCATTTCACCCAAGGATTATTTTGTGCCTTGATTTTCACACCACCACAACTGTACTTGTGTAAAAATTGCTGCCCCCTAGATGAGTCCAACTACTTCAACAGATTATATTTTCTCCAATTATGGTTGTGGATGAAAAATTCGATAAGACGAAAAATATATATTAGTTAATGTTTAATTAAATACAATTACTTATTTATCTTACCTTTGATAAATAAATAGGTAAATAATGAACCAAATAAGTTCAGTATTTCAGTTCATACACCAGAACTAATAATATTATGAAGGAAGTAAAATTTTTTTCAAAGTAATTTTTTAAGGAATAAGGTAGACTGACCTACTTTTTCCCATTGATCTGTGCGAAGAACAACTTTGCCATTTGTATTTAGCAGAACTGCCCGAAAATCTGAAAGCATATACCAGATGTGGGTAAAATAAACTGTAATAGACAATTTTAAAATTTCTGGAGAGCAGAATTTAGACAGCTTATGTAAAGCATAAATGACGAAACTCTGAGCTTTAATTTGCTTTCAAACTTAAAATAACTAAGTAATAATTTTCAAACAGATTGTAGTGTCCACCATGTTATATTCTTTAAGGAAAAATGATGCTGGAGATTTTGCTTAATCTAATTTGCTTTTTACTGTGATATTTGTGTTTGAGAACACGTTTTTATGAGTGAAATGGCGCGTGAATCGTCTTTAACCTGTCACTCTAGCGAGAGTAATAATAATAATAAAATAATTTCTTGTGGATGGATGACAGTTTGATTCATTGCAATTAGTTTGGTATAAGTCTCATTGAATAATTCAAAAACGTTAATGAGAAATGAATTTTTTTGTAATTATTTGCAAACTTGGTTACGACAAACGCTTGACAAAATTTCTTTAAACCTATATTAATTGAGTTATTTAAGTGACACTAAAATCGTATTCTCGTATTAAATAGAATTTTCTTGAACCAGGAAAAAAGATTAAAGAGATTTCGAAACTAGATTGTCAACAAGGCGGCGGTGATACCACACGCACATTGTACAGTCACTGGCTCAGTGCGCTTTCACACGATCCGGCGAGCGCCGTGCGGTGATCGCCTGATGCGGCGTTGGGCTATGGGAGTAGATAAGTCTCTCCACACGAGATCCGTGGAGCATTTCCATAGGTTGGATGGAGTTCCTCATGTTTGTATCTTGTTTTTGCAGCTTGTCTTTCAGTTTGTCATAAAGTTCATCAAATGATTTGATTGACATGCGAAAGTACGAAAACAATCTTTCCTCACTGTTCCGCAATGAATTGAATAAAATTTTGAAGGACCCAGAAGTATTTCGATTTTGAGGCAATGGGTGAATCCAAAACCGCCTATTTTTTCTTCTTGTTCGCCGTCTCCATAGCAAGTACATAGCTAAAACTTTCTTCTTCCGCGATGTTAACTTTTAATAGCTTAAGCCTCAACTGAACAGTCAAAATGCGGGAGCGCCGCGCGGCGCGCGCCGGACGAAACCAACATCGCGTGAAAACATCATGCTTGCGGCGCGGCGGGCGCCGCACGGCCCGCGCCGGATCGTGTGAAAGAGCAGTCAGCTCTGGCCTCTTCCATTGCAAACACTTCTTGTCAATTACTAATAGAACATTAACTAAAATTTGTAAGGGCCTAAACATTATAATTGCAATAAAAACTGAATTATATATACACTGAATCCTATAGCATTATTGTCACATCTAAATAAAAAAAAACTTGTAATATCACTAAAACTAAATTACTATAATAAACAAAACTAGTGGTTAAACTGTACTAAGCACTGTTAAATCGATTAAGAACTGAACACGAACACACCTCAAAGTCAACTAACTCACCTTATTTCTTACTGGAGGAACATTTCTTATCTGGAAATATTGTCGATCTGTTGTTTGTTGTTAACATTATTTTAAGCTCGGACTGGACATCCGGTCTCCATTTTCCCTTGAGTATACCTTACGCGTCCAACACAGCCTCCATGTAAACGAATTATGGAGTTACTTCATCAACTCTTCATTATTTTTCTGCATGTTTTATTAGTGCCATAGTATTATTTTAGTAATACATAAATAACACAGTTTAATGTCTGCTCAAAGAAATTTTGTCCACTGTTTGTCGTTACCGAGATTGCAAGGATTTACAAAAAAGAAAAAAAAATTTCTCATTAAGTAGTTTTCAATCTAATCAAATGAATCAAACTGTCATCCATCCACAAGAAATTATTTTATTATTATTATTCTAGATACAGTGACAGGTTAAAGACGATTCACGCGCAATTTCACTCATAAAAACGTGTTCTTAAACAAAACTATCACAATACAAAGTAAATTAGCTTAAGCAAAATCTCCAGCATAATTTTTCTTTAAGGAATATAAAGTTGTGGATACTATACAATAAGTTTAAAAATTATTACTTACTTATTTTAGGTCTGACAGCAAATTAAAGATCAGAGTTTTGTCATTTCAGACCAGCGGCGCGAGGCCGTTCCACCAGTACCATAGTTATTATATTCGGACTATAAACAAGTCACAAGATAATTAATTAGTAGTGGGTAAACAATAAAAACGTTTTTAATTAGCAATGCAAAGTAAAATTCAACCATCGTTAATTTAAACAATTATAAATCCAGTAAAAAATCGAAAAGATGATTTCAACAATGGACATTTTAATATACATTTTATTACTATAAGTCTCCATTAAGTAAAATTTTCATTAAATTTTTCCAGTGCAAAAGAAGGTGGTAGAAATACAGATAATGGGCTCGCCTTAATCGAACCTCTGACCACACCTGATTCGAGCCACCTATTCAAACCTTGAAATTACTGAATCGGAAATGAAGTATTCCACTATTTTAGTAACGCTTCATTATAACTAACTGTATTTATCAAGTTACCCTATATGTAATACGGTGTTGCTAGTCTTATTTTGATTAAGTCATGTAATTGTCACTACCATAACTACTTTAAGAACAGTTAGTATTACTACGTACACTTACTACGTACTGAAAGTACACTTATTTGAGCCATACATTAATTTATATGAGTTAACCTAAAGATTATTTTATTCTTATAGTAAATGTCACTATGTTGTTCTAGTGCTGCATTTATATTAAACCGTAGTCAACAGTTTTAATTCAAGAGATGTAATTTAAATTCGTATATATAAACTATTAATAATATTAATAAAAACATGAAGTACTCTTTATTATTTTATTTCACACTCAGTGAACTTTTGGAGTGGATCTATCCACTCCCATAGTTCAGAAGTCACGTGATCGAACGAACCTACAAAACATGAATGAATTTGTTTCTGATGCGAAGGGAACTCTGCCTTAATTGTGTATCTCTCTCAACTAAAAGCTATACAGAATTTACTTACTGTTATTATTTTATTAAAAGATATTTCGGCTCCTAAGACCGTTCTCCTCCAATTATACCATTATACAATTAGCCTACATGACAATAAGTGAAACTGTACCCTAGAGCTCAAAACCACTACTGTATATCTATATAGATATTTTGTTTACAAGATCAACTGTAATATTTATAGGCTAAATATAGACATGGTTAAAAAAATGACATATTATTGATAGACTATATCTTTTAATATTAAAAATACTAACAAATAAAAATCAATAACAGAATATTAAACATAGGCCTAATAGAATAATGTAGGAAAAAATTAGAAAAGAAAGTTAGAAACTAGGTAAAATAATGATTTTAAAATCGTTCAAATCATTTAAATTTGAATGAAGTATGTATATCGCTTACTTACAAACACGCTTACGCCGGTACTTTAAATCCGACGCCTTCACAAATGTTAAATCACTGATTTTTTTAGTTTCCGCCTACTCCACATTTTTTTCAATAAACAACACTTTTTCGCGAGTTTTCTTTCCCTAGTGGCGACTATCGATCTATACAGGGTGTCCCTGAACTCCCTGAGGGTATCATTAGGTATTGATTATGGGTAAAAAACAAGAAATAATATCACATTTAAACATTGCAAATCACCTCCGGTACCCGTACAGCTGCCATTTTGTATTTTTTACAAATTATTTTTTATTTTTGAAACTATTTGAACCATAGAGTTGAAATTTGGTATACACATTAATAAAATCATTTTATTACTGAAATAAGAAAATCAAAAACCTTTTTTTAATCATTTTCAAAATGGCGGCACTTGGAATTTTTGATCCTTAATAACTTTTGAAAGGTAAGGAATACAAAAGAATCACAAGAATACCTTTTTTTCAAACTAAATTTTCAATCCGAAAAAGTAAAGTTGAATGAAATTGGATGACAAACAAATGAGATATGATTTGTATTGTATGATGAGATATTTTTGTATTTAATAATTTACGCGTCAATGTGTGCAGCCCTGCTGCCGTGCCGCGCGAGTCAATCACAACAATACATCAGCGATATATTCTGATTAATTTCATCCAAAAAATTACAGTTATGTAATTTGTGATGTTATTGAAATAAAAATAACCCCAGCAGGCAATGGGAAAACATTTTCAGATGTTTTTGTTGTTATTAAATTAAAAATTAATTTCAACCTAAGTAGTGCACTAAAATCTAAAATTGTTATAAAGTCTAGGTTGGTAGAATTGTTCAAGTTGTTGGAATTACTAATGAAGGAAATTAATTTGCTGCTGTGTTTGAGCTCACGTTTTGAGCATAGTTAGTATTGTGAAAATAAATTTAATTTAAGTTTCAATTTATAATCTAATGCTTTTTTAATTGTACTTGTTTCATGTCTACTAACTGCTTTGCATCACAAATAAATTTTACTACAATTTTAGTTTTTAGATACTTCTTAAGGTTAAAATTAATTTTTAATTTAGTAACAACGAAAATCATCTGCAACTTTTTTCTCGTTGCCTACTAGGGGTATTTTTATTACAATAACATCACAAATCACTTTACTGTATTGTTTTGGATGAAAGTAATCAGAATAGATCGCTGATGTATTGTTGTGGTTGACTCGCGCGGTACGACACCAGGGCTGCACACATTGACGCGTTAATGATTAAATACAAAAATACTCAAATCTCATGTGTTTGTCATCCGATTTCATTCAACTTTACTTTTTTGGATTGATAATTTAATTTGGAAAAAAAGTATTTTTGGGATTTGTTTATATTTCTTACCTTTCAAAAGTTATTAAGGATAACAATTTCAAATTGCCGCATTTTGAAAATAATCAAAAAAGGTTTTTGATTTTTTTTCATTTTAGTAAGAAAATGATTTTCTTAATGTGTATACCAAATTTTAACTCTATAGGTCAAACAGTTTCAAAAGTAAAAAATAATTTGTAAAAAATAAAAAAGGCGGTTGTACGGTTACCGGAGATGATTTGGAATTTTTTAAAATATGATATTATGTCTTTAATTAAATTTATTTTCACACTACGAATTATGCTCAAAACGTGAGCACAAACACCGCAGCAAATTAATTTCTTTCACTAATAATTCCAACACCTTCAACAATTCTACCAACCTAGACTTTATAACAATTTTAGATTTTAGTGCACTACTTAGGTTCAAATTCATTTTTAATTTAATTTACAACAAAAGCATCTGCAAATGGTTTCCCGTTGCCTGCTGGGGGCATTTTTATTACAATAACATCACAAATCACCTTACTGTAATTTTTTTGGATGAAATTAATCAGAATAGATTGCTGATGTATTGTTGTGTTTGACTCGTGCGACACGACACCATGGCTTACATTAACGTGTAAATGATTAAATACAAAAATACTCAAATCTCATTTGTTTGTCATCCGATTTCATTCAACTTTACTGTTTTGGATTTAGTTTGCAAGCTTTTGTAGCTTTAACTCATGTATAATCATGTTATTTCTGCTTGATTACACAATTAGCACGCCTGACATAGATTTGGACATGTGGAAGGGGGAGATTTAAAAACCCCCTGAAAATGACCTGGGAATTGGCTCGATTTAGGTCTGCCTCAGATAACCTCCCTTCTCACCTTAGTCGCAGAGGTACAATCGAACAGATATTCGATGGAACCATTGGTTTGTGTGATTGTGTGCATTGAGGAGATCATCATCTCTTCCCACACCCACCCATCGTATCTCACTCCGCAGTACACATCTAGTGATGACAATTTTATAAGTTTACTTTACGTTCCACTTGACATGTGAGACGACCTTGGGGTGGGGAGTAAGCATGATCATGGGCTGACCAAATACCCAGTAATGAGCCCAATGGGTTTCCACTGACGCATGGATGACCTTCCAAACCGACCCACCTTGCTAGCCACTCAACTGTTCTGGTCTCTTCCATTCCAGCTCTCTGCCTCAGCATCCCCAAGCTGCCTCACCTTCCTCACTGAAGAGACGCTTGTGGCCTGTAATAGCCGCAACTTCCTGCTGCAATTTCACAAACCTGATCTCCCCCCCCCCTCCTCCAATGTGCGTATATCAAAGTATTACTAAATGATAGTTGTTCAACTTGTTTTGACGTGTGATACTTGAAATGCACTTAGATACCTAGTTCGAAATAAAATAACACCTGACGACGATAAGAGTTTCCCACCTGTCGAAACTTAGTGATAGTAGACAATATGTTCAGTTCTTACAGCTTCCGCTTAACGTTTGCTTTCACTATGAACACTAAACTCTTCTAGAGGAGTATGATATCTGTGTTAGATGGGTGCTAGATTGTTTTATATACTCAGGTGAAAGAACTCAGTAGCTTTGGTAATTATTCTATTTATAAATATGACTTTCTAATGATCAGTTGACCATAGTTAGACTACACGCAAGACTACTAATAACCTACTTCACAACTGCCAGTCAATGTCCAAATGGTAAATACAAGGTGTACAAAGAAGTTGCAGTAGATGATTTGCTTGAGAATGAAAACTGGAGGATCATGCATTGGATTGTGCATATGGCTTCACTAGTGGGTTGTTGAGTACGGTCAACAAGTCCACTATCTGGCCAGCAAAAGTTTGATCACTTGGACCCTATACAAATAACCTCGTGTATGAAAGAGACACACTCAAAATATGAAAACAACTTTTATTGTATTTTGAAAGTTGTTTTTTGGTGTCGGAATCTTTATGTTTGTTATATTTGCTTTTTGTTGTGTTTTTCTTTGAATACTTATTGTTGAACCTGTTTTTGGTTTTGAGATATATCTGTTCTTCATATATCTATAGGAATCATAAAAATAGCATTATTATTACTATTAATATTAAATTTGGCTTATTTTGTTTACCTGTTCTTTTGTATACTATAAGTATGTACTTTATACGTATTATTAATTTATTTGTACTAAACTGGTACTTCACAATTAGAAGTTGTAAATAAATAGACATTTCTGAGAAATTCACATGTATAATTTGGATAAATGTAGTGTTAACTTTTAAATTACGAGTATTTAGACACCGATCACCAAGATTGGGGTGAATAAATGAGATGAGTATACATGAATAGTGTAGTCATTGTTACTACTAAGATCGAATGTTTCTCAGGGAGAGCTTAGGTATTTTTTAATAGCCCAATAGTCAGGGTAAGTAAGGGACCTGCAGCTTTACGTGTAATCCGAACCACTTACCAATGGTAGTAGTTTGATTTTCAACTAACTGACAAGCCTGATAGTTATCTTCCTTAAACAACATTCGGACCCTGCGTACCACCCAACACGGACACTCAACACTTGAGTTCATACCTTGTCAGTAGTGAGAGAACCTATCTCCACACCACTCAAGTGCCTGGAGCTGCACGACTAGTGCCGACAGTGTACAACTGCTAGTAGATTAAAAAGGACAATTAAGTCTGCAAACAATACATACCCTGGTAATTCCAGTTTGCACCTGGTAATTCACTAAAGGTAAATACTTAATTACTTTACGCGATGAGGCCCAGAGGACCGCTCGACGTCACCACTAGGTCTCTACATTGTCGTCTGTCCGCCAGTTCGGCCAGGCTCCCAGTTGTTGTAAGTCTTTCCTTACTCCACCCACCCATCTCTTACGAGATCTCAACACTAGTCTTCTTCCTTCCACTGCCATATCCATAGTCATCCTAGGAAATCTCTCCTCATTCTAACCACATGTCCAGCCACTACAATCTCCTGCTCCTTAAAACTCCTATAATATTTGGTTTTTGATACAAATTGTATAGTTCTTCATTATTCTTCGGTTTCTAAGTCAAGAACTGGGCCAAAAACCTTCCGTAGCACTCTTCTTTCAAATATCAGGAGTCACTCAGGCCTGTGTTATGTGTGCTCCGTGTTTGGCAACCATACAAAAGAACGGGACAAATCAACGTTTTGTACAGTCTTAATTTAAGTTCACAGGAAATGTTTCTTGAGCTTAGTATTTTATTAAGTGCATTGAGGCTTCTATTTACTGCTTACAATCTGGATTTTATTTCTATTTCAATGGAGGAGTTTTAGGTCAATATGGTTCCTAGTTATTTAACCTCTTGATCTCTCTTGGAGCATTTATTGCCAATTGAAATGTTTCTATCACGATTTATTCTCCTGCCAATAATTAAATATTCAGTTTTTGAAGGGTTGACCGATAATCCAATGTTACTTGCTACTATTTCTAATGCTTGTAATCTAAGAATTTTTAATCTCCTGTAATTCTTTCTACGACTTGTCGATTAGATCACAGTCATCTGCATGTGCTAAAAATATAAACTCCTTCCATTAATTATCACACAAATTTTTTTAAATTGTGCTTGTAAATTTTCCTCTTATTTTCTCTATAATTAGATTAAATAAGATCGGAGATAGTCCACCCCCTGTCTCAATCCAGTCCTAATTGTAAAACTTGATGTTACTTTATTCCCCAACTTAATTTTGGCTTCTGTTTCAATGAGACAAATCTATATCAGACTCACAAGTTTCTTGGGTATGCCGAACTCAGTTAGTATCTTAATCAAACTTCCTCTAGGTACACTGTCGTATTGCTTTCTGAAAATCCACAAATAAAAGATGAAGTCTACAATTGTACTCATACATTTTTCCACAATCATAATTGCTTAATTATAAATATGTTATCAGTGGTAGATTTCCCTTGTTGAAAACCTCCTTGGTATTCGCCAATTATATTGTCTATGAAAAATTTATTTTACTTAATATGCACTTTGAAATTATTTTATAGCAAATATTTATTAGGTTTAAACGCAGTTCATCATATCTTCCTTTATATAAATAGGGTTTTTATGAATGACTATATTAAGGCCACACGCCATTCATCTGGTAATTTGTATTATTTAGGTTCTACAAACACAGATAATTCTACACGCCATTCATCTGGCAGAAATTTATAAATCGCACTCCATTGTCATTACTATTATTGTGTGAATTAGGTTTTCCAACTGTTCCACCGAACAAATTTTCTTTTCCTAATTTTGCATTAGGGTTTCCTAAAATAATTTTGTAGTAGTCTGGTGATATTCCATCTACCAATGTCTCCAAGTCATCATAAAAAAGGTCTTTAAGTTCATCATCAGTATCCTCAGTTGGCGCATGGCAATTAATGAATGCTACCTTCTTTTCTTGAAATTCCATAATTAATTAATAGTGACATTCTCGGACTTAAAGCCCTTGATGTTACTTGCTAAACTTTTCCTTAGCATGAAACCTGTCCCTAATGTGTGATTCTCATTCGATGCTTCATAAAGTAAAACTGAATTTTCCACTTTTATTGGGCCAGTTTTTTCCCACCTAATTTCCTGTGACGCTAATATTACTTGACCCCATTTTTCTATTTCTTTGTGGTCATACCCAGCAAGGTACCAGTTAATTAGCTGAATTTATAGTATTTTTACTTTTTTTACAGTTTGTTAACGCCATAACAAGTTGGCAAAGGTTTATTGTACATGACGATTAGGTTAGGACTCTAATACAGAACCTGGTTCAAATGGCGTTTTAATGATACAAATTGCAAATGGGTTTATTTTTCACATACGCCTGATATAAAAAACTACAAATGTCATGAGTCATTCGATTCATCTTATCAGAGACATCAGCTTAGTAACTGTCTTATCAGATGCTCTCGACAATCACCAGTTAATGGAACATAACACCTTTCCGTGTCATAATAACACATTTTCTTACAGTCTGTAATGACATGTTGTGTTTTATAGTAGCCTGTTACAGCTGTCTGTTGGTGGCATCTACATGTGCGGCCAGTCTAGCTTTCGATGTGATCCCAACCGGTGACGAAATCCCAATGAGCAACATATTTTTCAGTCAGATGGTGTTGGTGCCGTTTCGCTCGTGTCCACCAGGCCAGCGGAGAGATTTCTTGGGTAGGTGTCGGGATGTTATTTAAGAAGAAACATATACATCTATCGTATACATTATGTCTAAAACTGTGAGCGAAGTACGTTGAAGGAACAGGAAGTATGGCAGCGAACAATTTAGTTTTAAGATGATTTCAAAATCGGCTTTAAGACTAAAGAAAGAAAATAATGTATTTTATGGTATCATACGCAAATCTACTATAACCATTTTTTTTAGATAAATTTAAAACAGCTTAAAAAGAACTTCTGTTAACATTTGGATTGCTTAAACAATTAAATTTAATTTCCAACATGTGTTATTTAATTACCTCAATTAAGTCTGTGCCGTAAAAAACTTGTAAATTTGAATTTTATTTGTTACTGAAGGGATTATTAACTATAAATAATGATTTAATTTTTTATATTTCAAACATCATCACTTGAAACAATAGTTATATGAAAAAATCATTATGTTATTATTATTGATATTATTTATAATTCCTTGACAAAAGGTTTTTGCCAATTTAGTGGTCTTGTATTGTAATCCAGCTACGGCAATGCGTTGTCATCGACTTTAACACTTCTAGTTAAATATACAGGGTGGAAAAAAATTGGAAACACTTTCACAACTCTTTTATGACTTTACTGCTAAAAGTGGAATCTTGCACGTCATCATGGTTACAAAGAACACACTTGCTGACGCCATTAACATTTCATCTTTTCAGGGGGACGGCCCAAGTGGACTTGAACGAAAATCTTTAATGTAAGCCTAGGTCTACTCAATAAAAAAATAATTGCCTCAAATCGGACTTCGAAAGTAGTGGCCATCCGGTACTGTACTAAGCTTGTCATTAGCTAAAATCGGACCAGTACTACATGGTTTGGGTCCACGTAAATCTGGAGTTCTTTAGGGATACGGTATTGGGTTGTTGATAAATGGTTCTTTATAAAGAACAGTCGATCTTATTATTAACAAGTCTAAACAGTCCATCCACACTCATGTAATAATTCATATTCACCTTACGCACAAGCTGTGACAAGGTAAAATTATGCTTCTTCTGAAAAATCTCTGTTTGAAAACACCGTTGGACGTAAGACCATTACAAAATATTTTCTGAGGGCGAGTTGGCCTGCAAAGACTAACTTACGTTGGTTGGGTGAAATAGTCTGTTTGATCAGTTTTGATCTAGATGTGGGGATTGCCACTTACAAGAATAATTATACGTTGTGGAATCGGTGAAACCATAGAGAAACGTGAGGATCGGACCAGTCATTGAATCGGAGATAACAGTAATGAAATACTATTAAGACTGATTAGCCTTATCACTCGAGTTCAGTTTAATGATTTTTTTATTGTGGCACGTTGTGAAATTATAATTGCTCCTACATATAATTTCAGCGACTAATTCCGTTTAAGTTAACGGATTTCCTTGAATAATATTGCAAGAAATTACATCACCTGTAAAGAGTTAAGATTGTGTACAAGAATGAACTGCCTTATCAGTCCCTCAGTGAGTATTAGCAAACTGTTTCTTCTACCGCCAAAACAGATTAGATAAGATCGTTCTCCCATTGCTATTGTTGCACATGTACAAAGATTTAGTGTGTATTTCTTAAGGCAGGAAATAATACATAGAGCTTAGCTTAGAGCTATTTCCAAATGAGAATGGCAAAGAGTTTCTTTATGAGTCTTTGGACTTTAGTTGTATTGTATGACAAAATGGTTGCATCAGTGGAAATGGAGAAGCAAGTTGTTTTAAATTCGTTTGCTAAGAAATTTGACAACAGTGATCTAAATAGAATTATCGATGTACCAACCAGGTCGTGTCCTGAAGGCGAAAGGAGGGACTTTCAAGGAAATTGTCGACCATACTTTCGAGATCACAAGAAATCTATTAAGTAAGTTTTATTTGTATAAATGTAATATAAATAACTAAATATCATCTGAATATAGTCAAGTTTACTCTAAATTAGCTACTTTCGGTAGCTCTTCCAATCTAGAAGCCTCTAAACATTGTGATCGTTTATAAGCCTAAATAGAGCCTTCTGAATTGTTGATTGCGACTATTCTAATGTAAACCTCTGGAAACGTCTATATTTAAGCGTTGACTTACAAAACACACTCTCCGACTGACTAAGTATGTTTGTTTGCTCTCTTCTTTCGTTTTTTGTTCTTTTAGACTTAAGATTTATTAATTTATATAATTTTTTATTTTATAACTTTAATAATTGCTGTTTATTTTTGAATAATGTGCTGAACGGTAAACACACTTTAGATATACTTATTATAGTTTGTACCGTATTTTCTTATTGAGGTTATGTCCAAGAGATGACCTAATGGTTCTAACTAACTTTGCCTAATTTAATAAAACATATTTCTTTTCATTCCATTTAACGTCAATATAAGCTCAATAAACCTAAACAATGACATTTTTTTAGCAAAGTTTTCAATTTAAATAATATAATAGTATTATTATAAAATACAAGCGAGTGGAAGATGTTGTCTTTGAACACAACAACCACATCGTTACAATACTGCATTCGGCTTGAGTTATTAAACAATTGAGGTGCTCTTTCTACAGTATATCTACAATTATATGTCCACAATTGCATTATTGAATAAATAATTATATCTATGCTGATACGTAATCAGTTTTCCTATACGCATCATATTCAGCCATTTTTCGAACAGTAATTTGTGGTTTAGTATGCTGGGTCAGTTAGGTATTTTCTCATGTAATAAAGATTGTAGTTTATACGTCTTTTCTTTTTTTTAACGTTCGATATATGAATGCTATCACAAATTTGAGTCAATATGAAGCCCGAAGTACTTTACTGAATTTACAAAGGTTATTGGCTTACAACTGCATGTATACAGGCATGAATGCAAATGACATCTTAATTTAAATTAAGCTTTCACGTCTTCAGATGATTTGGGATTGTTACTGAACATAGCTTTTTTTGGTAATTTATTATTGATATGTTACCAATCACCTACTCAGAAATTAATTCCAAATTACATATGTACACATAGATCCAGCAGATATTTTTGTATGGACACAAAAAAATCGTAGAACAAAAGCCATTGAATTCTATTATAATTAATTGGCACTGGTGGCGCAGTGCTGTAACCCAGGTACTTGGGGACAAAGTGTTTGGGAGATTGTAGGCGATAGGTTCCATGCTCGGTTCTCTTAATAATGACACGGCGTTCGCTCAATGGTTGTTATCAACGTAGTCACTTCTAGAGAAGTCTGGAGTGTCCATGCTGAATGGTAGTCAAGGTTCAGATGTTGTGTAGGGAAGAGAACAGAGTGTCAGACTTGTCAGTTAGCTGAAAAATCAGACCAACACTACGTGGTTCGGATTCCACATAAAGTTGTAGGTCCCATAGTTGCCTTGGCTATTGGGCTATTAATAAATAGTCCTCTCTGAGCTAAGTTGAACTCATATAGTAACAATGACTACACTCGTTCATCTACACTCATCACACTCATTCACTCCTCATATTCGCCCATATCTCTACGATCGGCGTCTTAGAGATGAATAATGAATTATGATGTACATTTTGTTGATAATCAACATTTTGAAAAAATATAAGCGTCTTAAAGCTGTATTAATACAATGTATTATTTTTAGCTACAATTTGGTATCACCTTTAGGAAAGATGATGGATAAGAATTTTGCACTCAATTTTGAAAATGATATTTCATCACGTGCTTTGATTAACGCCCCCCTCCTTCCTTGTCCCCCGGGCTTCAACAGGGACCATAGGGGCAAGTGTCGCATGTCATTTTGAAAAAGAAAGGCAGAAACCCTAAACATGTAAGTAACACTTTAAGTACTAGATTATGTTTTCGTTATTAATTACAGTGGGCTATACATTCATCGGGACACTTAAAGTAATGCAATATTCATATTCCAAAAATGTTTACATTTATTAGAAAAGGTGGTAAATTTTTATAATCCAATTTTTTTCTATTCATTACTGTTGTCTTGTTTTGTTGTTCCTTACATCATTTATTGTACATTTTTTATCCTTTTTTATGTTTATGTTTCATAATATATTTAAAGTATGATGATTGTTATTATTATTATATTTATGAGTTTAATTGATATACTGTTAACTAATTTATAATTCAATGTCGTATAAAATATATTGTTTAACAAAACCCAAGTGATATAGATTTTATAACTTATTAGCAACACAATTTAATGTTATATTTATTTATTAGGGCCTATTGTTATAATAGATTATGTTCATTTGAATATATTTAAAATTATATTCAGTAAAAAGTATCTTATTACACAATAAAAATAAAAATAGCAACACCACAAAAATAAAAATGAAATAAATATAAAAAATAAAATGGTTAATAATATTGTTACATTAATATTATGTATGTGGTTTGGTTACTGATATAATAACAGTTGTTTTATGTACTAATACAATATGAGCTGTTATTAATAGCGTATATTTAAATAATATACTTATATTTAAGTAAATTAGCAGCCATCCAGGGAGACAATGTCGCGAATAAATTGTAATTGATTTGTATAGTGCATCAATATGTATAAAATTACGTTAAAAAATTCTAATTTTGTCTATGAGTTACTGGTAAAGTTATCAGCTTTTGTATCGGTGGATGGGTGGGGAGGCTATTAGTAGTTGTGTCTGTGGGTGGGAGAGAGGGCGATTATTGATTATGGGTGACGGAGATGTTTCTATCTAAAGCAGGAAACCCCATGCCGGCTGCCGTCTTCACCGCAGTTTTTCTGGCAATAACCCACTTGCCCGAAATTGCTCCGTCATAAACCGGAACTACCCAGAAGAGGTACAGCTGTTGCGATGGAGAGTTCGTCAGACGAGGAGTTGTTTGTGATAGCCTCGGCGGCGTGTGCTGAAGAAGAAGAGAGACAGAAAAGGGGGAAGAATAGGTACTGGGTGCATGACATATTTTAGAAGAAGAAATGAATATTTCATAATTTGTTTGACAGTTTGAAAAAAGACGAAGCTAAGTTCTTTTTATATTTCCGTATGTCTCCAAAGATGTTCTACGAGTTGATGGAGTTGCTGAAATTCCCAGTGATACACAGTATCTTCCGGGAGGTTATTGGTCCTGAGACTAACTGGCCCTGACACCGAAGTTAGTCAATTAATTATAGACCAATTTATTAGACGGTGAACTAGCAGATGAGTATTTCCTATGTATTAAAACAAAAAACTCATTTCAATTAGTTAAACACCGGGATATTACATTTTTAACGAGTGAAAGAATTTTTCATTTTTTGTTCAGGTAAGTTTGACCATCATTAAAAGGATTCGTAATCAACCAATGTAATTAATGAATCAACCAGAAATGTTGTACAAAGTATAGCCTCTTTACAATAGGGCTCAAAAAGTAAAAACTTTACGTTTCGAAGCACAAATTAAAGAGAAAATTTTCGTTTAAATTTGTTATGCTCGACAAATTTGTACTCTGAAGGCGTAGCTTTAAATAGCATAATATTCTATACAAAATTCAAACTTGTAGTTGGTTTCTATCTATTATAGTTTTCTTATAAAAGCTGTTTTAGCATGTAATAATTTAACTTCATAATTACATGTTGTAGTTATGAAGTAATTTAGTTTTTATTTACTTATACATTTCAGGCTGGCCCACTCTTTGTTCTTGGGTTATTAGCTATATTAACCTATTTCTATACAACTTTCATGTTTAATTGTATAGAATTTCAATTTCATATTAATTGACTATCTCTTAGGTCTATGGGGTTTTTTATGAAAACTATCATAGAACGCATACTCGCACGGCTGACGAAGGTAACAATTAACTGTTGAGACAATCAGGCCACACCATCGCTGACTCTCTGGAGGGGTAGATGGATTCAAATTTGTCCTCGAGACTGTATAGCGGAAGAAACGTAAGAAACTTGACATGGTGTACACTAGGATATGATTGTTGGTACTAAATACTAGGATCCTAGTCTAAATACTAGGATATGATGGATGTATTTAGACCTGGCAATCAATGTTCCGCGACATCAAAAACTTAACTTGTAGCATAAGAGTAACCAACCTTGATTATTTTTGGTAGCACCCATGATCAACTTGGGTGGCAACCATGATCAACTTGGGTGGCAACCATGATCAACTTGGGTGGCAACCATGATCAACTTGGGTGGCAACCATGATCAACTTGGGTGGCAACCATGATCAACTTGGGCAGCCACCCGTGATCGGCTTGGGTAGCACCCATGATCAACTTGGGTGGCAACCATGATCAACTTGGGCCGCCACCCGTGATCGGCTTGGGCAGCACCCATGATCAACTTGGGTGGCAACCATGATCAACTTGGGTGGCAACCATGATCAACTTGGGCAGCCACCCGTGATCGGCTTGGGTAGCACCCATGATCAACTTGGGCAGCCACCCGTGATCGGCTTGGGTAGCACCCATGATCAACTTGGGTGGCAACCATGATCAACTTGGGCCGCCACCCGTGATCGGCTTGGGCAGCACCCATGATCAACTTGGGTGGCAACCATTATCAACTTGGGTGGCAACCATGATCAACTTGGGCAGCCAACCGTGATCAGCTTGGGTAGCAACCATGATCAACTTGGGCAGCCACCCGTGATCGGCTTGGGTAGCACCCATGATCAACTTGGTGGCAACCATGATCAACTTGGGCAGCCAACCGTGATCAGCTTGGGTAGCAACCATGATCAACTTGGGCAGCCACCCGTGATCAGCTTGGGTGGCAACCATGATCAACTTGACCAGCCACCCGTGATCGGCTTGGGTAGCACCCATGATCAACTTGGGTGGCAACCATGATCAACTTGACCAGCCACCCGTGATCGGCTTGGGTAGCACCCATGATCAACTTGGGTAGCAACCGTGATCAAGTTGGGAAGCCGGCAAGTTGGAATCGTACACCTCAACTTGCGCAGTTAGTTTGGTTATTAAGTTTTGCACTCTAGATGAACACTACTTAAAATGTTTTTATTCAATTTAATGTTAAAGATCTATTTGTGTTCCATTGTTCTGTATACTCCTTATAAGGTCTTTTGATTACATTAGATATAAACATAAATATTACACTACGTTTTAAAATAACTAGTTGTTAATATAATGTACAGTAAATATTTCGCTGTAAATATTTACAAGCAATACAGTTACATTATAATTTCAATAATTGACATACAAGTTATTTTACACAGTTTTCAATCATTTTAGGCCTAACGAGTCTTATTGTAATGACTGAACAGTGATTTTAGTTCAGTCAAACGTTTTATAAAAAATACAAACATTTTATAAAGCTTTTATTATAATAGAAGCTCTGTGATTTTTCAATATTTATTTTTTAAATTACTTTTCTAGCATTGCTAGTCTTCAATCAACCATTCATGAATGCCAAATTTGAGGAGTTCGTGGATTTCTAGCAGCACTGAAAAGAGTAGATACTATAAAGGTCTGTGATCAGTCTCTTTGTAAGGATTGGTGAATATCCAGTGGTAATTGTTGGTACTTAACGTAGGGCAGAACCAATAAAAATTAAGAATGAAGAATGAATATAGTAATCAAAGAAGAAAATTAATTGGCTCAAATTAAAATGGTAGGATGCATTCATTTTTGCCAACATTGCTCCCTTGGTTCAAATAGAGCAGTTGGTACAAGACGCCACAGTTGTGCCTCGTCGATCCATCATGATGTACTGGATTGTACTGTTTACGCTCACTCCGATCCTCTTTGTCTCACCAACGCGTGGGTACCTGCAACTGAGTCGGTTATGGTTGTGCAACTAATTCAAAAGGGGGCAATTAAACATGTTCAAAAATCAATTCCCCCCGGAAGTATGGCCAAAATATTCGTAAACGGAAGGTGCAGAAAGGTTTGGTAATAATAGGAATAGTATGTAGAATATCCAACCTTTGTAAAAGTTGAGAGAACTTTGCATAAGTATTATCTCAATAAATGTTATTTTACAGAATACATTTATACAAAAGACCTACTTCTTTCAGAAGAGTGAACCGTTAAAAGAATAAAACTTACACTAAAAAACATATTTTATTGTTTTCTTAAATGCATTATATGAATTTTACTATTCTAAATTTGATTAGAATTTAAAATAAATTATCATTTATTTCAACATTATTTACTGTTTTGAGTTAAGATAACTTTTAAAAAATATTTCCTCAGTGAACCTTCTTTTTACAAAACGTTATTCTCGCAAAACACAGCCATCTTTTTTTTGTTTTGTGGCATGAACTTTGTAATTTAAAAATAAGTTTAACACATTGCATGATTTGAAGTAATATAATATGTATTTCCATTTTTAATAAGTTAATATAAACTGTTGCTTTAAAATAGAATGTTATATTTAAGGTTCGTCTCAATGTACAAAAAAGGAGTGTTATTGAGCTTCATAAGAATGTCTCTACTAATATTGCATGTATAGTTTTGGGAAACATCCAGAACAGTATTGTTTTTGCATAAATATCCAGCTCAAATATGCCGCTTTCATGTATGAATCAGTTAATTCAACATATTTTTTAAAAGTGTTTCAGCTTTCTATCACAGTTTTTGCATAGTTCTCTAAACACATCGTAATATGAAAAGAGAAATTATAATGAAGACAAATGAACAACAGGTAATACCACCGTACGGGTATGGGAGAGTGGGTGGGCGGGTGGTTCATACCACTATACAAGTATGGGTGGATGGGTCAATACTATTGTACGTGGGTAGGTGACTCAATACCGCTACATGAATGAGAGGGTGGGCTGGTTATATCACTAACATCGTGGGTGGGTAAATACCACCATGCTTGTATGGGAGTGTGGGTGGGTCAATTCCTCCGTACGTGGGTGGGTAAGAGTATTGGTAGGCAGGTGGGTCAATTCTACTCTACTTGTATGGTTGGGTGGGTGAATGATAAAATCTGACTGGTGCAGTCTACATTTGGCTGGTAGATACCGTTGTAAGAATCTCGTTTCGCCAAGGCCACCAGTAAAGGCCTTAATTAGTTCAATTGATCTGTGGTCCTCAGTCGTTGAGAAGTCTGATCATGGAGATCCCGTCTTTGCCAGTGGTCACCATGGTAGTCGTGTTTGTCCTGTCGGTAACCTCCCAGGATCTAGTCGTAGTCCCGGCTCCTGCCCCTACCGGCACCCCAGGTCCTGCGCCTGACCAAACTCTCACGGCCGAGATAGTCCGAATACCTGTTCAATCCTGCGGCCCAGGAAGACGCTTTGCGAATGGTAAATGTCGGAAAGTTTGGTGACAAGTGAGTGTAAACTTTCTCAATACTAGTACAAAAAATATTTTTTAACTTTAAATTTTGAATATGTTTAGTGCTTAGTTCATTTATGTCTAACGTATAACACTGCGTAAATATAATATATGGCTAATACTTTGAAGAACAAAATTCATACTATATTGGGGAAATAAAGATACTCGGATACGGTAGTTAAAATTGAAATCCTAGAAACCAAGTAAAAGTTGTAATCAAAATTGAAATGAAAATTTGGATGAATATAAAAAATTACTAGATATTTTGTACATTGCAATTGATTATCTGCTTATTGGCGTCTTGTTTAAATTAATTTACCCTCAACAAACGTGTTTACTAATTATGGATTGTGACGGATTTCAGTAAATGTCTTTTCTTTGTGCAATTAGGCCTATCTATGTTTGCTCTTCTTAAAAGACATTTCTTTAAAAATAATTGTATAAAATTCTAAAAATAATATTTGTATATGATTAAGAATCTATAAGTAAAAGTAAAGTTGTATCGATCTTATTTTTAAGTTTAATATTGAATAAAAAATATATGGAGCATATTAAAATATTGTACATTGTCTAATGGTCACATTAGAACTTCAGTTGTGTCATTGCTAAACCATTAGTAGACTTTTCTTAAACTTAGATAACTCCTTTGCTTATTAAGGCTACGTTGTAGAACCATTCTGTTAAACGCTAAGAAATATTTTCCTTGAAATAATATTTTTTAGTGAAGCATCATTACGTCTTTACTCGTGAAGTCTATTGAACAAATGTACTTTGTTGTAGAGTTGTAAAATGCTAGAGATTACCTTTTAAATCATTAGTGAACAAATCGTTTAAGCATTACATTCAAGCTTATTAGCTTTTATTAGCATTTTACATTTAAGCTTATTGTAACTACTTTAATAACGTTTTGAATGAATAAAATTAAAAATGCCTTAATTGTTTAATTATTTTACAAATGACAAGGTTAGGACTAAAAAACCTTCTCTTACACCGAACCATTTAACAATAAAAAAAATCTATTTAACTGTAACATTTTGTTTATTTTATGTATTGGAACATTTCTAGTTTTTCTAAATATTTAAGTTGGATCATATTTAAATGATCATAATCTTTTTTCTTTCCAGTGTAAAAAGTTTAAATCAATATGGTCAATATTATTTTCAGCTAGCATGAATGCTACAACAATATGGAATGATTCACTTTTAGCTGCATTAATTTTTTTCAAATTGATCTATCTGTACACAAAGTACCTCACAAAAAGGTATACACTTTGGTTTTTACAATTTGACTATTCATTTAAAACTTAAATTGGACAAAGTCTTAATAAAGGTTCAAGAATGTACATATTTGGAAGTTTTTCCTTCATCTGATGTGTCTATGTTAGTGAGTGAGGAATATATCAGCCTGGTTTATGCGAATAAAGTTGTGGATCAATCAAATGAAGCTAACTTATAGGGGATATCAAATTCAATATTTATAAAATATTTTACACTTTAATTGTAATGCTTCTGGTAGTGGTTTTGCTGAATACGAACAGTTTTAACAGTGTTAAACGCATTTTACACTTTGAAATACTATTTACACTACAGAGAGTATTTTAAAATGTGAAATTAAGTTATTTTGGGATTTGCTGGTTATAATGTATGTGGGGGGGAGGAGTTCAAAATTAAGTGATGTATCAAAATTGTTTTCTTTCTAATTTATTTTCTGTAAGAAAAGCATAAACATTTGAGCATGATGTGTAACAAACCCCATGCATGCTATATAAATTTAATGAAAATGAACTCTGCTGATTCTACTACCTATTCTACACGGATTCTGAACCACGGATCGGCTTACAGCAAGGATTCCGTTCGTCTTCGACGGTCGTGGTGAGTTGATCTCGTGAGTGTAGTGGTGCGAGGACTCCTTCTCCCGCCAAGGTGGAATTGGAAGGTGGTTGGATAAGTTGAATATTTTGTCTATTTAATGGCCTGCTCTATGTTTTGTTAAATTTTAACATATTTTTGTATTTATTTCGTGTCTCATGAATATTTTGTCTGTTTAATAACCTGATCTATGCTTTGTTGATTTTTTCATATTTCGCATTTATTTTTGTATGTCTTTGAGTATTTGGTCTATTTAATAACTTGCTCTGTGTTTTGTTGACTGATTTCATATTTTGCATTTCTTTTGTATTTCGTATTGTGTTTTATATTTTGTATAATTATGTTACGTGTTATAGTTTTTTAAAAGAACTATTGAATTTCAACAGTAATCTTTAGTATCTAGCATGTATTATTAAGTCTTTTCTGATTTAGTATGGGTTAAGGGAAATAAATGTTTTAGCTGTAGGCTAAGTTAATAAGTTCACCTGAAGACGGCAGGTGTTTGTTATACTTGTCGAAACGTTGTGTTTGTTTCTTAAACACTCAAAGCATTGGAAATCTCCAAATATTATCTACACATATCATGTTCTTTACTACTGTGAATCGAAGCTGGCCGGGCAACTGTAGCTTAGGCCTTCCATAAAACAATATGTACATGAGGGTATATGCTGGTAGTATAATGCGTAAGTAGGTAGGTTGGGTAGGCCTCAACTAGCGTAATGTGTGCATAGGGAGAGCAGATGGCTTACTAGTTGTGAAATGTTATTTGAGCCATGAAGCTATGAAACTTGCGGCCTTCTATCAACTCAGCCTAGACGCCTAAACTTGCGGCCTTCTATCAACTCAGCCTAGACGCCTAACCTTGCGGCCTTCTATCAACTCAACCTGGACGCCTAAACTTGCGGCCTTCTATCAACTCAGCCTGGACGCCTAAACAATATATTCAAGGATAGTTCCAAGAAACTTGACCCAACAAATAATCCAATTTCGTAAAATAGATACTATGAAACTAAGAAATGTGGGGTACTGTATTTTTAACAATAAAGTATAATTCACAATCGCATTTAATTAAAATTTTTACATAGGGTGGAGCGTAGATACATTAAAACTTAGGGACTTCACGCTTTAGATACTTAAAAATGAGCTTCCATATAATTTACAAGTGTTCAGAAACCTATTTACTGTCTGGATTAAAATAGTAATTTTGAGCATATTATTAGAAATGCTTACATATTTAAAATCAAATGGTAATAACATTTAATGTTACTAGGTCATGTTTGGTTTTTAAAGAATAAGCTTACCAAAGTCTAACTTAAATTATGTATCGATCTATCAAAACTAAACATGATCTTTTCGTTTAACTAGTACTTAACATTGATTGTCACCCTAATACATTCAAAATTCCCAAGGGATTACAATTGGAGCCGTTCCAATTGTAGGGGGATTAGGGGGAGGGATATATCGTACCACCCATAAAAATATGCAATATTTTTCCTAAAATGTAATAATATTATATATTTTAAATAAATAAAATGGTATTTTTAATTTTAAAGATGTCCACATTTATGTTTGAAATAATAAAAAAAATCAAATTCTATACAAGCTTTTTTAAATTAATCGGTTTTCTGTTTATTTTCAGGAGAAGTGTGCACCAGCAGTAAATATGACCGTCCAAATGCAGCACACAATATCCAAAACACATGGTGGTTCCAAAGCCATTGAAGGACAAACTCCAATGTGGTTAAAAATGTGAAAACATAGTTTTTAATATAATTGTTGTATATGTAATAGTACAAGTTTCATAACATTCACAGAGTTCATATTCATAAGAGCTACAAGCAATATTATTAAATAACTGATGTGGCAATGTTTTATAATTATATGCATTTTAACCTTACAAAGTTTTAAGTTGTGAAATGTGTTAGATTGTAAGACAAATATTGATACGTACATGACATTGCTTGAGCCGATAAGCAAAACTTAACACCGACACGGCGTCCAATCAGAGGTTGCCATCGACGTGGACATTACTATAGAAGTCTGGGGTGTCCATGTTGGATGGTAGTCATGGTTCGGATATTGTGTAGGGAAGAGAACTGAGTATCAGACTTGTCAGTTAGAAGTTAGCTAAAAATCAGACCAATACTATGTCGTTCGGATTCCACGTAAAGCCGCAGGTCCCATAGTTACCTATTAGGCTATTAATAAATAGTCCTTCTGAGCTAAGTCGAACTCAGTTAGAAACAATGACTACACTCGTTCATCTACATCATTCACCCTCATATTCGCCCATATTTCTACAATCGACGTCTTAGAAATGAATAATAATGTTAATAATGAATAAACAGTTTACTTGGTTTCTATAAATTAATGGCATTATGGCACATTAATTAATACTTACAAAGAAATTATAATAGCAGATAATAAAGTAACAATAAAACTACACAAAGCATAAATCATAAAAAAATCACAACAAAATATATCACCAATCCATTTTGTAGGCTCCTTTTACACGAGACGGCGCAGTGTCGTTCGCCGTAGACGGCGTCGCGCCGTGCACACGTCATACTGCACCATGAGTCTCACGGCACGGCGCAGTGTCGTTCGCCGTGGATATCGTCACGCCGTGCATACCTCAGACTGCATCGTGCATACCTCAGATTGCACCTGCACCGTGAATCTCACGTGGCGTGATTTATTTTCAACGGCGTTTTTCAAGATGGACAATTAAATAAACGTACCCACTGCACAGCCTTGCGTGCACTACTCACTTATTGAGCACTTTCAAGATCGATGATGTAGTCAAGGTACTTTGTTTGTATTTACTACATTAATACTGGTCATTCTTGTAGCAGTGTCATGAGAACATCAACATACAAATCGCACTCTTATTGTGTCGGAAAAGTTGCCATTGTATCATGTATTAAGAGGAAATAATTTAAAATGCATTTTTCTAAAAAGTCTGCAATCAAGAAACGTAGAGAAATTGGTTTGGACACGTGGTGCGCTTGCCGAAAAATCAGTCGTAAGAACGCCGTGCCGAGCCGTATAAAGACGCCATATGTTGGTATAGTGATCAACCAACTTTCAACGGCACTATGCCAGCCCGACTTTGAAGGCGCCACGCCCTGGCCGTCTCATTAAAAATAATAGTGATCAAAATGAACGGCGCCGTGCCGTCTACGGAAAACGACGTCGCGCCGTCCCGTGTAAAAGAGGCCTAAGAAAACTGCAAAACCATCATATAGCTTATAATAAACTACGTAAAAGAAACAGATAAAAATAACAGATGCAATAATACTGGGCCGTCGCTTCTGGTGGTTGAGCTTGGCGGCCGCTTAACTTTAAAGCTCAGTCTTTCCATTCAACTTCTATTTAATGTCATCATCAATTTGAACAAATTATCATGTCTAAAATTTGTAAGTTTAATAACAAGCAATGCAGAGATCTTGTGTTAAATGATACCTCAAACTGAGTTAAGCTGGTATTAGTGGCACAGTTTTGTAACACAACTTGGGAACAAAGTGCTGTGGAGATTGTAGGCGATACGTTCTATGCTCGGTCCTCTCAATACTGACACGACATCCGCTCAATGGTCGCCATCAACGTGGACTCACTAAAGAAATCTGGGTTTCCAGGTTAGGTGGTTCTCAGGATTTTTTCTATGCTCGATCCTCTCAATACTGACATGACGTCCGCTCAATGGTCGCCATCGACGTGGACTCACTAAAGAAATCTGGGTTTCCAGGTTAGGTGGTTCTCAGGATTTTGTGTATGGAAGGGAATTAAGTTGCGGGCTTGTTGATAAGCTGAAAATCAGACCAATACTGCTTGGTTCGGATTACACGTAAATCTGTAGTCCCTTAGTTGCCCTGGCCATTGGACTATTAATAAATATCTCTTTCTAAAGAACAATTGAATTTAGTTTCTATGAATAACTATACTCATTCATCTACACTAATCACACTTTTCACCCCTCACTTATTTTAAGGTTGAGTGGAGGAGAGGACTCAAAAGTCCTAACTCCACCTAATAAAGACAATTTTAATTTCATTTAATTTTACCCCTTATATTCGCCCTTGTCTCTACGATCGGTGTATTAACAGCGAATAACAATAACCTCAATTAGCAGGAATAAAAACAATCTCACATTAGTATCACAGTCGACTGTTGTTTCCTTGACAACGGTTTTTAATAAATTACCATTCACAATCTTTCCTCACATACGTTATTTCTCTTATCTGATATTTACTAAGAAATAAATCATACTGGAGTATTAAGTTGTGCTGCAATGGTAACTTACAACTAAGACAAATCTATTCCACTGTAAGTTTAATCAAACACTCATGTATAAGCTTCCACAATTTCCAATCCAACTGTTGGTCGAGTTGGTTATAAATGTTGGTTTGGCTTGTCGAACTCTGACTCAAGTCAAATATCAACTGTAACTAGTATTCAGAGCTTTGTATAACTTGGTTACATTAAGCCGCTTGGAAATGTATTTACCAATCGCCTGTGTGGACTCAATATTTCTTTTCAGTCATGCATTTAAATTGTATTCAGAGTAAGCTCAATAAAACATCCAAAAGGATGTATGTATCATACGAGATTGAGTGTGGCATTGTTCATTTTTGGAGATTCTCAAAACTTCCATCATTTAAATAGAAAGATTATGTTTCTTTAGAGCGTTTGAAAAATACACCGAGTGGTCTAAGGCGTCAGGACTTTAAGTCTGATTTACGATTTACGTTACACAAATCATTCAAATCTATCAATATCAGTACAATCGTGTATGGCGAATGGTCAGAGTGGTGCGGCCGGCGATAGGGATGGCTGAATTCCGATAGATCGTAGCTCGTGAGTGTGCGTGCGTATTTCAAGGCACTCTGCAGTCTGTCTTTGCTCACCTTACCCCTACTGCCTCTTCCTAGTTGCTTCAAAGTTCAAACTCTTCAAATCTGAACGCTTGTCGGCCCGCCCGATTTGCTTGTTCTTGTTCGTTTTCACAATACACATGAATGTGAGAATATGAATATACAGAACACATCTCATGTATACACAATATACATGAGATATGTTCTGTTCATCCCGCGGTCCCTACGCGACAATCCAGAGCGGGAATTTCCACAAAGTTTTCACACTTTCCACTGAAAACAGGATAAATATTCTGCTTCGTGCTTTAAGCAAGATTATAATGTCTGAGATTATTACTACTGGATTACATACGTGTTATTTTAGTTTGAAAACCTTAATTTATTTCTGTTAAGACAAGTATTTTGTCTTAAAAAGCTTAGCAACATTGAGGAAAATAAAGATTAATAAACTAATTATGAATAGGAAACAAATTATTATGACCACATTTATTTTGTTTGGTTTATTAATTAAGACAAAGCAATAAGGTAGAATTGATAAATATAAAAGTATGTATTTTTATAAGTTGGAATTAATATATAATCATATTTAAAAAACAAAATTACTTAGAGAATTTATATTTTAAACATTACTAAGTATTGTTAAACGGTCAAACTGGAATAATGTACTTCCGACAAACTTTTCTTCTTAATGGAATCTCTGATACTGTACTTTTAGAACGCTTTGTACGCTTATGAAACTTGCACTTGCGAGGCATTTTAAAAAAAGGTAAAAACAAGTCTAGAATAGTGACGCTACTCATACATGGATATTCACTGATTAAACGTCATCTGTTAGATAAAAACAATTAGACATTTTTAAATGGGCTAAAATCACATTTAGTACATTAAAATAATTATATTAAGTACATTAGTACTAAATTTACGTATTATTGGCGTATTTGGCCACCAGCTATATAATATGCGTGGATGAATTGAAATCAACGACAACACAATTGACTAGTTTGTGTACTTTCTCACTATCACAGATGGGCAGAGCCAGACAGGTGACATACAGTAGTGGACATGGGAGTTGTGTCTGAGAGCGTGGAGTCGAGTAAGGAAGGGGTAAACCCAAGGCAGTTGATGGGGGAGCCGGAATGGGATGGACGGTGCGTGTGCATGTTGCTGTGCATGCGGACGCACGCGTTTAGTATTAGAATAAAGAAGGCTCACGGCCGTATATTGTATTATACGTTTGGGGCCAGTTCATCGTCTAAACAAATTAATATAATTAGGAATTGAATATTGCAAAATATAGTGTAAATTTAACCGGGCAAAATGACATGTTTTTCTATCCGGCAAACCAATACATTTATTTAAAAAAAATATAAACAGATTGAAATTAAAAATAGATAATTTTGTTAAGTTAAATAAAACATGTCATTTTGGTTATATTTATTTGTTATGTGTAATTTTAAATTTTGGGTTTGTAAACTCAAACCATTTCCAAGATGAACTGGCCCTAAGGTTGGTGAAAATGGCTTATGCAGTAGCCTCTAAGTAAAAAGATAAGTGACAGAAAAATTTAAAATGTTTTTAACACGTTTATAAGATGTAGACGAATATATATCTGCATAATAATTTTGAATTAAAATTCAGAAAATTTTTGGCTGCACCACCTTAAAAGGAAATCAGTCCCTCCTTTTACAAAAATATGTAAAACAAACTGTTTACAAAAGAATATAGGACTTGTTATTATTTGTAGTGTTTTTCATATAAAACTTACAATTAAAATCAGTAAATCAAAATGAAAGAGCAATTCAGATATTTTTATTTGTCGACGCATGAGCATGCAATGATTACCCCGCCATAGAAAGGGCTTATAGCAAAAAAGGCGAATCGTGGACAGAAAGATTTTCGTATTCTGCTGTTTGCAAAGACCGATTATGTAGTAACTATGCTGAATGATTCAGTATTTAGTTCGGTTGCGATCCTCCATGTGATAACAGCATCCGTAGATAAAATCACAAGTTTAAAAACACCTACTCTGCCTTTGCAATGGTACGGGATGACCAAGGGTTACTGAAGAGTGTTGAGCGAGTAAGAGAGTCTTTCAAGCACATCTCACAGGCATACGTTCGGGAGGCCAGACGTGCCAATTGGAAGAAGATGACTTCAATTAGCAGCAATAAGCATTGCCTCACTGGCGTAGCTCAGTACACTAATGGTTGCGTGTCACTGTACCCGACCGCCGGATCGACTGCAGAGGGCTTAATGACAGCGTTTTCCGTGGTTCACCCGATCTGACGTGTTCTACCCTTGGAGCTTCATAAATGATTATTTATTCCGGAATATGATATGTATTCCGGACTAAAGTTGTTTTTGGCCTCTTAACTTAGTGTATTGTCCCCCACCAAGTAAGTTTGGTTGTGCAAGGGTGGTTCGTACAGTAAAAAAAAGAACCAAATTCTACTTCTGCTACAAGCTGAACTTGAATTGAAGCAGCTGTTGCAATAATCACTCCCGACAAAGTAATCTAAATTTGTGAAGAACTGACTTTTCAATTTGAAATGTGTCGTATGACATATGGCTCTAACATTGAACACTCGAAACTTGTGCAACAAAAAAGAAAACAGTTTTAGTTGCTGTTTCATTTTATACATTGATTATAATTCTAAATGTTATGTAAAATATACTACAAAGAGTTAAAAGTGCTACATTCAAACGCCCTTGAGATATCGAGGAACACACTCAACGCGTGTCTACGATTCTCTTTAAACCATCAATAACCTTCACTACCAGATTCGTAATTGCATTTATTGTGGATGTTGTGGTTTCAATATAACTAATCACAAATAAATATGACGCGTACGCTTAAAATAAATAAAAATATAAAACGTTTTAGCCCGTTGAAGGTAAGACTTACGATCGGCGGCTTGGCAATTAAATTGCCATTTCCAAGCGACCACTGGAAGGTCGTCATACCTATAATTACAACGCAATTTTACTGTCAACACGCCAAAACACGTTTTTCTATTTCAACTGTATGGTTCGTGTTTATTTTTAAAATAAGTTATAGTCAACACTCTATGTTTGTTAAAGCTCCTTTCTAGGTGACCATAAGTTCATATTATGAGTTTTTAATGTAAAATTATCAAAATTACATTTAAGGTTTCACACATTTCACAAAGGAAAAGCGTAAAAACTCGATTTTTTACAAAAAACAACTTATGGTCCACTATAACAGGCCTTTATATTTCAAACGACACTTCAATTGTTACGATACGATCATTATTACGAACCGAATCGTTGAAATAGAAACCCACGTTTTGGCGTTTTTCGCGGAGGGACTGTTGGTGCAAGCTACAAGGTTTTCATCCCCTGATCAGCAATGAGTCGACACAGGCCTGGAGACACTTGTGATTTGGTGAGTAAAGTTTTTGTTTAAAAATAAAGAAAAACAGATAAATTCGTAGGTAATAAATAACTTTATTCGTTTTTTTTTTTTTTTTTGGAACCCGATGTCAAATCCATTAGCACGCCTGTTAATACCTCAACACTATTAAGATGTCCAAAATCGTGACCATTCTCGAAATCTCTGTAATCGAGGGATAACAGGTTTCTATAATGACAAGCAAGCGGCGTTCATTTGCACAAACTTGATTATGGTTTTGTTTTCCTCATGAAAAATACTTGCATTAAATTAAAATGAGACATTGTTGACGTAATAAAGGTGAACGGAACGGATTTGAACCCAAGACATTTCATCAGTCTTCAGACACTTGGCAAGGTGACATTGTCTACCTTTGAGATGCATCCGACTTCAGTTGTTCTCGCCCTCATCTTCCTCCTGCTGGCCGCTTCCTTCGCAGATGGTTACAAATACAAGAAGAAGTATTACAAGAAGCCCTCCTACTCGTACAAAGTGGTGACTTACAAAGTACCTGTATATTGCTGCTACCATCCTGTGTACACCTATGGTGTCACGTACAAGAAGTCTTATGGCAAGCACAAGAAGTTCTTCAAGAAATGGGGATAGTTATTGCCGTTTTCAACGTCCTTGAAACGAATGAGGTATAAGAACATTTGCTATTCGGTTTTACACATATTTTAAATGTCATGTTTTGTATTATTTATACGTCTTGAATAAAATAGTTAAATTTTGAATGCTCTTTTTAACTTACTTTATTTGTTAGTGTATTTGTCTTTTTTATATTTCAAAATTTATTTTTATTAATTTTGGAAGAAATAAAATATAATATTTAAAATTGTATTGTTTTTTAAACTCAGTAGATTTTTCTTACATGAGACATGGTTGCCAGCAAACATATTTTTGCTTTTTTAGTTTTTAGTTTCATTAATGGAGTTTACAAAAATACTTATTACTTGATAGCATAGTCTTCGGTTTTACAAAAAAGCGGCGTTAATCTTTATTTACCCTCTCTAGTTATAGAAAAGTTCATAACTTTAATACGATTGAGATACGTTCCGTAATATAATGTTATAATTTAGATCTGCTTTTCCATCACATAAATAAATGAAATTATTTCATTGTAATACTATTTTGTAATGTAAGGAAAATAGAATTGGGAATAATGTAACAAAAATGGTGTAAAATCTTGAGGGAAATATTTTAGTTTCTGCATTACCAATTATTTTATAATACCATTATGCTTTATTTTGAAATAGCAAGCACTATTACTAATATATGAATAACCAGATGTAGTTTTATATTTAGGAAAGAGCGAAGTTGACTTGAAAGAGTTATGTCTAGAGTACTGAATAAAATATTGTTACTCAATGAAAAGATGTCTAGAGTTTTGATATTAATATTGTAACTATTTTATTATAGTAAACACTGCACCATTTCATGCAAAACTTATTAAATGGTAATTTTTATAGAATAATGCTATATTATATTTTTTTTGCTGCATTTCCAAAATCCATATTAAGTAAAACATAAACAAATAAACTAATTAGTAATACGATTAAAAAGTTAATTGATAATTTTAATTTTAGAATTATTTCGCTTGACGATTTATTACAAAATTACCCAAGTTAAAAATCAGATACCTAATTTTCGAACAACTGTTATTCTTCGTAAGAATGGTGTTGGGGTTGCAACAATAACCATCCAATCCCACAGAGGGCAGGAATGTCTCCTCAGGTCATTGCACAACCCTTTTATATAACCCAGCAAGACTCAAAGCGAGTGAGGTGGAAAATCTTACTTCTGACAACGACCTCGAGCAATATCCCAAATGGAAAACTGCAGGTAAATAATGCAACTGAATCTGACATTAGTCTTTAGTTTATATTCAAATTTATTCTCTTTTTCTTTTAATATTTTCTTAGAAAACCACCTTCAAACTCGGGTGCACATAATTTCTGGGCTGAAAGTAAGTGGGTCATTTTTAATTTATCGATTATTTTATAAATAAACAAATGACAGCAATAGCCTCTAAAATACAAAACTACTGTACCATGTATTGAGACGTTTATTGTGACCTCTACTGAACTTAATCGGCTGTTTTAATTTTGTTCCTTACTTAAAAATAGTTGCTTTTATAAACTATTTTCATTTACTTCACTAGATTTATTAGACAAAACATTTTTTGTTTCAGGCATATTCTGGTTGTAAACTAATTTTCTTTGAGTTTATTTTCTAAGTTAACATTTCATCTTATAAATTGGCGTTCGCTGCCATAAGATAGCAACCTCTGTTTCTTTTTTAACAGCTGTCACTAAATAACAGGCTATATGTAAAATAATGAATGTATTCCCTTTTTAAAAGACAATACATTATACATGAATACTTACTGGGAAATATTGGCTACTTAACTGGAAAGCGTATCCATAGTCCGACATTCATGTTAGTATGAGATGACTACTTAAAGAATTTCTCATTTGGAATTGGTAAGGTTCGAGATGTCTAAACTTTAATCTATTCCTTATTGGTACAACTAGGACGACAATTGGAATCTATTTATAAAACTGTGTTCATTTAATAAACAACTTAAATACGCAAATAAACTTAAAATAATTAAAACCCAAAACAGTCCGAGTTATGGAACATCTAAGTTTAAACTTGAATCATATACTAAAATAATCCGAGTTGCTGCTCTTGTCCGAAGGAACTTATTATAGGACAGAGCATAAAGCCTGAATGGGGAAGAATCAGGATCAGGATGGGAACTAAAGAGTTGGGCACATTTTTCTGTTTATTGATAGCTTTGGTAATTTTATTATATACTGTACGTCACATTCTTTATTAGAGCCTTTATTATTTGACAATGTAAAGTTTAACAATAATCAACTTACAAAATGTTTTGAAAATGTAAAATTACGAGTACATCAGGTATATTTGAGCAACGCTGAAATAAACAGAACTTAGATATATGTTATAGCCCATTGGACTAATAATAATAAAACTTATATCAGAATGTATAACTAAATTTGTATTTAATTGTCCCACATTAACAAGACTGTTTATAGAATTTTCAATATAGAACTTTTTAAAAATAAATTGATAGCTAAATGTAACAGTCGACTTACTGTGCAAAGGAGAAATGATTAGCTTTGGTAAAAAAATTGATCCAACTTTGATAAGCTGAGATCAAACGAGGCCATAATTGATTTGCCAAAGAAGGCTTCAGCAATTTCCGTTTCTTCGTAATTCCCCTTCGACCTTTTAACCTGTTACCTAATCTCCCGCCATCTTAATAACTTTCTTGTCAGGCGGAACATGTTACAAAATGTTCAGTAAATAATATTAACTTAGTGCTTTTAAAGTTATAGAGTAATTGCTTTACACCCTGACGATGTGTTTAAATTATGAGAAGTAATAATAACTAGAGAGAACAAATGAAGCAACTTAGATGTATCATCAATTACCTTATAAACTTAAATGGATGTTGCTCTAGTCCAAAGTAGTTACTCCCATTTAAAAAAAATCATATATATCTGTAATACGTGGACATATTTCAGGAATCGAATATATGGGGGGAAAAGTCCTATAAGGCTTGTCCTAAAATGCTTATAGTCCCAAATATCCTCCATTTTGTTTTTTTTTACTAAATAATTGATATATGTAGAACGAATAAACCGATTGACTTGACATTTTACGTTCAACACAAAAATATAAACAATCGATAATATAAAAGTGTACATATTTGAACATTTCACAAAATACTATTAGTAGATGTACTACTTGTCCAAAAAGTTTTACTCCAACCAACCGGACCTAATCTATTTTTTATATTTGCAAAACAAAATTTATTTTTGAATTTATTATTACAATTTATTAAAGTCAAAACTTTGGTAAACCTAATTTGATATTTTTAATTAGCATAATACGTGTTAGTACACGTGAACGTCACACAACACAAATATATTACAATGTAAGTTCAACATTCACAAATATACTATGCATAAATTACACAAAAATATTACTATATAAGCACAAAATGCACAAAAATGGCATAAAAAAGTACAAACTGCATAAATATATTAAAATATAAGGACAAATATACTATAAGTTAACAATAAAAAAATACTAATATTTCGGCAAACTATGTTCGATTTTCTTCGAAGCTATTACCTTAATATTTGCTTATATTGTAATATAAATTACATTTTGATTTTATACTTGTAGTATATTTGTGAAGTTTATGCTGTATTCTGATATATTTGTGCACGCTTACCTTGTATTGTAGTATATTTGTGCATTTTGAACTTATATGTTAATGTATTTGTGTTGGATGACGTTCACTTTTTCTTGTGATTCTCCAGTATTCTTTCAAGATTCGTTGCAAGATATTTTTAGTAATCCATAACTATTCAGTTCGGAAAACAGTTGTACCAACAGCTCGTATAATTGCAAGATCTTCTAGACAAGTTCCACTGACAGCTGTTTGTAGCTGTGTGTTAAAGAGAAGAACGATATGTCAACATCTGGAATTTCAACGCAATACTTTATAATTGCGTTTCTTTTACGTGAAATGGATGTAGGCATCATTAAAAACTCTTGTAATGGGTTAATAACATGACAAATAAAACTCTGTAATGTACTATAGTTAAGATTGGAGAAAAACTTTGTGTGTATTGATTGATATATTTAGATGAACTCAATCAACTCAGTGGGAAGAGGCGAATAATCGTCATATTCACACCGACAGATCCTTGGGGAGCTATGAGGGAGGAGTTGTTGGAATCCATGGAAAGTCTGATTCTACCACATTCACAGCATTATAGATTTGTTCAACAACGGTAACTCAACATTTTACACAATAAAACTGGTTTCTACCTTAAATGTACAGCAGTTGTCAATTTGAAATAGCTGAAGGTAAGTATTTAATAACACAGGTTGTATAATGAATTTAGGGTATAGGTTATATTCTCCTTTCTACGATACTTTAATCATATATGATGCTGTTTTTGTCAACGCAACAAAAATATAATATTATTTGCATTTAACTTTTTATAGATAAAGTTCTGAGTGCTTGTGCAGTTCTGAGTGTTTGTGTAGTTCTGAGTGCTTGTGTAGTTCTGAGTGCTTGTGTAGTTCTGAGTGCTTGTGTAGTTCTGAGTGCTTGTGTAGTTCTGAGTGCTTGTGTAGTTCTGAGCGCTTGTGTAGTTCTGAGCGCTTGTGTAGTTCTGAGCGCTTGTGTAGTTTTGAGTGCTTGTGTAGTTCTGAGTGCTTGTGTAGTTCTGAGTGCTTGTGTAGTTCTGAGTGCTTGTGTAGTTCTGAGTGCTTGTGTAGTTCTGAGTGCTTGTGTAGTTCTGAGTGCTTGTGTAGTTCTGAGTGCTTGTGTAGTTCTGAGTGCTTGTGTAGTTCTGAGTGCTTGTGTAGTTCTGAGTGCTTGTGTAGTTCTGAGTGCTTGTGTAGTTCTGAGTGCTTGTGTAATTCTTGACCGAGTTTGTTAATATTCAAATGTGTGATTTTAATTATTTTACTCCTCAAACTTACAAATATACAGTTTATTAACGATGTGTGATTAGTGTTTGAAACTGCAGGTATATGACCACTATTTAAGTAAAATATATTTAGTCATTCAAACAACTTTTAATTGTTTAAAAATAGTACTTACATTTTCCTTTAAAATCTATTGCCAAATAATTTATTGTTTAAAATACTAAAAAACCTACTACCATAAAAACTAAATATACTAATTAATTCTTTATAATTTGTCGTCGTCAGTTACTTTTTACAATATATAAATGACATCTTCTCACTTTTATCTGCTACTAGTTTCGTTTTATATATTTTTTTATACGGATTATCCTGATATTTGTACTTCATTAATGATATTATTTACTTTTTATGAGTCTGATAATACTATAAAATTAGTCAAAAAGCAATAAAGCCTGACTAGGACAGGTGCTGGCACTTTAGTTCTAATCACTTGATTTTGATTAAGGTTCACATAATATGTGTTTATTAATGTAATTCCATCTACGTTTTAAAATTGTATTTAATATGATTCCTGTCATATTTTTTACACCAAATTCATTCATAAAAAGCTTAATTTATAAAATGTGAGATACAATTGTTACGAGGTAGTGAGAACCATTCAGTCATAGTTTGATTGTCTTACTGTCAGCTACATTATTACAATTGTTACGAGGTAGTGAGAACCATTAGTGTAATAACTTCAGTCATAGTTTGAATATCTTACTGTCAGCTACATTATTACAATTGTTACGAGGTAGTGAGAACCATTAGTGTAATAACTTCAGTCATAGTTTGAATGTCTTACTGTCAGCTACATTATTACAATTGTTACGAGGTAGTGAGAACCATTAGTGTAATAACTTCAGTCATAGTTTGAATGTCTTACTGTCAGCTACATTATTACAATTGTTACGAGGTAGTGAGAACCATTAGTGTAATAACTTCAGTCATAGTTTGAATGTCTTACGGTCAGCTACATTATTACAATTGTTACGAGGTAGTGAGAACCATTAGTGTAATAACTTCAGTCATAGTTTGATTGTCTTACTGTCAGCTACATTATTACAATTGTTACGAGGTAGTGAGAACCATTAGTGTAATAACTTCAGTCATAGTTTGAATGTATTACGGTCAGCTACATTATTACAATTGTTACGAGGTAGTGAGAACCATTAGTGTAATAACTTCAGTCATAGTTTGAATGTCTTACTGTCAGCTACATTATTACAATTTTTACGAGGTAGTGAGAACCATTAGTGTAATAACTTCAGTCATAGTTTGAATGTCTTACGGTCAGCTACATTATTACAATTGTTACGAGGTAGTGAGAACCATTAGTGTAATAACTTCAGTCAAAGTTTGAATGTCTTACTGTCAGCTACATTATTACAATTGTTACGAGATAGTGAGAACCATTAGTGTAATAACTTCAGTCATAGTTTGAATGTCTTACTGTCAGCTACATTATTACAATTGTTACGAGATAGTGAGAACCATTAGTGTAATAACTTCAGTCATAGTTTGAATGTCTTACGGTCAGCTACATTATTACAATTGTTACGAGGTAGTGAGAACTATTAGTGTAATAACTTCAGTCATAGTTTGAATGTCTTACCGTCAGCTACATTATTACAATTGTTACTAGGTAGTGAGAACCATTAGTGTAATAACTTCAGTCATAGTTTGAATGTCTTACTGTCAGCTACATTATTACAATTGTTACGAGGTAGTGAGAACCATTCAGTCATAGTTTGATTGTCTTACTGTCAGCTACATTATTACAATTGTTACGAGGTAGTGAGAACCATTAGTGTAATAACTTCAGTCATAGTTTGATTGTCTTACTGTCAGCTACATTATTACAATTGTTACGAGGTAGTGAGAACCATTAGTGTAATACCTTCAGTCATAGTTTGAATGTCTTAATGTCAGCTACATTATTACAATTGTTACGAGGTAGTGAGAACCATTAGTGTAATAACTTCAGTCATAGTTTGAATGTCTTACGGTCAGCTACATTATTACAATTGTTACGAGGTAGTGAGAACCATTAGTGTAATACCTTCAGTCATAGTTTGAATGTCTTACTGTCAGCTACATTATTACAATTGTTACGAGGTAGTGAGAACCATTAGTGTAATAACTTCAGTCATAGTTTGAATGTCTTACTGTCAGCTACATTATTACAATTGTTACGAGGTAGTGAGAACCATTAGTGTAATACCTTCAGTCATAGTTTGAATGTCTTACTGTCAGCTACATTATTACAATTGTTACGAGGTAGTGAGAACCATTAGTGTAATAACTTCAGTCATAGTTTGAATGTCTTACTGTCAGCTACATTATTACAATTGTTACGAGGTAGTGAGAATTATTAGTGTAATACCTTCAGTCATAGTTTGAATGTCTTACTGTCAGCTACATTATTACAATTGTTACGAGGTAGTGAGAACCATTAGTGTAATAACTTCAGTCATAGTTTGAATGTCTTACTGTCAGCTACATTATTACAATTGTTACGAGGTAGTGAGAACCATTAGTGTAATAACTTCAGTCACAGTTTGAATGTCTTACTGTCAGCTACATTATTACAATTGTTACGAGGTAGTGAGAACCATTAGTGTAGTAACTTCAGTCATAGTTTGAATGTCTTACTGTCAGCTACATTATTACAATTGTTACGAGGTAGTGAGAACCATTAGTATAATAACTTCAGTCACAGTTTGAATGTCTTACGGCCAGCTACATTATTACAATTGTTACGAGGTAGTGAGAACCATTAGTGTAATAACTTCAGTCATAGTTTGAATGTCTTACGGTCAGCTACATTATTACAATTGTTACGAGGTAGTGAGAACCATTAGTGTAATAACTTCAGTCATAGTTTGAATGTATTACGGTCAGCTACATTATTACAATTGTTACGAGGTAGTGAGAACCATTAGTGTAATAACTTCAGTCATAGTTTGAATGTCTTACTGTCAGCTACATTATTACAATTGTTACGAGGTAGTGAGAACCATTAGTGTAGTAACTTCAGTCATAGTTTGAATGTCTTACTGTCAGCTACATTATTACAATTGTTACGAGGTAGTGAGAACCATTAGTGTAATAACTTCAGTCACAGTTTGAATGTCTTACGGTCAGCTACATTATTACAATTGTTACGAGGTAGTGAGAACCATTAGTGTAATAACTTCAGTCATAGTTTGAATGTCTTACGGTCAGCTACATTATTACAATTGTTACGAGGTAGTGAGAACCATTAGTGTTATAACTTCAGTCATAGTTTGAATGTCTTACGGTCAGCTACATTATTACAATTGTTACGAGGTAGTGAGAACCATTAGTGTAATAACTTCAGTCATAGTTTGAATGTCTTACTGTCAGCTACATTATTACAATTGTTACGAGGTAGTGAGAACCATTAGTGTAATAACTTCAGTCATAGTTTGAATGTCTTACGGTCAGCTACATTATTACAATTGTTACGAGGTAGTGAGAACCATTAGTGTAGTAACTTCAGTCATAGTTTGAATGTCTTACTGTCAGCTACATTATTACAATTGTTACGAGGTAGTGAGAACCATTAGTGTAATAACTTCAGTCATAGTTTGAATGTCTTACGGTCAGCTACATTATTACAATTGTTACGAGGTAGTGAGAACCATTAGTGTAATAACTTCAGTCATAGTTTGAATGTCTTACTGTCAGCTACATTATTACAATTGTTACGAGGTAGTGAGAACCATTAGTGTAATAACTTCAGTCACAGTTTGAATGTCTTACGGTCAGCTACATTATTACAATTGTTACGAGGTAGTGAGAACCATTAGTGTAATAACTTCAGTCATAGTTTGAATGTCTTACTGTCAGCTACATTATTACAATTGTTACGAGGTAGTGAGAACCATTAGTGTAATAACTTCAGTCATAGTTTGAATGTCTTACGGTCAGCTACATTATTACAATTGTTACGAGGTAGTGAGAACCATTAGTGTAATAACTTCAGTCATAGTTTGAATGTCTTACGGTCAGCTACATTATTACAATTGTTACGAGGTAGTGAGAACCATTAGTGTAATAACTTCAGTCATAGTTTGAATGTCTTACGGTCAGCTACATTATTACAATTGTTACGAGGTAGTGAGAACCATTAGTGTAATAACTTCAGTCACAGTTTGAATGTCTTACTGTCAGCTACATTATTACTTTTTACCCCCGAATATTTATTTGCGAACAAAATAATTTATTAGTACTTTATTGCCAAAAACCACCTATTATTTACTGCATAATAAATCAATATGAGCTAAAACGAACCCTTACTACAATACTAACTACGCAAACACTTTATAAACATTTTGTTTACTATACATTGTTATACTCATACAAAGTAAATTTTTTATTCAAATCTTTCTCTTTCTTAAACTGACTGTTCACCCATTCCTTCATAACTTGGACCTTTGCCTCAGTACTGAAACAATGTAGTTATGTACATGTCCCTATACCAAACATATGGACATATTTTACTTATTTTTTGCTTATCCAGGAGATGGCCCATGAAGGAAGTCTTAAAAATTTTAAATGTAAGCCTACCTCGAGTTATAGCTCATTGTAAAGGCCTTTATTTGTAAAACACAAGAGTGCAAACCAGATTTCAAAAGAATGACCCAGTCAGAAAATATAGCATCTCAAACAATTTAATATTGTATACCGAACACTGCCTAAGACAAAGGTAAGATAGTTATTATCTATTGCTGCGTAGAGCTATAATCTATCTAACTGCATATTAGTGATTTAATTAAAAAAATAAGTAACAAATTATTAAAATAATATTCTTAATCTATTTTTGGTAAACCTACCGACAAAAGTGTTTTAATTCATTTTTCTCATTTTTATCTTAGTTAAATAGCAGATCTATTTTTATAACGCAGTCGTTTGTTACGATTGCTAACAATCAACAATATACTCAGCAACAGAAACCTGAAACTGTTAAATAAATAGCCGTATAACTGAAAAGAATTAGTAATATGACATTAAATTCTTTGAATCACTGTATTTTGTGAATGGATCATCCTTATGACCTCAGGTTTGCACTTTTGTATTGTACAAACGATGACCTTTAAAATGAGTTATAACTCAAGGTAGGTTTCATTAAAAAATTTAAAGACTTTTTTAATGAAACCATATACCAAACATATGTAAATGTCCGTATGTTTGGTATATGGACATGTACATAACTACATAGTTTCATAACTTTTCTTTTAATAGTTTCAAAATTAATAAACACATTACAGACTTTTGCCCAACCCTGACATACAATTTTTTGAGTGGCTGTATTTTCTAACTGGGTAATCCTTTTAACCTCAAGTTTGCACTCTTGTGTTTTACAAACAAATACCTTTAAAATGAGGTATAACTCGAGGTAGGCTTCATTTAAATTTTTTAAAACTTCCTTCATGGGCCATCACCTGGTTATGAAAAAATAAGTAAAATATGTCTAATTGTTTGGTAAATGGACATGTTTATAACTGTAAAGTTTCATTATATTTCTTTCAATGGTTTTGAAATTAACAAATATATTCCAGACTTTTGCCCAATCCTGTAAATATATAACAATGTAAACTGATCAAAATGGCATTAATAGTAGTATAGTCCTTCACTAACCTTCGTCAGAAACAGCCTGCGTGTCGACTGAATTCCTGATGGCGTGCCTAACCCTTTGGAGAAACTCAAGCACAGTGTAATGTCCTGATTGCAACAAGGCCGAAGCAGATCTGATTTTTGCATCTTGAGCCAGGTAGGCCGCTGAACCATTGACAGACGCCATGTACTTGGTTACATAGGCCCTCTCTACTTGAATGAACACATTTATAATAAAGAATAATTCCTTTCTGTCAGAAAAATCACTAATTATCGATTAATAAAATAGCAAAGTGTACAGTCTTATTAATATGCTTTCATAGTTAATATTGAAAGGTTCTTCGTTTGTGCCAGGAAATTAAGTTACAGTTGTCTAATTATGAATATTTTTTTAAGTTATAAAATAATTAATATGTAAAAGATTAAATAATGCAATATTTGTTAAAGGCTGTTCTTGTTTTCATATTTTCTTTTTTTCAACACGTGTTTATTTATTTGTTGATTGTTTAAATTTGAACTTCACATATTTTACTTGACTGCCAGTTAAAATTACTTAGTATTTCATTACTTTCTTGTATTTCAAACTAAATAAGTGAACTGTTACAAATTATTATTATTGCTGCGTAGTTTTTGTTGTCTTGAAGAAAATAAATAAACAGTTTATCTCTATAAAGATAAGTAGTACAGGAACTAAATTCATTTTAACGTAATAAATCAATTGTTATTGTAAAATGTGTAAAATCAGTCTAGAAATCGATTCTTAAAATACAGTCCTAAATCTAAATGTTATAAACCACTGCAATAAAAGTCTTGCTGAGAAATATGGGTAAGATAATATATAATAAATAACAATATAGGTTCCTTTGACAAGAACTATTTGTATTACTCATAACTAAACCCATAATAATTGCACGAATAAAAATATTTAGTCTTAAATTATTTTAAGCGTTCCACACAAATATCAAATCGATATCAATCGATAATATCAATCGATAATATAAAATTGTACATATTTGAACACTTCACAAATACTATTAGTAGATGTGAGTGTTAGAAAATGATTACTTTATAATCGAAAGCCTCTCAATTAAGCTTTTATTTTATTGGATTGTTAGATTATTTACATTGATTTAAATTTTTAGTGTTCTAAGGTATCGTGTACAGTTTCCAATTGAATATGTTATTATACTTACCAATGAAAATCCAAATGTTTTATGAGCTAGCGTAAGGTATGTGGTGTGATAATAATTCGCTTTAACTCGATATATGCTTTTAAATTAGGGTCTTTCAAAAAGAATTAGAAGCAAGGGATTTATCCAAACATATTGGACATTAAAATTATCACAAAAGAATGAAGTTTATGAAAATGTTTAATAAATCCTCAGTTTTCAGCACGGATGACATCTATTCGATAGCTGAATTCATCCCAAACTGTGCGTAAGGCATCTAACAGAAATTCAGCTATCGAATAGATGCCATTCGTGCTGCACATGGAGGACACATTGAGCATTTAGGGAGGTGGAATTTTGACCTGTGGGGTCAGGCAGAGAACGTTATAAATATTCCTACTAATCCTTTTGCCCTTCAGGCGGCGTTTTGATCCGCAAAAGATGTAGTGAAAGTGGAAGGGGTGGCGACAGTGAAGGACAAGAGGAATTTAGGGGTTATTGGCAGAAAATACAGTTGCACATTACCTCGTAGAACAACGATCACTTTTGGAGCAGTCTCTATAGCACAACTTGTTACAATGAACAGTCTGAACTGCCCTGAGGTGCAGACTAAAGGCATCCCTGCATAACACATTCTTTTACACGTACCGGATATTACTCATTTTGTGGTTCATCAACTCAGTTTCCAAAGGAGAATTCTTACTCTGGCATCCATATTTATTCTTGCTCTTGCTCCATTGGATTTATTCCCATAGCAGCAATTTTAACATTTAAACCAAATAGTTTGATTGGTTGTCATCCGAATTTTGTGAATGATGTGTAATTTTAAACGTAATACAGCTACTACTGATTTTAAAAGCTATATGTTTAATATACATCATAGTTCGTTTGAAAAAAGTGAAATGAAAATGTTTTACTTTGTATATATGTACTATTTGTAGTTCACTTTTATCGTAATTATTTACTTGGTGTTAAATATGAGTATATAACAATTAAACTACCATTTACTTTAAACATAAAACTGCTGCCCCACATCGAGGAAGTGAAAAAATATATTAGGATGTAATATTTATTTTAAAGTAAGAGAAACATTACATGTTTATTACATTATAGTTTGAATATAATTAATTATAGAAATTAACTTACAAAAAAGTAAAAAAAAAAAAAGATTACACAACCATGAAACAAGAAATTCTAATGAATTGAAAATTATACAATGTAAATACTCAACAATACAAAAAAACATGAATTTCTGGCTATTAAATTATATGATAAATTGCCTTATAATTTAAGAAATCTAGAAGTAAAAAAATTTTAAAACAATATATGAAACTATTATTAGAAGAATGTTTGTACGAAATTGAAGACTTAATATAAACTCAACTGTAATTTATATGTACATTTTACTCAACTGTTATTATATTTATTATATTATACTATATTTTATATTGTAATACCTAATTTGAGGTTTGATACAATAAAGATAATTATTATTATATTAGGCCTAACAGGGGGTCAAAATATAAAATAAAAATGTGGCGTTTAAGCCATAGTTTAGGTATTATTGTAACTACTACAACGAATATAATATAATAATATTATATTATATACATTTATTTATTTGTATTATAGAATATATATATATATATATATATATATATATATATATATATATATATATATATATACAGCGAATTTAATTCAATGAAGCTCAAAATATCATGAAGTAGGTTAGCAAAATTCACTTTTATTGAATGACATTTAAATTGGTCTGTTTAGTTTTTTACACCTTTAATATACTTATATAATTTTATCTTTATATAAAATACAGACGGTAGGTGTCCGTTTACCTAAAAGTTACACCTATTTCCTTCCCGTTAATGGACGATAATTTTAATGTTGATTTTTACACTTATAAAATTGCTATCTGTCGTTTAGTTATAACTTGTATTTTTGACCAACTTATATAGATTTATTAGAAAGCATATTATGTTTACTTTCTAAATTGATCTGCAATGCAACGTAGGTTGTTTAGAAAAATAAACTTTAAAAAATTTAATAAAAATTGGGGGCGAGTATCATTATTATTGAAATAATGTAATTATTAGAAAAAACATTCAAATTATTTCAAAGCGTTTCTTAGCCATTGGTCGAAAAAGTTGTACTATACATAACCAATAATGAAATTAGTAAATAAATCACACTGGAAGTAAACAGGATCAGTTTCAGACATCTAGCGACTGTAATAAGAGTAAATACCATTACAGAGTCAGTATACCTAATTCAAATATATCTGTCTTTGTTAGGTAAAATGTTTTTGCCGAGTGACCGGCATGTAAACCACACGGTTGTTCAGCCACAAATTCCCCCATCTGCTGCCTTCCCTCCCTGTTCGGCAGTCTCACTTACTCCTTTGCGGATCAAAACGCCGCCCAGAGGAGCAATCACTTAGGTTGACACTTTTATGGTGGTCTGTGTTTGATCCTCACGGATCAAAACTCCTACACCCGAACATTTATGATACATTTTCGTAAACTTCATCCTATTTTGAATATTTGAATGTCCAATATGTTTGAGTAAAGTCCTTGATTCTAATAAATGTAGCTATTTAAAATCGGGCTATTCTTTTTTAAAGATCCTGCATATGTTAAATTCATTATCCGTTTTATAATATAAAATAATCGCTATTCGTTACACTATTTAAACATCTCACATCCATAATATTGCTATTTGTTACACTGTTTAATCATCTCACATCCATAATATTGCTATTTGTTACACTGTTTAATCATCTCACATCCATAATATTGCTATTCGTTACACTATTTAAACATCTCACATCCATAATATTGCTATTCGTTACACTGTTTAAACATCTCACATCCATAATATTGCTATTCGTTACACTGTTTAATCATCTCACATCCATAATATTGCTATTTGTTACACTGTTTAATCATCTCACATCCATAATATTGCTATTTGTTACACTGTTTAAACATCTCACATCCATAATATTGCTATTTGTTACACTGCTTAATCATCTCACATCCATAATATTGCTATTCGTTACACTGTTTAATCATCCATAATATTGCTATTTGTTACACTGTTTAATCATCTCACATCCATAATATTGCTATTTGTTACACTATTTAATCATCTCACATCCATAATATTGCTATTTTTACACTGTTTAATCATCCCACATCTATAATATTGCTATTTGTTACACTGTTTAATCATCTCACATCCATAATATCGCCATTTGTTTATTGTTTAATGTATATTGAGATTTGTGTTTTAAATATCTTAATGTCAAATTCAATGTATTACATCATTGTATTGTGTAGACGTATTTTGACATGTATTTAATTATCTATGATTGAAATAAATAATTTGAATATATCTTAATTTATTTAACGACGTCTAAAAAAAGAGCAACGATTTTTAACCCTTGGCCTATTGATATTTGGTAAACATCAGAAACAACGTTCCATTCAATCTCATCTCATTGATATAAAAAAATGATCTACTCCTACTTATTGTAGAAGTTAGTCATTAATGGGAATATTTCTATGGCAATAATATGTAACGTACTTAAAAATTAAGACTGTTTTATTTATATTATAAGTATATTATATTCTCATCATTCTGTTTTTTAGTTTAGGAACCTAATATTTGGGGGGGAGAGGACTATGCATGTTTAGATCCAAACATTGTTTACCTTGGTTCCAGACCCTTTGTGAATAGTTGAAGAAGTTCTAAAAGCGGTCCAGTAAATGATTCTGTGTAGCATACGTTTAAATTGCTTCCAGACCATGTTGAATAGTGTTGTTTGGAAACAATGGCAGTGCTAAACATATTTTTAAAAGTGGTATTTGCAGCTGCATTTTCATGGATGATGGTTGTTAACCCAAGCATTCTGGCGTTTTTCGCATCGCCTATAATAATATGCAAGTTTAAACAAATAAATTAAGTACATTCTAAACAAACATAATCAATGGTTGACAGGATTGTTGAACATTTTATGTTGCCATATGGTTTATTTTCTGTAATTTATACTTAAGAGATGTTATCAATAATTGTTGTAATTCAATACAGTATACTGATTGTTGATCCCTTTACTGTTGTTGTTTATTGTTTCATACTTAATATGTAACAAAGGTGGTAGAAAAGGAAGGGGCAAAACTTCAGGAACCAACTAAATAGATAAAAATAAACAAAAAAGTTCTTATGAAGATGTGTCTTATCTCGCTTAGTTTGGCGTCTGTCTGTCCGTCTGTATGTGTGTTTTTTTAAAAAAAATAACATATCTCCTAAACAGTATTATAATAGCTATAGTTTTGAAACTTGACATGAATATTAACTTCACACTGCCTAATATAATCTAAAAATATAAAAAAATATTATTACCCACTTCAAAATGGAGGCTGTTTAAAAGTTGTAGTGCTAAATTTCATGAAAACCAAATCAAAAACAAAAAGTTGTCCCGGTACCTAATATTTAGCTTAAAATGATGCAAATCTTTTGGTACCTCATCTGTTACAATCGGACAATAAGTAACCGAGGAGATTTAATTTTTCTAATTGTGTGCAAAATTCGACTGGTGATTATGTTCATGTCAATAGACACAAGTATATAAAAGTTGTAAAAACATTTTGCACACAGTCATAAACCTTACATTTTCTCAGTTATTTACTGTCCGATTGTAACAAATGAGGTACCAAAATATTTGCCCCTTTTTAAGCTAAATATTTGGCATCAGAAAAATTGTATGTTTTTGCTTTGGAATTCATGAAATTTAGCATTAAAATTTTTAAATGGCCGCCATTATGAAACGGGTAAAAATATTATTTTATATTTTTAGAGTATATTAGGTGGTATAAAGTTTAGTATTTGCGCCAAGTTTCAAAACTACAGCTAATACCGTTTAGGAGATGGGGTATTTTTTTAAACACACATACAGACAGACACCGAACTAAGCGAGATAACACACATCTTCATTTGAACTTTTGTTGCTTATTTTTATCTAATTAATCATTTCCAGAAGTTTAGTCACACACTTTTCAAACACCCTGTATAAAACATAAATTATTTAACCTATTGTATATAAATATTGCATTCACAAAGGATGCACCCACCCACCCTCTACTACACGTACGGTGGTACTCACACACCCACCCTCCACTACAAGTACGTTGTTACAAACCCACACTCTCTCTCTCTCTCGGTGGTGTGTTTATTTTGGTGTTTTTGATCAGAGTTTGGATTATGGTTTATATTATCCAGGGTTAGTTTTGTGTGAGGAAGATTGTTGTTTATTGAATTTTTGTAATTTTATATTGTTTGTTAAATTAAGTGGTTTTCATAATTTATTGTTTGTGTTAAAGAGTGGTGATGTTAAATTCTTGCTTGTGTTGAAGCGTGGTGGTGTTAAATGCTTGTTTGTGTTAAAGCGTGGTGGTGTTAAATGCTTGTTTGCGTTAAAGCGTGGTGGTGTTAAAGGCTTGTTTGCGTTAAAGCGTGGTGGTGTTAAATGATTGTTTGTGTAAAAGTGTGTTGGTGTTAAATGCTTGTTTGTGTTAAAGCATGGTGGTGTTAAATAATTTTTTGTGTTAAACCGTGGTGGTGTTAAATGCTTGTTTGTGTTAAAGCGTGGTGGTGTTAAATGCTTATTTGTGTTAAAGCGTGGTGGTATTAAATGCTTGTTTGTGTTAAAGCGTGGTGGTGTTAAAAGCTTGTTTGTGTTAAAGCGTGGTGGTGTTAAATACTTGTTTGTGTTAAAGCGTGGTAGTGTTAAAGGCTTGTTTGTGTTAAAGTGTGGCGGTGTTAAATGCTTGTTTGTATTAAGGCGTGGTGGTTTTAAATGCTTGTTTGTGTTAAAGCATGGTGGTGTTAAATGCTTTTTTGTGTTAAACCATGGTAGTGTTAAATGCTTGTTTGTGTTAAAGCGTGGTGGTGTTAAAGGCTTGTTTGTGTTAATGCGTGGTGGTGTTAAAAGCTTGTTTGTGTTAAAGCGTGGTGGTGTTAAATGCTTGTTTGTGTTAAAGCGTGGTGGTATTAAATGCTTGTTCGTGTTAAAGCGTGGTGGTGTTAAATGCTTGTTTGTGTTAAAGCGTGGTGGTGTTAAATGCTTGTTTGTGTTAAAGCCTGGTGGTATTAAATGCTTGTTCGTGTTAAAGCGTGGTGGTGTTAAATGCTTGTTTGTGTTAAAGCGTGGTGGTGTTAAATGCTTGTTTGTGTTAAAGCGTGGTGGTGTTAAAGGCTTGTTTGTGTTAAAACATGGTGGTGTTAAATGCTTGTTTGTGTTAAAGCGTGGTGGTGTTAAATGCTTGTTTGTGTTAAAGCGTGGTGGTGTTAAAGGCTTGTTTGTGTTAAAGCATAGTGGTGTTAAATGCTTGTTTGTGTTAAATCGTGGTGGTGTTAAATGCTTGTTTGTGTTAAAGTGTGGTGGTGTTAAATGATAGTTTGTGTTAACTAAATCTTTTTTTTTACAAACCTTTGATAAATGCTTATGTTGTTTTAGTGGTATTATAATTTTGTCTAAATGTACAACAACATAAAATGTGATAGGCTAATTACTTAAAACTCTATTTAAGTCACTCATTTGAGTCTAGAATTAACACTGCACGTATTTATTTAACTTTAAATATATTTACATCACTTATAAACACATTTATATCATCTTCTTTAGGTATTTTATATCGTCCGGTTTGTATACATTCACTATTATCAGCTTAAACTTGAAAATTTAATTATAGCTATCCAATAATTTGCAGGAAAACCCAAGATACAATTTAAAATATAGCTGTTCTTAGTACCACAATTTCTAGTCTAACAATATTGCGTATAATTACAAAAGATGTGTCTGGATTTCGTACGACTGTGATTTGTAAGGTAAAATTGTTTATTGAGGTAACTTTATATTTTTATTTCTAAAAAGATAGCAAGATTTGATTGGGTGAAAACTATAAATTACTCATTTATGATGAAAGTAGTATTTTTTTACGATTTGTCAAATTTAACCATTATATATCATCAGGGAAAGATTCTAATAGAATATAAGACTTATAATTTATTTTTAAATAGAGCAGAATATACTGTTGTGAAAATTTCTAGATTATAAAAAAATCATTTAGTAAAATGAAATATACGATTTTTGGAGAACATTGAAAGATGCTTTTAACACTTTTTTGGTGAGGTTATTATATGATATATGTATAGAAAAGTGTACTTGCCAATATTTTACGAATGTAATATTAAATCTGTAGGGTACAAAATATTAAATTATGATTGTTTAAACATTGTTAATGAGGTAATATTATGGAAAAGTACATATAAGCGTTCATTTATTTTTCTTTGGTTGCATTTTATTTTGAAGACTAATAATACAGTAATAACCCTTCGGTCACTACTTGGATAAATTCGTGGAAAACGATTATCTTTGTAGCAGCAACGATCAGATATATGATCATTCAACAAGAATATAAAATTAAATTCAAGTATCTTTTTAAATTATCTAAAGTTCAAGTATCTTAAAGTATCTAAAGTAAAAAAATCGCTTACCTGCCACACTCTTGATCGTAGATTACTTGAATTTCCGTCACCTCAAATCGGTGCCTCTTTTAAATCTTCTTTGTCAGTGCTGTGACTCAGACCCGGTCCATGGTTGTTAGACCCGGACCACAAGCAAACCCACAGAGCGGTTTTCAGGAACGATCAGCATTACCACACGAGATGAACACGACTTCTCCCTACATTTTAAATAAACTCTATTTCGGTCACTAGGTGTTACCTGAAAGAAAAACGCCTAGTGCCAATTAAAAAACTAACTGAAAGAAGAAGCCGTCATTAACATGAAATAAGGAAGAGCTTGCCACTTGTTTCGCAGACGAACTCCACCTTCAACCAAAGTCAAGAAATGACTGACAATATTCTAAAGAATTCTAGAAGTCCTATAAAAGTTAGGAGAGGCAAGGGTCGGCCAAGGGGCATTTTATTACCACTTGTCTCGGAACACACATGGTGTAAGACCAAATGTTGTCCTTGGATGGTAACGGGACTGTTGATCCAAGTCATAAAAATGACAATGAAAATATTCTACCTGCTTTGCAATCCGTTATTCCGAGAGCTTCACTCGGACCAAATGTCCGGCCAAGGCTCGGGAGGTTCTATTGTTTATTACCGTCCACCGTACCAGGCGCTCAAGGGCTCGGTGCAGGTTATATTTGGACTGAGTCGGGGAATAGTTATGGGATTTTTACGGTTAAGGTTAGATTCGGTCAAGGGCTCTATACAGGTATATTTGGACTAAAAGTACGTGAATCATTCTTGCACATCTCACACCCCATTGTTGATATTTCGCCCAGACATGAGTACAGCCGTTACAAAACGAAAAAGCCGTTTTATCTAACTACTAAAACTTCATACTTAAATAACGGTGCACCAACCCTTAATCCCCAAAAGGGTTCCCCAACCTCCTCCCCGCTATTGCCAATGACTACAAATACACTAAGACGAAAAGTAGCCATGTTAAAATTTCAGACCAATCGTCCAGGTAGAAACTCGACTTTACGCAAACGGCCACTAGGAGGCACGAGCGCTCGCCCGCCTGCTCCCTGTCTTTCGGAGCAGCGCTCGTAGCGGCTGTTTGCTTAAGCTTCCCTCCCGCTTGTCTGAAAAATTCCCATAAGAACTTTTCGTCTTAGTGTATTTGTAGTCATTGCTATTGCGCACTTGACCCAAGCAGGTACCTAAGTCCTTAGCGTCCACCGTAATAGCTCTTACTTATGATTCATACAGGATCAATTTTAGAACATCAACGTCTTACCCCAACTTTAAACTCTTCCTTGGATTGTTGCAGGATGACTTTTGGCTTTTGGTCGTATGTATTTTCACCCCTCTCTGCTTACACTACAATAACGAGCATGAGCATGAGCTTGCACAACACTTACTGTTAAAACAGAATAAATATTCGTCTCCATACTCTTAGATATAATAATAAAGTAGGCCTTCAATGTTTGGGATTAATAGATAAAATATTTTAATTAGTCTTTTAAAATTATTGTTGTGTATAGTTTATTTAAAATGTGGTGACATTTTGTCATGGGTTAACAGATAATCCTTATTGAGTGAAATGTGGTACTGTGATTTTATATCAGTGAATTGTTTTGGTTAAAAAAAAAATAATAATAAAGTTGGCCTTTTTTAATATATTTGTAACTAATAAATAATATTTTTTTAATAAAGATAGTAAACAAATTGTGAAGACCACAGTTATTCTGTATGTTTTTTGTATCTAAGGTGATTTTTGGAATGTGGTAACAAGTATACAGGCCTTACAATACAAAGAAATTAAAATGTATTTTATGAAAAATTAATAACGACACAGTTCCATAGCTAACTAATCGTCCCGAAAACTTTCCACATAGATTGGTTTTAGAATGTCATCCTGCCTTGTATCATTAATAAAACAGTTTAATAATATAGTACATCTTATTTAAAAATAAGGCTGAACTTCCTACAAATAATTAGTTTATTGGTATTGAATATAAAATGTTTCATATACCTAACAATCAAAGTAATGTGTATTTGTTGTGTGGAATAATTATATACATATTATAATTATAAACTAATTTATAACTAGTATAAATATATTTATAGTAAAATATATTTCTTATTTAATCGCGTAACACATGGAATAGTGTTGCATTATTCAGCAATGGGCGGGGCTGATAATGGGGAAGTACTGTAAACACGATATATTTTTTATAGATTTCATTTGATTTGATAAAATTGTTTTCCATTAAATTGATTTTTTAAATATAGAAAATAAGGTGATATACGTAAGTTCTTTAGGAAATTAATTAATTGTTGAAATTTTTTTAATCTGTTGCAACACACTAAAATCATTCCACTGTCACATTGGATAGAAAATTGATATATGGAATTTGCCTATAAATTAAATTCAAAAATTACAACAATAATGCGGTCTAACAAGAAGAGTTCACTGCATTCTAGTGGTTATATATTTTTAAAATTCCTAAAATCGTTGCTAGCAGACACATATGTGTGGCTAAATAATAACGAAGTTCCCAAAATCCCAGCTAGAACTTGTAAGAGAAGGGACTTTTTTAAAAGAAGATTGGGCAGCTAAATAAATAAATCAGTTTTATTTTTTATGTCGATGTGATTAAAACAGTCACCAATACAAGAACTCGCCGAGTCCAGCGCCAATAAATGCGTGTTGACAAATCAGTTGTTATTAATTTTCACTTTTGCTTTAACCACCCCTAAGAGTTCTCGGAAGGGTAGGTGCGCAACAGCGGTGAGTCCGAGTGGCGGTCTTTCAACCAAGTGCGCAATATCGGTGACTACCTGAATTTTAGTGCGCAATATCAGTGCGCCCTTAAATAACACTGCAGGTGAATAGACGGGTGGGTGGGTTCATATCACTGTACTGTATATACTACTTTAATATTCTATCTGTAGTCATGGATGTTAGTGAACTCTGTGGCACTGTCCCAACAAGCCCTATCAGGAGCATTCTTGAACATTATTCCGGTTCGTTGTTCGATCTTCATACATTGCATATTCGTAAAGATATCTTTACAGCTTTCTCTCTGTCTAAGAAAAAAAATCTCCAAAATATTTAATTTAATTAATTTTTTCTCATCTATTTTATATAAAATAAGATCGATTTCTTCTTCGATTCAAACAGATTCACACTAGTCTGGAAATCCCACTAACTCTTCCGATATACATTATTCTGGTAAGCCCACTTACTAATATATATATATATATATATATATATATATATATATATATAGTATATATTAGTTTTCAGCCAATTAGAATAGATCTAGGTGGTTTACATGAGCACGCCAGAAATGTGTATTTGCGCTTGCGAAAATAAATTGTATTGAATACTGCAGAGCCACTTACTGGTGTAGGCCTATCTCTACAAGAGCTATGGCACAAAGCCATGGGAGCCAAGGCAATGTAGTTGCCATGAGATTAGGCTACCGCTTAAAACACTATACAGTTGGTCACAATCTCTTTAACAATAGTAGGCCTACTAGTTAGCCAAGAATAGCACACATAGTTTTGCTGTTAGCAAACTATTTGTTTATACAACAGAATCTTGTATTAGCAGAAATCATATTCCAATTAGTGAAGTTGAGAGTTGATATTGGTCACTTAATAATATGTTCAAATTATATAATTTACAATAAAACCAATATATTTTTAATTTTTAAATAGGCCTTTCGCCAGCAAAGCTGGCATCATCAGGCAACACAACTTTATTTGTAAACAAACAAGACAATAATTAGTTCTGAAAACAGATGTAAATAATTTAAAGAATATAAGTATAAATATATTGTAAACAATGTATAGTGTGTATATATATATATATATATATATCAGAGTGTATAATTTTTAATAAAATAAGTTGATAATAAACAAGAATTTTGAATAGGTCCATTTTCATTGTTCATTAAAGATGAATTACTCTTGTTTATAAAATATGTTTCCCAGGCATTCAAGTATTTAGAAGATGAAACTGATTTTATTATTTTTTTTTTTTTATTATTTTTGAATTTTCTTTGCTAATATTGTGATTTGTTGTCAAACAATGTCTAGCAACTGCTGACTTTTCTTCTCTGTTAAATTTAATGTGTGAAAAATGTTCTTTGAATCTTATTTTTAAATTTCTTTTGGTTTGTCCTATGTATTTTTCTTCGCAGTTATCACAGTTAATTTCATAGATTCCTGATAGATTTTCATTTTTAATTTTGTCTTTAGGGTTATTCAGTTTGTTTTTTAATTTGTTTGTAGTTTTGAATGTAGGTTTGATATTTGAATTTTTCTTGAATGAGTGTTGAATGGTTCTTGACAATTTTGTGTTAAATGTAAAACTTGCCCAATAATTTTCTTCTTTTTCTTTTATTTCTTTTAATGTAGTCCTTGATCTTTTAATTTGTTTTTTAACAGACTTTTTAAAAATATTATCAATTAGTATAGGATCATATCCATTGTAAACAGCAATATTTTTGATATAGGAAAGTTCTTTTTCAAAATTGTCCTCATTCAAAGGCGTGTTTAATAATCTATAAATCATGTTGTTGAATGCTGCTCTTTTTTGAGTTGGTGGATGATATGAGTCATTGGTGATGAATCTGTTGGTGTGAGTTGGTTTTCTATATATGTTAAAATCAAGATTTTGAGAAATTTCATTTCTTGAAACTAAAATATCTAAAAATGGTAATTTTGAATTCGATTCAGATTCATATGTAAATTTTATTGTTGTGTAAAAAGAGTTCAATTGACTAAGAAAGTTATTTAAATTTTGATTTGTGTTAAATATTGCAAATATATCATCCACATATCTAAACCAATATTGGGGAAAATATGGTAAAGTTTCTTTGGCTTTTATTTCAAAATTACTCATAAATAGATTTGCCACAAAACATGATAATGGATTTCCCATAGCAGTACCTTCTGTTTGTTGATAGAATTTGTTATTAAATTGAAATATATTTTGATTCATACAAGTGTTAATTAATATCAGATATTCTTCTTTTTGTTCTTTGCATAAATTTATTGAAGTGAACCATTTTTCAAATAATTTCATTGTTTCTTTTAAAGGAACATTTGGATATAGAGAAGTAACGTCAAAAGAAACCATTATTTCATCTTCTTGTATTTTTAAATTTTTGACACAGTTTATGAATTCATATCGATTTTTTATTGCTAAAGATGGGAAAGGATCTAATTGTTGTAGTTTTTGTGCTAACCATTTTGATAAGTTATAGTTTGGAGCATTTATGGAATTTACAATAGGACGCATACTTTTTCCTGGTTTATGGATTTTAGGTAAACAATAGAGTCGTGGGATTGAAGGATTAGAAACATGTAAATGTTTTATAAGATCTGGATTTATTAGAGTTTTGCATTGTTTCAAGGAATTCATTGTAGAAATGATAAATTTTGGTAAAGGGTTTTTGTCGAAAATTATGTAGGGACCAGAAATTAGCATGTTAGTCACTCTATTAAAATATTCTGTTTTGTCTAAAATAACAATAGCATTACTTTTGTCAGCTTTTAGATAAAATACATCTTTGGATTGTAATGACGTTAGTGTTTTATGATTTTGTTGTTCAATTTGGTTGTTTTTTCTTGTTTGTTTGAGATTTAATATTGTAGATTCAATATCTCTTCTAATGATATTTTTCTTATTTTCATTTAAAAATTGAATATTTGACTCTACATCAATGATTACATTTTCAATATTATCAATTTTATTTCAATATTATTATCAACTTATTTTATTAAAAATTATACACTCTGATATATATATATATATATATATATATATATATATATACACACACTATACATTGTTTACAATATATTTATACTTATATTCTTTAAATTATTTACATCTGTTTTCAGAACTAATTATTGTCTTGTTTGTTTACAAAAAAAGTTGTGTTGCCTGATGATGCCAGCTTTGCTGGCGAAAGGCCTAGTTAAAAATTAGAAATATATTGGTTTTATTGTAAATTATATAATTTGAACATATTATTAAGTGACCAATATCAACTCTCAACTTCACTACTGAAATGACACTCAAGTCAAAAGAGTTGAACAAATTACACAAATTGAAACAGAAAGCAAGACTCATAACCCTAGACATCAAATTCCTCAAACAATGTAAGTATAATAAAGTTTTTCCAAAATTCATCAAAATTAACACACCCATTAAAAATAAAACAACTGAAAAAGTAATTCTAAATGCAAAATTTGATTGGCTTAGACTAGAAATTAAAAACATGTATGCTAAACAACAAGATTTGGAACTGAAGTCACTTGAACAACACTTGTACATAACCAAAAGTTTAAATGGTGTAGAATCAGATTATTTCAACGAAAAATATAATAATATATTAGACTCTATTGATTTCAAATATAATAAAAAGAAAATAACACTAGATAAAAAATTAATATCCTTAAATACGAATGACTCAAAACAAAATAACATATGTACAAATCCTTTTCAAGATGATGTTTTAGTTTATAATGAATCATCTTATAAGTTTACCGATGAAGAAATGAACCTACTAAATAAAGGACTAAATTTTAATTTGAGTTGCAAAAATGATATTGAAAATGTAATCATTGATGTAGAGTCAAATATTCAATTTTTAAATGAAAATAAGAAAAATATCATTAGAAGAGATATTGAATCTACAATATTAAATCTCAAACAAACAAGAAAAAACAACCAAATTGAACAACAAAATCATAAAACACTAACGTCATTACAATCCAAAGATGTATTTTATCTAAAAGCTGACAAAAGTAATGCTATTGTTATTTTAGACAAAACAGAATATTTTAATAGAGTGACTAACATGCTAATTTCTGGTCCCTACATAATTTTCGACAAAAACCCTTTACCAAAATTTATCATTTCTACAATGAATTCCTTGAAACAATGCAAAACTCTAATAAATCCAGATCTTATAAAACATTTACATGTTTCTAATCCTTCAATCCCACGACTCTATTGTTTACCTAAAATCCATAAACCAGGAAAAAGTATGCGTCCTATTGTAAATTCCATAAATGCTCCAAACTATAACTTATCAAAATGGTTAGCACAAAAACTACAACAATTAGATCCTTTCCCATCTTTAGCAATAAAAAATCGATATGAATTCATAAACTGTGTCAAAAATTTAAAAATACAAGAAGATGAAATAATGGTTTCTTTTGACGTTACTTCTCTATATCCAAATGTTCCTTTAAAAGAAACAATGAAATTATTTGAAAAATGGTTCACTTCAATAAATTTATGCAAAGAACAAAAAGAAGAATATCTGATATTAATTAACACTTGTATGAATCAAAATATATTTCAATTTAATAACAAATTCTATCAACAAACAGAAGGTACTGCTATGGGAAATCCATTATCATGTTTTGTGGCAAATCTATTTATGAGTAATTTTGAAATAAAAGCCAAAGAAACTTTACCATATTTTCCCCAATATTGGTTTAGATATGTGGATGATATATTTGCAATATTTAACACAAATCAAAATTTAAATAACTTTCTTAGTCAATTGAACTCTTTTTACACAACAATAAAATTTACATATGAATCTGAATCGAATTCAAAATTACCATTTTTAGATATTTTAGTTTCAAGAAATGAAATTTCTCAAAATCTTGATTTTAACATATATAGAAAACCAACTCACACCAACAGATTCATCACCAATGACTCATATCATCCACCAACTCAAAAAAGAGCAGCATTCAACAACATGATTTATAGATTATTAAACACGCCTTTGAATGAGGACAATTTTGAAAAAGAACTTTCCTATATCAAAAATATTGCTGTTTACAATGGATATGATCCTATACTAATTGATAATATTTTTAAAAAGTCTGTTAAAAAACAAATTAAAAGATCAAGGACTACATTAAAAGAAATAAAAGAAAAAGAAGAAAATTATTGGGCAAGTTTTACATTTAACACAAAATTGTCAAGAACCATTCAACACTCATTCAAGAAAAATTCAAATATCAAACCTACATTCAAAACTACAAACAAATTAAAAAACAAACTGAATAACCCTAAAGACAAAATTAAAAATGAAAATCTATCAGGAATCTATGAAATTAACTGTGATAACTGCGAAGAAGAATACATAGGACAAACCAAAAGAAATTTAAAAATAAGATTCAAAGAACATTTTTCACACATTAAATTTAACAGAGAAGAAAAGTCAGCAGTTGCTAGACATTGTTTGACAACAAATCACAATATTAGCAAAGAAAATTCAAAAATAATAAAATCAGTTTCATCTTCTAAATACTTGAATGCCTGGGAAACATATTTTATAAACAAGAGTAATTCATCTTTAATGAACAATGAAAATGGACCTATTCAAAATTCTTGTTTATTATCAACTTATTTTATTAAAAATTATACACTCTGATATATATATATATATATACACACACTATACATTGTTTACAATATATTTATACTTATATTCTTTAAATTATTTACATCTGTTTTCAGAACTAATTATTGTCTTGTTTGTTTACAAATAAAGTTGTGTTGCCTGATGATGCCAGCTTTGCTGGCGAAAGGCCTAGTTAAAAATTAAAAATATATTGGTTTTATTGTAAATTATATAATTTGAACATATTATATTCCAATTACTTGACGAAGTTTTGATAGTTGTAATTATAAAGTGTGATGTGAAGAAAATTGTTCCTCCATAGCAGTTAAGTATTTTCTTGGTTAGTTAATGACGTGTTGGAAGTAATTTCAAACACGTATATGCCCCACATGTTTAATACAACTGTTATCATTCAATATTATGGTGATCGTTTTACCATCCTCAGACTAGACGGATTCACAAAGAATCGAAACTACGCAAGATTCCAATCAAGCAAATATGGTTCTTCTTCTTAATTTATTCAACAAAGTGATTTACAATTCCTATCAAAGTGAGATAGTTACTCTCATACATTCATCCCCTTGCATTTCACCCAACATTTCCCAGCAGTAGAGGATAACTTTTATAATATATCTTAAGTCTTTAAAGTACGAGGACTTCGTTCTTTTTCCTGAAATTAAAATTTCAAAAATATATTCCTCACGAAGGCATTGTTTTGGATGAGGCCTCCACCTAAAATTTTTTTCTAATTCAGAATATTCGCCAGTAAACTAGTTTTTTCTCCGATTTCCTGTTATAATTTTTCATTTTCTTTCAATCACAACTACCAAGACCTACAATGACATCTGTCAGACGTCAAAAGTAACGAACGTCAAACAATACCAAACCACCAAGTAAAGAGAAAGACCACAGGTCTGTGGAAACTCAACCAGCATTAAAAGCCTGTGGTAGACACCACTGATAATACTAAGTATACCAGTAAATGATAAGATAAAAAAGTACTTTTTCCCAATAAATAGTTTAGCACTGAAGGATAGTTTTAAATCAATGCTTATTTTTGTCACAATATTTTAACACATTTGCTTGTTTAAGGCACCAGAGTCAAATGAAATAAAATGTTATCAGAGAATGAAATGTCAGAGTCATCAGAGAAAAACGAATTAAAAATAACTGAAAAATTAATCAATACTTCCAATAGTTGTTTTTTTTTCATTAAAAATAAATTTAAGTTATTGGATTATTGAGAGTATTTAAAATTATTTTTATATAATGTTTCATCCCTGGAAACGCAGATAATGTTGTGATATTTAACCTGTAATAGAAAGGAATTTGTTTTTTGTCACTTTATACTAGAAATTGCAACAGTGAAGGCAACACATCGAAACCACATCCATTTGGAGTACTCATAATACTTGACTATGTTATGTTTTAAATTCTATATAAAACAAACAGATAATGGCTCTTTCATGTCACTAACATATTTTGTAGTCTTAATTGAATTCAAACTTCAGAAAAACATTGTTACATTCCAAATTTACTTTCACTTACATGTCTAAGATTTAGAGATATCTTAATTTTCCTTTATAAAAGTTAAGATGCTATTTATAGTCTACAATTACCAAACTCGTACTATCTCGAGGCTTGTTAAGGCTAATAAAGTTGTATGACAAAAGCCTTTATTAATGTGGTGAAGGTAGGACTATTTAGTCCCCTTTACCAAATAATTTATAATGTGCACTTTGCAACGACTGGGGCTTTTTGAGATGCAAAAATAAAACATTTCCAGTCCCCGAATAGAATTTTATCGTACTGTTTATTTTACCATGGAATTACTGATTATATTAGTAAGTAAATAAAAAAAGTGTACTACAATCATTTTACTTTTTTTAAATTTAAAATTGATAAGGGGTTTTGAGATTTTAATTTTTTTAAAGTTTCAGTGCCCATGTTGATTTAACTCCAATCGAGAAACTTGAAACATATGCATTGTATATATAAGGTTTCAAGGGTAACACTACTGTATAATTATGAAGCAGTTTTCAAACATTTCTTATTTTAATATCAGGAGAACAAAACCATTACATAAATGTATTAATGTATTTATTTATTCTAAGACACCGATCGTCAAGATATGGGCGAATAAGGATTTCGAATGAGTGTGATGAGTTGAGATTTGTGAATGTAGTCATTGCTACAAACTACTGTGGAAGGCAAAGCCCAATGTACGAATACCCCATAGAACTGACGGTCGGTATTTCACTCGATGAAATAAGTCCACGGCAAGGCCTGTCATTAACTGGCAAGTGGAAAACGAAAAGGTTGTTACTTCCCCTTCTCGCTCTATATTTGAAATTAGAAGGAGTCTTCTACATACTTCTATATAGTATTTTTTTTTGTCCTTTCGTCATATTCTAATTTCTTATAGGCCATAAACAGATTTTATTTTCATTCCCAAGAAGTCCAATTATATTCTCATTGACTTTCTGATTCTTCTTTGTTTCATGCTTCGACTTTCGTACAGAGGACATCATGCTTCGACTATCGTATATAGGACATCATGCTTTGACTTTCATACACAGGACATCATGCTTCGACTTTCGACAACAGGACTTTATGCTCCGACTTTCGCACACGGGACATCATGCTTCGACTTTCGTACACAGGACATCATGCTTCGACTTTCGTATACAGGACATCATGCTTCGACTTTCATACACAGGACATCATGCTTCAACTTTCGTACACAGGAATTTATGCTCCGACTTTCGTACACAGGACATCATGTTCAACTTTCGTACACAGGACATCATGCTTCGACTTTCGTACACAGGACATCATGCTTCGACTTTCGTACACAGGACATCATGTTCGACTTTCGTACACAGGACATCATGCTTCGACTTTCGTACACAGGACATCATGCTCCGACTTTCGTACACAGGACATCATGTTCGACTTTCGTACACAGGACATCATGCTTCGACTTTCGTACACAGGACATCATACTCCGACTTTCGTACACAGGACATCATGTTCGACTTTCGTACACAGGACATCATGCTTCGACTTTCGTACTCAGGACATCATGCGTCGACTTTCGTACACAGGACATCATCTTTGATATTTGGGTCTCGTCTCAAAGCACACCTTTCATTTTATATTGCTTCTACAATACTATTCCTATAATACTATTGCTATTCTCTTCAACTGAAATTTTATCCTTTCACCTTCTGTTTTAGCACCTAAATAAATTTTTATTCAGTTCGTAAAGAAGGTGATACATGAGGGTTGCTTGATGGTTGTTATACAAATCTCCAGTGTGGGAGTGGTGGCTGATAGTTTTTCTCATACATCATATAGACAAATAACCTCTCTACCAAACTCCCGGGTATAGTATCCCAAAATATACTAATAGTCAGTCACTCGTATTTTTTTCGTACAATCTTATGGGTATATGACTCTCTACCAAACTCACGGACATGGTATCACAACATCTAATAGTAGTCAGTCACTCGTCTTTCTTCGTACAATCGTGTGTGTATATGACCCTCAAGCAAACTCCCGGATATAGTATCCTAACATCTACTACTCATAACCCTCTAACGTCTAACAAGCTCCCAGACATAGTATCACAACATCTAATAGTAATCAGTCACTCGTATTGTTTCGTACAATCGTGTGTGTACATGACCCTCAAGCAAAATACCGGATATAGTATCCTAACATCTACTACTCATAACCCTCTAACGTCTAACAAGCTCCCAGACATAGTATCACAACATCTAATAGTAGTCAGTCACTCGTATTTCTTCGTACAATCGTGTGTGTATATGACCCTCAAGCAAACTCCCGGATATAGTATCTTAACATCTACTACTCATAACCCTCTAACAAGCTTCTGGACATAGTATCACAACATCTAATAGTAGTCAGTCACTCGTATTTCTTCGTACAATCGTGTGTGTATATGACCCTCAAGTAAACTCCCGGACATAGTATCCTAACATCTACTACTCATAACCCTCTAACGTCTAACAAGCTCCCAGACATAGTATCACAACATCTAATAGTAGTCAGTCACTCGTATTTCTTCGTACAATCGTGTGTGTATATGACCCTCAAGCAAACTCCCGGATATAGTATCTTAACATCTACTACTCATAACCCTCTAACAAGCTTCTGGACATAGTATCACAACATCTAATAGTAGTCAGTCACTCGTATTTCTTCGTACAATCGTGTGTGTATATGACCCTCAAGCAAACTTCCGGACATAGTATCCTAACATCTACTACTCATAACCCTCTAACGTCTAACAAGCTCCCAGACATAGTATCACAACATCTAATAGTAGTCAGTCACTCGTATTTCTTCGTACAATCGTGTGTGTATATGACCCTCAAGCAAACTCCCGGATATAGTATCTTAACATCTACTACTCATAACCCTCTAACAAGCTTCTGGACATAGTATCACAACATCTAATAGTAGTCAGTCACTCGTATTTCTTCGTACAATCGTGTGTGTATATGACCCTCAAGCAAACTCCCGGATATAGTATCCTAACATCTACTACTCATAACCCTCTAACAAGCTCCCAGACATAGTATCACAACATCTAATAGTAATCAGTCACTCGTATTTCTTCGTACAATCGTGTGTGTACATGACCCTCAAGCAAACTCCCGGATATAGTATCCTAACATCTACTACTCATAACCCTCTAACAAGCTCTCGGACATGGTATCCAAACATTTAATGGTAGTCAGTTACTCGTATTTCTTCGTACAATCGTGTGTGTACATGACCCTCAAGTAAACTCCCGGACATAGTATCCTAGCATCTACTACTCATACCCCTCTAACAAGCTTCCGGATATGGTATCACAACATCTAATAGTAGTCAGTCACTCGTATTTCTTCGTAAAATCGTGTGTGTATATGACCCTCAAGCAAACTCCCAGATATAGTTTTCTAACATCTACTAATCATAACCCTCTAACAAGCTCCCGGACATAGTATCACAACATCTAATAGTAGTCAGTCACTCGTATTTCTTCGTACAATCGTGTGTGTATATGACCCTCAAGTAAACTCCCAGATATAGTATCCTAACATCTACTACTCATAACCCTCTAACGTCTAACAAGCTCCCAGACATAGTTTTCTAACATCTACTACTCATAACCCTCTAATAAGCTCCCGGACATAGTATCACAACATCTAATAATAGTCAGTCACTCGTATTTCTTCGTACAATCGTGTGTGTATATGACCCTCAAGTAAACTCCCAGATATATTATCCTAACATCTACTACTCATAACCCTCTAACGTCTAACAAGCTCCCAGACATAGTATCACAACATCTAATAGTAGTCAGTCACTCGTATTTCTTCGTACAATCGTGTGTGTATATGACCCTCGAGTAAACTCCCAGATATAGTATCCTAACATCTACTACTCATAACCCTCTAACGTCTAACAAGCTCCCAGACTTAGTATCACAACATCTAATAGTAGTCAGTCACTCGTATTTCTTCGTACAATCGTGTGTGTATATGACCATCGAGTAAACTCCCAGATATAGTATCCTAACATCTACTACTCATAACCCTCTAACGTCTAACAAGCTCCCAGACTTAGTATCACAACATCTAATAGTAGTCAGTCACTCGTATTTCTTCGTACAATCGTGTGTGTATATGACCCTCAAGTAAACTCCCAGATATAGTATCCTAACATCTACTACTCATAACTCTCTAACAAGCTCCCAGACATAGTATCACAACATCTAATAGTAGTCAGTCACTCGTATTTCTTCGTACAATCGTGTGTGTATATGACCCTCAAGCAAACTTCCGGACATAGTATCCTAACATCTACTACTCATAACCCTCTAACGTCTAACAAGCTCCCAGACATAGTATCACAACATCTAATAGTAGTCAGTCACTCGTATTTCTTCGTACAATCGTGTGTGTATATGACCCTCAAGCAAACTCCCGGATATAGTATCCTAACATCTACTACTCATAACCCTCTAACAAGCTCTCGGACATGGTATCCAAACATTTAATGGTAGTCAGTTACTCGTATTTATTCGTACAATCGTGTGTGTATATGACCCTCAAGCAAACTCCCAGATATAGTTTTCTAACATCTACTACTCATAACCCTCTAACAAGCTCCCGGACATAGTATCACAACATCTAATAGTAGTCAGTTACTCGTATTTCTTCGTACAATCGTGTGTGTATATGACCCTCAAGTAAACTCCCGGATATAGTATCCTAACATCTACTACTCATAACCCTCTAACAAGCTCCCAGACATAGTATCACAACATCTAATAGTAATCAGTCACTCGTATTTCTTCGTACAATCGTGTGTGTACATGACCCTCAAGCAAACTCCCGGATATAGTATCCTAACATCTACTACTCATAACCCTCTAACAAGCTCTCGGACATGGTATCCAAACATTTAATGGTAGTCAGTTACTCGTATTTCTTCGTACAATCGTGTGTGTACATGACCCTCAAGTAAACTCCCGGACATAGTATCCTAGCATCTACTACTCATACCCCTCTAACAAGCTTCCGGATATGGTATCACAACATCTAATAGTAGTCAGTCACTCGTATTTCTTCGTACAATCGTGTGTGTATATGACCCTCAAGCAAACTCCCAGATATAGTTTTCTAACATCTACTAATCATAACCCTCTAACAAGCTCCCGGACATAGTACCACAACATCTAATAGTAGTCAGTCACTCGTATTTCTTCGTACAATCGTGTGTGTATATGACCCTCAAGTAAACTCCCAGATATAGTATCCTAACATCTACTACTCATAACCCTCTAACGTCTAACAAGCTCCCAGACATAGTTTTCTAACATCTACTACTCATAACCCTCTAATAAGCTCCCGGACATAGTATCACAACATCTAATAATAGTCAGTCACTCGTATTTCTTCGTACAATCGTGTGTGTATATGACCCTCAAGTAAACTCCCAGATATATTATCCTAACATCTACTACTCATAACCCTCTAACGTCTAACAAGCTCCCAGACATAGTATCACAACATCTAATAGTAGTCAGTCACTCGTATTTCTTCGTACAATCGTGTGTGTATATGACCCTCGAGTAAACTCCCAGATATAGTATCCTAACATCTACTACTCATAACCCTCTAACGTCTAACAAGCTCCCAGACTTAGTATCACAACATCTAATAGTAGTCAGTCACTCGTATTTCTTCGTACAATCGTGTGTGTATATGACCCTCGAGTAAACTCCCAGATATAGTATCCTAACATCTACTACTCATAACACTCTAACGTCTAACAAGCTCCCAGACTTAGTATCACAACATCTAATAGTAGTCAGTCACTCGTATTTCTTCGTACAATCGTGTGTGTATATGACCCTCAAGTAAACTCCCAGATATAGTATCCTAACATCTACTACTCATAACACTCTAACAAGCTCCCAGACATAGTATCACAACATCTAATAGTAGTCAGTCACTCGTATTTCTTCGTACAATCGTGTGTGTATATGACCCTCAAGCAAACTTCCGGACATAGTATCCTAACATCTACTACTCATAACCCTCTAACGTCTAACAAGCTCCCAGACATAGTATCACAACATCTAATAGTAGTCAGTCACTCGTATTTCTTCGTACAATCGTGTGTGTATATGACCCTCAAGCAAACTTCCGGACATAGTATCCTAACATCTACTACTCATAACCCTCTAACAAGCTCTCGGACATGGTATCCAAACATTTAATGGTAGTCAGTTACTTGTATTTATTCGTACAATCGTGTGTGTATATGACCCTCAAGCAAACTCCCAGATATAGTTTTCTAACATCTACTACTCATAACCCTCTAACAAGCTCCCGGACATAGTATCACAACATCTAATAGTAGTCAGTTACTCGTATTTCTTCGTACAATCGTGTGTGTATATGACCCTCAAGTAAACTCCCGGACATAGTATCCTAGCATCTACTACTCATAACCCTCTAACAAGCTCCCAGACATAGTATCACAACATCTAATAGTAGTCAGTCACTCGTATTTCTTCGTACAATCGTGTGTGTATATGACCCTCAAGTAAACTCCCGGACATAGTATCCTAGCATCTACTACTCATAACCCTCTAACAAGCTCCCGGACATAGTATCACAACATCTAATAGTAGTCAGTCACTCGTATTTCTTCGTACAATCGTGTGTGTACATGACCCTCAAGCAAACTCCCAGATATAGTTTTCTAACATCTACTACTCATAACCCTCTAACAAGCTCCCGGACATAGTATCACAACATCTAATAGTAGTCAGTCACTCGTATTTCTTCGTACAATCGTGTGGGTTCATGACCCTCAAGCAAACTCCCGGACATAGTATCTTAACATCTACTACTCATAACCCTCTAACAAGCTCCCGGACATGGTGTCACAACATCTAATAGTAGTCAGTCACTCGTATTTCTTCGTACAATCGTGTGTGTACATGACCCTCAAGCAAACTCCCAGATATAGTATCCTAACATCTACTACTCATAACCCTCTAACGTCTAACAAGCTCCCAGACATAGTATCACAACATCTAATAGTAGTCAGTCACTCGTATTTCTTCGTACAATCGTGTGTGTATATGACCCTCAAGTAAACTCCCAGATATAGTATCCTAACATCTACTACTCATAACCCTCTAACGTCTAACAAGCTCCCAGACATAGTATCACAACATCTAATAGTAGTCAGTCACTCGTATTTCTTCGTACAATCGTGTGTGTATATGACCCTCAAGTAAACTCCCAGATATAGTATCCTCACATCTACTACTCATAACCCTCTAACGTCTAACAAGCTCCCAGACATAGTATCACAACATCTAATAGTAGTCAGTCACTCGTATTTCTTCGTACAATCGTGTGTGTATATGACCCTCAAGTAAACTCCCAGATATAGTATCCTAACATCTACTACTCATAACCCTCTAACGTCTAACAAGCTCCCAGACATAGTATCACAACATCTAATAGTAGTCAGTCACTCGTATTTCTTCGTACAATCGTGTGTGTATATGACCCTCAAGTAAACTCCCAGATATAGTATCCTAACATCTACTACTCATAACCCTCTAACGTCTAACAAGCTCCCAGACATAGTATCACAACATCTAATAGTAGTCAGTCACTCGTATTTCTTCGTACAATCGTGTGTGTATATGACCCTCAAGCAAACTCCCAGATATAGTTTTCTAACATCTACTACTCATAACCCTCTAACAAGCTCCCGGACATAGTATCACAACATCTAATAGTAGTCAGTCACTCGTATTTCTTCGTACAATCGTGTGTGTATATGACCCTCAAGTAAACTCCCGGACATAGTATCCTAGCATCTACTACTCATAACCCTCTAACAAGCTCCCGGACATAGTATCACAACATCTAATAGTAGTCAGTCACTCGTATTTCTTCGTACAATCGTGTGTGTATATGACCCTCAAGTAAACTCCCGGACATAGTATCCTAGCATCTACTACTCATAACCCTCTAACAAGCTCCCGGACATAGTATCACAACATCTAATAGTAGTCAGTCACTCGTATTTCTTCGTACAATCGTGTGTGTATACGACCCTCAAGCAAACTCCCGGATATAGTATCCTAACATCTACTACTCATAACCCTCTAACGTCTAACAAGCTCCCAGACATAGTATCACAACATCTAATAGTAGTCAGTCACTCGTATTTCTTCGTACAATCGTGTGTGTATATGACCCTCAAGTAAACTCCCAGATATAGTATCCTAACATCTACTACTCATAACCCTCTAACGTCTAACAAGCTCCCAGACATAGTTTTCTAACATCTACTACTCATAACCCTCTAACAAGCTCCCGGACATAGTATCACAACATCTAATAGTAGTCAGTCACTCGTATTTCTTCGTACAATCGTGTGTGTATATGACCCTCAAGTAAACTCCCAGATATAGTATCCTAACATCTACTACTCATAACCCTCTAACGTCTAACAAGCTCCCAGACATAGTATCACAACATCTAATAGTAGTCAGTCACTCGTATTTCTTCGTACAATCGTGTGTGTATATGACCCTCAAGTAAACTCCCAGATATAGTATCCTAACATCTACTACTCATAACCCTCTAACGTCTAACAAGTTCCCAGACATAGTATCACAACATCTAATAGTAGTCAGTCACTCGTATTTCTTCGTACAATCGTGTGTGTATATGACCCTCAAGTAAACTCCCGGACATAGTATCCTAACATCTACTACTCATAACCCTCTAACAAGCTCCCAGACATAGTATCACAACATCTAATAGTAGTCAGTCACTCGTATTTCTTCGTACAATCGTGTGTGTACATGACCCTCAAGCAAACTCCCAGATATAGTTTTCTAACATCTACTACTCATAACCCTCTAACAAGCTCCCGGACATAGTATCACAACATCTAATAGTAGTCAGTCACTCGTATTTCTTCGTACAATCGTGTGGGTTCATGACCCTCAAGCAAACTCCCGGACATAGTATCTTAACATCTACTACTCATAACCCTCTAACAAGCTCCCGGACATGGTGTCACAACATCTAATAGTAGTCAGTCACTCGTATTTCTTCGTACAATCGTGTGTGTACATGACCCTCAAGCAAACTCCCAGATATAGTATCCTAACATCTACTACTCATAACCCTCTAACGTCTAACAAGCTCCCAGACATAGTATCACAACATCTAATAGTAGTCAGTCACTCGTATTTCTTCGTACAATCGTGTGTGTATATTACCCTCAAGTAAACTCCCAGATATAGTATCCTAACATCTACTACTCATAACCCTCTAACGTCTAACAAGCTCCCAGACATAGTATCACAACATCTAATAGTAGTCAGTCACTCGTATTTCTTCGTACAATCGTGTGTGTATATGACCCTCAAGTAAACTCCCAGATATAGTATCCTAACATCTACTACTCATAACCCTCTAACGTCTAACAAGCTCCCAGACATAGTATCACAACATCTAATAGTAGTCAGTCACTCGTATTTCTTCGTACAATCGTGTGTGTATATGACCCTCAAGTAAACTCCCAGATATAGTATCCTAACATCTACTACTCATAACCCTCTAACGTCTAACAAGCTCCCAGACATAGTATCACAACATCTAATAGTAGTCAGTCACTCGTATTTCTTCGTACAATCGTGTGTGTATATGACCCTCAAGTAAACTCCCAGATATAGTATCCTAACATCTACTACTCATAACCCTCTAACGTCTAACAAGCTCCCAGACATAGTACCACAACATCTAATAGTAGTCAGTCACTCGTATTTCTTCGTACAATCGTGTGTGTATATGACCCTCAAGCAAACTCCCAGATATAGTTTTCTAACATCTACTACTCATAACCCTCTAACAAGCTCCCGGACATAGTATCACAACATCTAATAGTAGTCAGTCACTCGTATTTCTTCGTACAATCGTGTGTGTATATGACCCTCAAGTAAACTCCCGGACATAGTATCCTAGCATCTACTACTCATAACCCTCTAACAAGCTCCCGGACATAGTATCACAACATCTAATAGTAGTCAGTCACTCGTATTTCTTCGTACAATCGTGTGTGTATATGACCCTCAAGTAAACTCCCGGACATAGTATCCTAGCATCTACTACTCATAACCCTCTAACAAGCTCCCGGACATAGTATCACAACATCTAATAGTAGTCAGTCACTCGTATTTCTTCGTACAATCGTGTGTGTATACGACCCTCAAGCAAACTCCCGGATATAGTATCCTAACATCTACTACTCATAACCCTCTAACGTCTAACAAGCTCCCAGACATAGTATCACAACATCTAATAGTAGTCAGTCACTCGTATTTCTTCGTACAATCGTGTGTGTATATGACCCTCAAGTAAACTCCCAGATATAGTATCCTAACATCTACTACTCATAACCCTCTAACGTCTAACAAGCTCCCAGACATAGTTTTCTAACATCTACTACTCATAACCCTCTAACAAGCTCCCGGACATAGTATCACAACATCTAATAGTAGTCAGTCACTCGTATTTCTTCGTACAATCGTGTGTGTATATGACCCTCAAGTAATCTCCCAGATATAGTATCCTAACATCTACTACTCATAACCCTCTAACGTCTAACAAGCTCCCAGACATAGTATCACAACATCTAATAGTAGTCAGTCACTCGTATTTCTTCGTACAATCGTGTGTGTATATGACCCTCAAGTAAACTCCCAGATATAGTATCCTAACATCTACTACTCATAACCCTCTAACGTCTAACAAGCTCCCAGACATAGTATCACAACATCTAATAGTAGTCAGTCACTCGTATTTCTTCGTACAATCGTGTGTGTATATGACCCTCAAGTAAACTCCCAGATATAGTATCCTAACATCTACTACTCATAACCCTCTAACGTCTAACAAGCTCCCAGACATAGTATCACAACATCTAATAGTAGTCAGTCACTCGTATTTCTTCGTACAATCGTGTGTGTATATGACCCTCAAGTAAACTCCCAGATATAGTATCCTAACATCTACTACTCATAACCCTCTAACGTCTAACAAGTTCCCAGACATAGTATCACAACATCTAATAGTAGTCAGTCACTCGTATTTCTTCGTACAATCGTGTGTGTATATGACCCTCAAGTAAACTCCCGGACATAGTATCCTAACATCTACTACTCATAACCCTCTAACAAGCTCCCAGACATAGTATCACAACATCTAATAGTAGTCAGTCACTCGTATTTCTTCGTACAATCGTGTGTGTATATGACCCTCAAGCAAACTCCCGGATATAGTATCCTAACATCTACTACTCATAACCCTCTAACGTCTAACAAGCTCCCAGACATAGTATCACAACATCTAATAGTAGTCAGTCACTCGTATTTCTTTGTACAATCGTGTGTGTATATGACCCTCAAGTAAACTCCCAGATATAGTATCCTAACATCTACTACTCATAACCCTCTAACGTCTAACAAGCTCCCGGACATAGTATCACAACATCTAATAGTAGTCAGTCACTCGTATTTCTTCGTACAATCGTGTGTGTATATGACCCTCAAGTAAACTCCCAGATATAGTATCCTAACATCTACTACTCATAACCCTCTAACGTCTAACAAGCTCCCAGACATAGTATCACAACATCTAATAGTAGTCAGTCACTCGTATTTCTTCGTACAATCGTGTGTGTATATGACCCTCAAGTAAACTCCCAGATATAGTATCCTAACATCTACTACTCATAACCCTCTAACGTCTAACAAGCTCCCAGACATAGTATCACAACATCTAATAGTAGTCAGTCACTCGTATTTCTTCGTACAATCGTGTGTGTATATGACCCTCAAGTAAACTCCCAGATATAGTATCCTAACATCTACTACTCATAACCCTCTAACGTCTAACAAGCTCCCAGACATAGTATCACAACATCTAATAGTAGTCAGTCACTCGTATTTCTTCGTACAATCGTGTGTGTATATGACCCTCAAGCAAACTCCCAGATATAGTTTTCTAACATCTACTACTCATAACCCTCTAACAAGCTCCCGGACATAGTATCACAACATCTAATAGTAGTCAGTCACTCGTATTTCTTCGTACAATCGTGTGTGTATATGACCCTCAAGTAAACTCCCGGACATAGTATCCTAGCATCTACTACTCATAACCCTCTAACAAGCTCCCGGACATAGTATCACAACATCTAATAGTAGTCAGTCACTCGTATTTCTTCGTACAATCGTGTGTGTATATGACCCTCAAGTAAACTCCCGGACATAGTATCCTAGCATCTACTACTCATAACCCTCTAACAAGCTCCCGGACATAGTATCACAACATCTAATAGTAGTCAGTCACTCGTATTTCTTCGTACAATCGTGTGTGTATACGACCCTCAAGCAAACTCCCGGATATAGTATCCTAACATCTACTACTCATAACCCTCTAACGTCTAACAAGCTCCCAGACATAGTATCACAACATCTAATAGTAGTCAGTCACTCGTATTTCTTCGTACAATCGTGTGTGTATATGACCCTCAAGTAAACTCCCAGATATAGTATCCTAACATCTACTACTCATAACCCTCTAACGTCTAACAAGCTCCCAGACATAGTTTTCTAACATCTACTACTCATAACCCTCTAACAAGCTCCCGGACATAGTATCACAACATCTAATAGTAGTCAGTCACTCGTATTTCTTCGTACAATCGTGTGTGTATATGACCCTCAAGTAAACTCCCAGATATAGTATCCTAACATCTACTACTCATAACCCTCTAACGTCTAACAAGCTCCCAGACATAGTATCACAACATCTAATAGTAGTCAGTCACTCGTATTTCTTCGTACAATCGTGTGTGTATATGACCCTCAAGTAAACTCCCAGATATAGTATCCTAACATCTACTACTCATAACCCTCTAACGTCTAACAAGCTCCCAGACATAGTATCACAACATCTAATAGTAGTCAGTCACTCGTATTTCTTCGTACAATCGTGTGTGTATATGACCCTCAAGTAAACTCCCAGATATAGTATCCTAACATCTACTACTCATAACCCTCTAACGTCTAACAAGCTCCCAGACATAGTATCACAACATCTAATAGTAGTCAGTCACTCGTATTTCTTCGTACAATCGTGTGTGTATATGACCCTCAAGTAAACTCCCAGATATAGTATCCTAACATCTACTACTCATAACCCTCTAACGTCTAACAAGTTCCCAGACATAGTATCACAACATCTAATAGTAGTCAGTCACTCGTATTTCTTCGTACAATCGTGTGTGTATATGACCCTCAAGTAAACTCCCGGACATAGTATCCTAACATCTACTACTCATAACCCTCTAACAAGCTCCCAGACATAGTATCACAACATCTAATAGTAGTCAGTCACTCGTATTTCTTCGTACAATCGTGTGTGTATATGACCCTCAAGCAAACTCCCGGATATAGTATCCTAACATCTACTACTCATAACCCTCTAACGTCTAACAAGCTCCCAGACATAGTATCACAACATCTAATAGTAGTCAGTCACTCGTATTTCTTTGTACAATCGTGTGTGTATATGACCCTCAAGTAAACTCCCAGATATAGTATCCTAACATCTACTACTCATAACCCTCTAACGTCTAACAAGCTCCCGGACATAGTATCACAACATCTAATAGTAGTCAGTCACTCGTATTTCTTCGTACAATCGTGTGTGTATATGACCCTCAAGCAAACTCCCGGATATAGTATCCTAACATCTACTACTCATAACCCTCTAACAAGCTCCCGGACATAGTATCACAACATCTAATAGTAGTCAGTCACTCGTATTTCTTCGTACAATCGTGTGTGTACATGACCCTCAAGCAAACTCCCGGACATAGTATCCTAACATCTACTAGCAGTTGCTCACAGGCCTTGTGTTTTCAATATCTTAATGTTTTGTATTCTCAGTTCAATTTATACATGTATTTTACAATCAATAATTTTATTACGTGATATCAATTTTATTACCACTTTAATTAATGGGAAATGGCTTTGTTGCTTGTCAATAATTATTACACTATTACTTTATCATAATTAATTATCTTATAGTTGAATTGACTATTTCCAGACGTTTTTCCGAACAAATTTTAAATTGAGTTCTTCACCAAAAATCCCCTTGTTATAATTCTGCATGGTTAATAAAAGCTAATAAATTATGATTTCAAAATTGACTAGGTAAAAAAATATTGTTTGAATGTCAGGGTAACGTTTGAGAGAACTCTTCAGTTCTTACGTTGATGTTAATAAATAAATTCTTTATTGCATAATACAATTAACAATTGTGTTGCAAAAGTCAAAATTTAGTCTAGCCTAAAACACTCACACACAATCGGACACATTCATACATACATCTTGCACATGCATCATACATTCACACAATTGACACCAGAATTGCATGATAGGGTGTTTACTGACTGTCAAACAAAGAGAGTCGTGTAAGCCAGTATTCAAAAATCTGAATTTGTTGACATTACCCTGCCTCTACATCTTGGAAACTTGTCTCTTTTTCAAATCAAAATGTCATGCTATAAGAGGTTGCGACATACACTCTTATGACACTAGAGGCAGGGGCGACTACCGTTCTGGGAGGCACAGAACGGTAGTTTATGAGCGACTGCCTGTACAGGCAGCAGTAAAATTTGTCAACAAATTGCCAAACTCAATTAAAAGTGCCCCCACGCTGAAGGCGTTTAAATCTTGTCTAAAAGCAAAGCTGATTGCAGAGGCATTCTACAGCTTAGACGAATTTATGGCACACAACTGGGAGACCTAGCGAAATTTATTGGGTTAGGCTACTGAGTGGGTTTATGAGATGAATGCGTGTATTAATGTGTTTTGTATGTTTGAAAGGGATCTCGATGGAAGAATGAATGGCTAAACAATAATAGCAATAATGAATACTTGACAATTGCAATGCATATTTTTACTATGTTCTACGCAATAAATCATTTATTTATTTATTTATTTATTTGTCCCAGCGGCTTTGAAAGAATTCTTCAACTGAACAAAAAGCACTTTCCACCAAAAGGTATTTTAAACGTCTTTTGAACAAATTCAGGTTTTGATTTTTGCATTCATTAAAATTAGTTTTCATTCATTCAAAGCCTTTATAATGTGTCGAGTTCGTCGAATTTTATAATTATTAATTAGTATATTAGTAAATAATAACAGAAAGAAAGAATAAAGAAACTAATAGAAAAAGAGTTTGACTCTAGTTAATTATTGCCATAATAGTGTACCGACTCCTGTTTTCCTGATAAAATTGTTATTTTATATATATATATATATATATATATATGTTTATTGCACCTCCACATTCCCCTATGGGAATGTGGAGGCTTAACATAAAAAAGAGTGTAACTTTAAAATTTAATAAAACAATTACTAAGGATGTATACAATTTAAGAACTCAATTGAAAATTTATTAAATTATTTAGTTTTGTTCGAACTTTAAAAATCCATTTTTATAATTTTGAATCGTTAAAGTTGCCTCTATGAATACATGTAAAAATATTTAAGTAAAATATATTCGTTCAATGTTCACATCACAATATCTGTGATTAGTTACAACCACTAGAAGACGTATAGGTCATAGTAATAGCACAATATCTGTGATTACGTACAACCACTAGAAGACGTATAGGTCATAGTAATAGCACAATATCTGTGATTATGTACAACCACTAGAAGACGTATAGGTCATAGTAATAGCACAATATCTGTGATTAGTTACAACCACTAGAAGACGTATAGGTCATAGTAATAGCACAATATCTGTGATTAGTTACAACCACTAGAAGACGTATAGGTCATAGTAATAGCACAATATCTGTGATTATGTACAACCACTAGAAGACGTTTAGGTCATAGTAATAGCACAATATCTGTGATTATGTACAACCACTAGAAGACGTATAGGTCATAGTAATAGCACAATATCTGTGATTATGTACAACCACTAGAAGACGTTTAGGTCATAGTAATAGCACAATATCTGTGATTAGTTACAACCACTAGAAGACGTATAGGTCATAGTAATAGCACAATATCTGTGATTATGTACAACCACTAGAAGACGTTTAGGTCATAGTAATAGCACAATATCTGTGATTATGTACAACCACTAGAAGACGTATAGGTCATAGTAATAGCACAATATCTGTGATTATGTACAACCACTAGAAGACGTATAGGTCATAGTAATAGCACAATATCTGTGATTAGTTACAACCACTAGAAGACGTATAGGTCATAGTAATAGCACAATATCTGTGATTAGTTACAACCACTAGAAGACGTATAGGTCATAGTAATAGCACAATATCTGTGATTATGTACAACCACTAGAAGACGTTTAGGTCATAGTAATAGCACAATATCTGTGATTATGTACAACCACTAGAAGACGTATAGGTCATAGTAATAGCACAATATCTGTGATTATGTACAACCACTAGAAGACGTATAGGTCATAGTAATAGCACAATATCTGTGATTATGTACAACCACTAGAAGACGTTTAGGTCATAGTAATAGCACAATATCTGTGATTAGTTACAACCACTAGAAGACGTATAGGTCATAGTAATAGCACAATATCTGTGATTATGTACAACCACTAGAAGACGTTTAGGTCATAGTAATAGCACAATATCTCGGAAAACTGCTTACTCGTATCTGTGCCTTAGTTTTCCTTCCTAAGTTCCTTATGATTTATATCCATTTATAATCAAGGAGAAATTATAAGTAAATATAAAATACTTATCACGCTTAATAAATACTTAACTAACTTAAGATACATATAACTAAATTTATAAAAGCTCGGAGTAAAAATAATTAATGAATATGTAATTAATAAAAACAAAACTAAGATTAAAAAATGTAACTGGACATTTCTCCAACAGCACTAATGATCATTATTTTCACAGTTTTTATGCTAGGCCTATAGTTTTTAATTTTCACTTACCATATTTAAGCTTAGCTAAAATCGTAAAAATGTGTGTTTTTATAACTTATAGATAAAATTGATAGTAAACAAAACCTAATGTATTGTCTTAATATAATTTACAGTTTGACATAGTGTGGCAAGCCGTGTTGATTGGAAAACGAGTCATATGCTGGGAAACAAAACAGTGATAATATTTTGATCTTTGACCCTGTGCAGATTTATCATTGAACGCTGGTTATAAAAAGGTCACATAACACTGAGAGGCAGAGCAAGATGGTTTCACTTTGTAACGTTTTAATTTTATTATGCTTTCCTTGTGCGTATGGAGAATTGAGTTGTCTTGCAGGTTTACCAGGGAGGCCAGGACATGACGGGATACCTGGCCTTCCCGGAGAGAAAGGAGATATAGGAGATCCTGGAATACCGCCTCCTCTGGAGCCGACTGGAGTCAACATTGGAGAAAAGGGAGAGCCAGGACCTCCAGGACCGCCGGCCTACCGCCGGGAACAGCGGTCCTTGTCACCACCCCCCGAAACCTTAGGTAGGACTCTTAAAGGTATATATAATATAGTTCATGGCAGCTGAAAAATATCGATATCGAAGCCTAAACCCATCCCTTTGATGTCGCTGTAGTTTATTAATTATCATAATACGTGTAACATGTAAATGTAAATGTAACAAATGTAAAAATGTTATTGTGTTCAATTTCGGTGAACCTTCCTCAGAAGAAAGGGATTCACAACGTGATATACCGAAAGCTAACCGCCAGATATTTGTACATTTTGTACTTAGTCTATATTGTAATAACGTGTTGTGTGATGTTCATTTGTAGTGTTTTTATGTATATGTAGTTATATATAAGATATGAATAATATAAAAAAACTAAAATAAAATATTCTCTTAACAAATTGTTATATTTATTAAACAATTTGAGGATTTTGACAGTTAGTTAAAAGGGCAATTCAATAAAATATGAAGAAACATATTTTTATCTGAAAAATTATTTACAATTCACAATAGGCATAGAGAACTATATTGCTTGCTTCAAACGATGTATTTGATGTGTATAGCTTAAAATTATGTATTATAAAATTAATCCAAAACATTGATAATATAACATTGGTTATAAGTACATAATAAATGATAATCTATTTTTGCTATTGTTAATTTTTTTTCTGTATATTTAAACTCAAGTACCAGTAGATTTTAAGCAAATTTCATACTAGCTGAAGCATTAAGAATATGATTATGAAATGTTGATAATTTGACATTTTTATACGTAGTAAAAATTGACTGTGAAATGGACGTTTTAACAAAATAGGGGTAGAAACATAAATTAATTTTCTTTTTTCCTTTTCATTACTTTTAAGGGGGTTTCAGACCCCACCTTCCTTATAATACCCTAGTTTATCTGAGAGTGTGGTCATTGGGGGTTCAATTTTGACCATTTTCAGCTTGGGACAGCATGGGTCTGACAGACCCGAGGGTTTTTATTTTACGCCTAGACCTCCAATTACACCAGCGAGGTTGAAATTTTCTTTAGGTTCACGTTTTGATCAACCCAAAACTAAAATGAAAATCTCCATTAAAAAAATATGTATAATGGTTACAAAAATTAGTTGTATTCGGGCCTGTTAGACCCATGTTGACCCTGTACGTAACTTTTTTGAAAAAAACATTGTGATGCCACGTGTGTCCTAGTTCAAAAGACCGGAAATCAAAGAATCACTGCAAAATGTACAACCTATTTATTTCTCCTGAGCACAGGACTAATATTTGCTGTAAATAAATGTGAAAATAAATTCTAAATACTGTATTGTTTTCTGAACCTTTAATGAACAATTTAATTATTGGATATTAAATATAGGTTTCTGAGACAGTGTCCACGTAGATTTTGTCAAATAAAAAGCAATAAAACTTTGTTTTTAAAGCAATTGTTTGTTACATACACTAAAAACTCTTTCTTATGACTTAGTTCTTGTGCCTTCAAAACCTAAAAAAGATAAATTGAAGAAGAAAAACTATTTCATTGTTAAAATCATATAAAGCTGCATATTTATATAATAAAACTGTCATAATTCTGTTTAGTATTTTTTGAGAGGATTCTTTTTGTCGGGTCTGTAAGACCCATGCTACCCTGATGAGGGACAAACAAATATGATGCCATTTTAAGCGTTTAATAGTTCTATACCTTTAAAAAATGGCAAAATTATGCAAATAATGTAGATGTGTATGTTTCAGACCGTGTAGCGAGATCACCAGATACAATGAGGGAAGGACCTCCCGGCCCGCCTGGAATGCCTGGCTGGCCAGGAATGATGGGACTGAAAGGTGAAAAGGGAGAACCTGGTATTGCTTTTACAGAAAGTTACTCATATATATCTATCGTTGGTCCCAAGGGAGAGAAGGGTGCCAAGGGTATATGTGTTGATGGCAGTTCTGAAAGATCCCGTAGATCGTCATTGGTAAGAGGAATTCCAAAACTTATTATTTATCATTTATTTCTGAAAACAAATCCTCCATAATTATAAAAAAAAAAACATAAAAATGCATCATATCATCATCTGTTGCCTTGTGGTAGAGTTGCCATACGTCCGTATTTTGTACGGACAGTTTGTATTTTACATTCTGTGTCCGTGTCCTAACCGTACAAAGAAAATGACCGAGTAGATGTCCGTATTTATTGTTCTGTTTACATTAAAAATGTATTCAAATATTTAATATTGTAAAAAAGACCAAAATGTATTACTAGTCTTTAGGCAATCGTCAATCGAATATCAACAATCGTTTTATAGATATAGACAATGACTCATAGACAATGCACTATTATTCTACCAAACACCTCTCCCCCCTCAGTTTCAAGAAAAATAATTGTGAAAATGTTGAAAGCGTGTTGGTGTTTGCTCTTTCTCTACCTGGTACTTAAGCTCGAGATGAACAAGTTTTTTCACTTATGAAAAATGTCTGAACATCCGATCGGAACAGACTGTCAGTAGAGTTGTAGAGAAGGTCAAAGCTATACTGCGAATATCACGTACTAAATTTACGAAGTAATTAAAAACAATAGTTCTTTACCTAATAAGGATAATCTCTACTTAAAATATGACAGGATTCAGACTTCAGCCAGTACGAGTATTACTACTGCAAGTGATGCCTAAACATTTTCTAAGAGACAATTTATTAAGTTCTGCCAACTTAACTTGAACGGAATGAATTATTTTAATACGTTTGTAAATATTGCATTACTTTGAAATCTCAAATTAAATATAGTTGTGATATTAATATTATATATCACAAAGTATTAGTTTCCTTAACATAACATTCATAAAAGACTATTTTCAAAATCATCATCCCCCCCCGGCACTGGCAGACCCCCAAGTACATCGGCTGTCCGTATATACTACATATATGAATATAGGCCTACTACATATGTGAATGCTTTGTGTACAAAACCACAAGTAAAGTAAACTTCCCAAAAGAAAATAATTATAAAAAGGAAGAAATATGTAGCAATAAATCAAAACTACTGTAACATTCAATTTAAAAAATCACAGAAAAAAAAAAACCAATCCAAATTCGATCAAGATCTAGACTACGTCCATACCCGTTACTCATGTTTGTGAACCCGAATACTACTCACAAGCTGTAAAAACAAACATATTACACTCACAAATTAACATACTTTCGTGAAAAAAAGAAAAAAAATTAAAATGAAACATCAAATAATTAATAACATACAAACATGTGTCAAATAACTATGCTACTATTTCATTTATTTGGCTTCAAAATTTAAAAGCGATGACTTACACAACGCTATAGTCGTGAAATCATTTGGTTAACAATAAATTAATCGTGTAGTTATTTGATTTATCAATTATTCGTTAGCTTTTAACTGAAAAATGATATTTCGTTGTTAAATACTACATTTCTCATGTATAATGTTATACTATAGTCTAAGTATGTGTATAGTCTAAGTATGTGTATAGTCTAAGTATGTGTATAGTCTAAGTATGTGTATAGTCTAAGTTACTTAAGAACTAATCCACTTACCTGCCATACGCCGTAAAAACCCTACCAATCCACCCAACAATCATAATGACACATAAACCACCCACCTACCCAGAGACCGTTATGGCACGTACACCACTCACCCACTCAACGCTCGTTATGACACGCACACCACCCACCCACCCACCCACCCAACAATCATCATGAAACGTTCTCTAACCACCCAACGAGCATTATGACGAGAACATTCAGCCACACAACGATCATCACGAACACACACCACCAACCACCTCAACGCTCGTTATGACACGCACACCACCCACCCACCCACCCACCCAACAATCATCATGAAACGTTCTCTAACCACCCAACGAGCATTATGACGAGAACATTCAGTCACACAACGATCATCACGAACACACACCACCAACCACCTCAACGCTCGTTATGACACGCACACCACCCACCCACCCAACAATCATCATGAAACGTTCTCTAACCACCCAACGAGCATTATGACGAGAGCATTCAGCCACGCAACGATCATCACGAACACACACCACCAACCACCTCAACGCTCGTTATGACACGCACACCACCCACTCACCCACCCAACAATCATTATGAAACGTTCTCTAACCACCCAACGAGCATTATGACGAGAACATTCAGCCACACAACGATCATCACGAACACACACCACCAACCACCTCAACGCTCGTTATGACACGCACACCACCCACTCACCCACCCACCCAACAATCATCATGAAACGTTCTCTAACCACCCAACGAGCATTATGACGAGAGCATTCAGCCACGCAACGATCATCACGAACACACACCACCAACCACCTCAACGCTCGTTATGACACGCACACCACCCACCCACCCACCCAACAATCATTATGAAACGTTCTCTAACCACCCAACGAGCATTATGACGAGAACATTCAGCCACGCAACGATCATCACGAACACACACCACCAACCACCTCAACGCTCGTTATGACATGCACACCACCCACTCACCCACCCAACAATCATCATGAAACGTTCTCTAACCACCCAACGAGCAGTATGACGAGAGCATTCAGCCACGCAACGATCATCACGAACACACACCACCAACCACCTCAACGCTCGTTATGACACGCACACCACCCACTCACCCACCCATCAATCATTATGAAACGTTCTCTAACCACCCAACGAGCATTATGACGAGAACATTCAGCCACGCAACGATCATCACGAACACACACCACCAACCACCTCAACGCTCGTTATGACACGCACACCACCCACTCACCCACCCAACAATCATTATGAAACGTTCTCTAACCACCCAACGAGCATTATGACGAGAACATTCAGCCACGCAACGATCATCACGAACACACACCACCAACCACCTCAACGCTCGTTATGACACGCACACCACCCACTCACCCACCCACCCAACAATCATCATGAAACGTTCTCTAACCACCCAACGAGCATTATGACGAGAACATTCAGCCACGCAACGATCATCACGAACACACACCACCAACCACCTCAACGCTCGTTATGACACGCACACCACCCACCCACCCACCCAACAATCATCATGAAACGTTCTCTAACCACCCAACGAGCATTATGACGAGAACATTCAGCCACGCAACGATCATCACGAACATACACCACCAACCACCTCAACGCTCGTTATGACACGCACACCACCCACTCACCCACCCAACAATCATTATGAAACGTTCTCTAACCACCCAACGAGCATTATGATGAGAACATTCAGCCACGCAACGATCATCACGAACACACACCACCAACCACCTCAACGCTCGTTATGACACGCACACCACCCACTCACCCACCCAACAATCATTATGAAACGTTCTCTAACCACCCAACGAGCATTATGACGAGAGCATTCAGCCACGCAACGTATGAGCTGCATTCAAATGTTTAACTGTAAGTACTTATGCTGTTTCTTTCCACTAAGAAAATCCAACAGTGTTTCACAAAACCTATAAAAATGAACAACTTTATTTTATATGGACAGATAATTTTATACAATTTAAAATCAAATACTGATAAAAAATAAGATCCATTCCTAATCTGTTATTTTGTCTATAATTTTAACCAATTAAATTGTTTTGTACACATAACATGAATATCTAGAGAATTATTACCTGGGCATTATCTTACGTAAATAAAGAGAACTTTCATAACATTTCATACTACGGTAAAAATAAACAAAAATTCATATATGTTGTTAGATGTAACCAGTTTATTGGGGCATACAGAGTAGGACGCGTAGTTAGTCATAGCCAGTATTTTGGCCGGGCACACAGAACAGGACGCGTAGTTAGTCATAGCCAGTATATTGGCCGGGCATACAGAACAGGACGCGTAGTTAGTCGTAGCTACTATATTGGCCGGGCATACAAAACAGGACGCGTAGTTAGTCGTAATCAGTATTTTGGCCGGACATACAGAGCAGGACGCGTAGTTAGTCGTAGCTACTATGTAAGCCGGGCAAACAGACCAGGACGCGTAGTTAGACGTAGCCAGTATATTGGCCGGGCATACAGAACAGGACGTGTAGTTTGTCGTAACCAGTATATTGGCCGGGCATACAGAGCAGGACGCGTAGTTAGTCGAAGCCAGTATATTGGCTGGGCATATGGAGCAGGCCGCGTAGTTAATCGTAGCCAGTATATTGGCTGGACATATAGAGTAGGACACTTAGTTAGTCGTAGCTACTATATGGGCCGGCAATACAGATCAGGACGCATAGCTAGTCATAGCCAGTATATTGGCCGGGCATACAAAAAGGGCGCGAAGTTAGTTTTAGCCAGTATATTGGCCGGGACGAGTATATACATATATACAAAACGGGACGAGTAGTTAGTCTTAGCTAGTATATTGGCCGGGCATACAGAACGGGACGAGTAGTTTATATTGGCCGGGCATACATATCAGGACGCGTTTTTTTACCCAGTATCAAGAAAGTAGTAAAACCTTTTCCCTTCATTTTCAAAAATTTCAGTGACAAATATTTTTTTTTTCAAATTCACGTTTTGTGGGAGAATCTATGTCAGAATAAATGGTCAGAAAATTATATATATAGTGTGTCATATACATATGCTATAGATAAAATATATAGACTTAGGCCTACAGGAAAATATCAGACTTTGAAAATCAGTTGATCTATCTTTTAACGTGCCTTTTTTTGTGAAACAATTATTATCTCTCCTTAAAATATAGATAAATTTTTGCCCATTTTATAAAACTCGATATGTTTATTTTATGGCACGAAGTGCTAAACTAATACGTATATAGTATTTAATCTGGAGTAACTTGAAAATCAAATAAAGTCAGTATGAATTAATGAAATAAAGTCAGTATGAGCCAGGTTTCTGAACTGTAGAATTGAGTAGTCAGAAGATATACATCAGGACTAACATTGTTTATAAATTGACTTCACTCTACAGGGGCCAGGGGCCCTTTATATATATATATATATATATATATATATTTATATTCCAAAATTGCAGAATATCACGTTCAATACAAGTACTGAATCAGAGACAGTACAAGTACCGTATCAGTATGTAGTGTATCACATACAATACAAGTACTGTATCAGAGACAGTACAAGTACCGTATCAGTATGTAGTGTATCACATTCAATACAAGTACTGTATCAGAGACAGTACAAATACCGTATCAGTATGTAGCGTATCACATTCAATACAAGTACTGTATCAGAGACAGTACAAATACCGTATCAGTATGTAGTGTATCACATTCAATACAAGTACTGTATCAGAGACAGTACAAATACCGTATCAGTATGTAGTGTATCACATTCAATACAAGTACTGTATCAGAGACAGTACAAATACCGTATCAGTATGTAGTGTATCACATTCAATACAAGTACTGTATCAGAGACAGTACAAGTACCGTATCAGTATGTAGTGTATCACATTCAATACAAGTACTGTATCAGAGACAGTACAAGTACCGTATCAGTATGTAGTGTATCACATTCAATACAAGTACTGTATCAGAGACAGTACAAATACCGTATCAGTATGTAGTGTATCACATTCAATACAAGTACTGTATCAGAGAGAAGACAAGTACCGTATCAGAATTTAGTGTATCACATTCAATACAAGTACTGTATCAGAGACAGGACAAGTACCGTATCAGTATGTAGTGTATCACATTCAATACAAGTACTGTATCAGAGAGAAGACAAGTACCGTATCAGTATGTAGTGTATCACATTCAATACAAGTACTGTATCAGAGACAGTACAAGTACCGTATCAGTATGTAGTGTATCACATTCAATACAAGTACTGTATCAGAGACAGTACAAATACCGTATCAGTATGTAGTGTATCACATTCAATACAAGTACTGTATCAGAGAGAAGACAAGTACCGTATCAGTATGTAGTATATCACATTCAATACAAGTACTGTATCAGAGAGAAGACAAGTACCGTATCAGTATGTAGTGTATCACATTCAATACAAGTACTGTATCAGAGAGAAGACAAGTACCGTATCAGAATTTAGTGTATCACATTCAATACAAGTAGTCTACTGTATCAGAGACAGGACAAGTACCGTATCAGTATGTAGTGTATCACATTCAATACAAGAACTGTATCAGAGACAGGACAAGTACCGTATCAGTATGTAGTGTATCACATTCAATACAAGAACTGTATCAGAGACAGGACAAGTACCGTATCAGTATGTAGTGTATCACATTCAATACAAGTACTGTATCAGAGACAGGACAAGGACCGTATCAGTATGTAGTGTATCACATTCAATACAAGTACTGTATCAGAGACAGTACAAATACCGTATCAGTATGTAGTGTATCACATTCAATACAAGAACTGTATCAGAGACAGGACAAGTACCGTATCAGTATGTAGTGTATCACATTCAATACAAGTACTGTATCAGAGACAGGACAAGGACCGTATCAGTATGTAGTGTATCACATTCAATACAAGTACTGTATCAGAGACAGGACAAGGACCGTATTAGTATGTAGTGTATCACATTCAATACAAGTACTGTATCAGAGACAGGAAAAGTACCGTATCAGTAAGTAGTGTATCACATTCAATACAAGCACTGTATCAGAGACAGGGCAAGTACCGTATCAGTATGTAGTGTATCACATTCAATACAAGCACTGTATCAGAGACAGTACAAGTACCGTATCAGTATGTAGTGTATCACATTCAATACAAGTACTGTATCAGAGACAGGGCAAGTACCGTATCAGTAAGTAATGTATCACATTCAATACAAGCACTGTATCAGAGACAGTATAAGTACCGTATCAGTATGTAGTGTATCACATTCAATACAAGTACTGTATCAGAGAGAAGACAAGTACCATATCAGTAGTAGTGTATCACATTCAATAAAAGTAATGTATCAGAGACAGCACAAGTACCGTATCAGTATGTAGTGTATCACATTCAATACAAGTACTGCATCAGAGACATTACAAGTACCGTATCAGTAGTAGTGTATCACATTCAATACAAGTACTGTATCAGAGACAGTACAAGTACCGTATCAGTAGTAGTGTATCACACTCAATAAAAGTACTGTATCAGAGACAGGACAAATACCGTATCAGTATGTAGTGTATCACATTCAATACAAGTACTGTATCAGAGACAGTACAAATACCGTATCAGTATGCAGCGTATCACATTCAATACAAGTACCCTGTCAGTAGCAATGTATCACAGACAATGTCAGTACTTTATCATTATGCATGCTATCTTTACAGATATTGTAGAAATGTTTAAAATATATTATTGTGATATATAGTTGTTTTGACTTCAGTAAATGAATCATTAGCATTCCAACTGCTGTCGGATTCAAAATGAAATGTACTCGAGTTTGAACCACTGTTACAAAATAAATACCCTTCCTATTCCGTTGTGTTGTACACTAAAATTTAGCTTATTTAATTCCACGTAGCCTATTTTCAGATAGCTTAAATGTTTCTTTTCATAGCAGGTAAAAAAAAAAAAATAAATAAAAAAATAAATAAAGAAGCAAACACGAAATTTTAGCACTTTTGGAGTAAAGCTCAATTGAAAAACAATTTGAAAACAAAATGTACTAGAGATAAGTAAGTGAAACATTAACCACGTGTGAAGAATTTTGTTCTTTGTAGTATGTCCAAATTCTAGAATTTTTACTCTTTTACGAAATTTCCTGTTGTAACTTTTGTAAACCCTTGCAAACTTAAAAATGGCTGATCATACAAACTTCCAAAACGGTCAAAAAATACCGGATTGAAAAATAAATTAAGATTATAAAACAGTAAGTGCGATAAAAAAATCTTGCGATTTTATATCACATGATAATTAATTGAACAGACATTAACGTGCCGTAAATCACACGTTCGGCCGAGTCGACGAACGCGGTGTTCCCACTTCATGCAGCTGGACTTCCACCCCGTATTAGGGGACTTGATAGTTATGAATGACAGCAAGACATGTTACAGCTAAAGGCTGATGAATCACTCACAGTTACTAGAAATGTGATGAGTATATCCTGCAAATCACCAATATAATGGGTGGTTCTCATTTTCACGTTACATTCAGCTTGTTACATGTGAAATTTACATAATTGTAAATCCTGCAAATAAGTTATTTTTTAATTTGACAATCTTTTTATAGCTATAACGTTTTTAAACCTGTCGTTGGAGGTCCAAAGCCCTCATGACAAAAGGTCATTAAAAAAATAGTTTAGACATGGATAGAAAACGTGGTTGAACTGTTCAATACTTCCACAGTAATAAACCTTTCGTGCACCGTTTAAACACTTCCAGGCGCTCGATTCGACAACGCCGAAATGCTCAGTTGAAACTACTTTTGAAGTGCTGAGCCTCGGGGTTTGCTTCCACATGAGAGCACATCGTTGTCTGTTGAATTATCATGTGATATAAAATCGCAAGATATTTGTTATCACACTTACCGTTTTATAACCTTACTTTATTTTTCAATCCGGTATTTTTGAACCGTTTTGGACGTTTGTATGATCAGCCATTACTAAGATTGCAAGGGTTTACAAAAATTACAACATAACATTTCGTAAAAGAGTAAAAATTCTAGAATTTGGACAGACTACAAAGAGCAACCTTCTTCACATGTGGTTAAAGTTTCACTAACTTATCTTTAGTACTTTTTGTTAAACAAATTTTTAAAGTTGAGCTTTACTCCAAAAGTGCTCAAATTTAGTGTTTTTTTTATATCCTACCTGCTATAAACAATTCTTAAAGTCTTTAAAAAAACATTTAAGCTATAAGAAAATAGGCTACGTAGAATTAAATAAGCTAAATTTTGGTTTACACAACGAAATCGGATGGGTATTTATTTTCTAGCAGAGATTCAAACTCGAGTACATTACTGTTTTGAATCCGACAGTAAACTCACTGTGACCCCAAGAATTCGAAGAGTTCTTTTGCTCAAGTAATAAAATTGTGCCTCTGTTTTGTAGATTCGTGATTCTGAATCATCGCTGTTAAGGCCGAGTCGATCTATCGATGGACGTAAGTATTTGTTTTGTACTAAAAACAAAAAAAATTTTCGTTTAATTATACTGTGTTATTATTTGTTCTGTAGTTAAATAATAATTACGAACTACATATTTTACTAGTAATAAAATGTATCATTATTGTAATAGCAAGTTAAAAACATTCTCCATTTAAATAATTAACTTAGTAAAAACAGTGGGTATCAAGCTGTTGAAGCAAGTATTTTATTTTGTTATTGCCCGAGGGCACAATAGCATTTTTTTATAGTAAAAAATAACGTACAAAAACAAGTTTTTTACTATAAATCGGTTTGAATTAGTTTTAACACAATACGTAAAAAAATGATAAATAACTCAAATAACTTAAAACAAAATATACTTGGCTGAATTTTGGATCTAGAAAGGTCGTTAGTTGCATGGTTGTTGGATCAGCCATTGCATTGAACTAAAAGTAAAAAAGTTTGAAATTCGCTCGTATATAACTGATATGTCGTAAGACTAAATATTTTATTTTTTTATTTATTTTTTTTTTTTTTTTATTCTTACCATATTCCTTAATAATAATATTTAAAAGACATCTGTGAGAGTCAAATCAAACATATCTTCCAAAGTCTTATGTTTTATTTACTAGCTGTAGTACAAAATTATCCAAGAACGTATTTAAGTAACTTTTTCTCCCTGGTTTTCAACTTATTTACAAATACAGTACTATTATTGCAAACTACCAAATAAAGCCTTTTGCATGATTCTAAGTGTAATACTAATTGTTTGTAATACTTTACAAGACTCATAATTTAGTTAAATACCAACCATTCTTGCAACTCAATATTCTCTGTATCGGTTTTATTTAGAGAGATGCTTACCGGGAGTTCCTGGACCTCCAGGATTTGACGGATTACCAGGCATTCCAGGAGAGAAAGGCCAGAAAGGAGAGCCGGGCCCACAGTTGCCGAGTCGTATTAAGCCCCCTAGGGGACCGAAAGGACCTCGCGGGGAACCAGGCGAACCAGGGACTTGCTGATACTTAATTATACTGTAATTAATATACTTAATTAAATTCTGGATTCAATTTTTCAGAAATAAACCAGAGAAATAAATTGTGCTATACATTTTCTAGTCACTTGTATTTTTACTCATATAAAAATGTGTTGAAAGATTTTTAAAATCTAACATAAAGCTGAAGACAAAATTGCATATTTACAATTGTTGATCAAGAGAGTGACAAATTTACAAACATAAAACAATTAAAAACTAATTTTAGTTTAATCCGACTTATCAATCTTCCGTATGTTTGTAAACACAAAACTGGAGAAGTAGTGAATGGATTCACTTGACACTATTACGACATTGCATTTATATTCAAGAGTGTTTTTATATGTTTAGTTCATAAAATTGTAATCGGGAACAAGGCATGTCAAGCACTTTTCGTCCTATCTACAAATGAAAATAAATGTTAGTGCTGAAAGAGTTGCCACTGTGACCAGCTGATTTATCTGCTCATTATCATTGATTTTGTATAATATATCCAAATCATATCCTGTAAGTTTATTACTGTAACCAGATGATTGTTTATTTATGAACACAACCACAAGTTACTTTATCTCAAATAAAATCAAGTAAACAATTTTTTTTCTAACGACTAAAGTCAATAATAAGTACTATAATAGAGCCGGACAGATAGCGACCTGCGTGTTATATTTAGCCCTTGTAGGGGTTCCAGTGGCAGAGGGGAATCTTTCCACCCCTAAGCTGCCTTACTTCACGGGCGTGACCATGGTGGAAAGAAACATGGGTGTGCCAATGCCCATCTGCCTCGCGCTAACCCCACCTCTTGTGACGTCAGGCGAGGCTCAACGAAGCACGAACTTGCCCCGCCATTACACGTGGTGCATAGATTACGCTGTGTAACCTCAAATATATGTTTATATTACTATGGCTTTATGTGCAGTTATTCATAGGTTTGTGTGTGTAATATAAACATGCCCAGTTGTGCAGTATTTGGCTGTACCGATAACACCGTGGAAACAAAAGGTACTGATATAAAATACCATACATTTCCCAAATCAGACAATTTAGAAAATTGCATGGTTACTTTTAATGCGTACATAAAATCATAAGTAAATTAATTTATTATATCTTTGCTCCATCTAAATACTGTACTATTCTGTCTTATGCAGTAGTAATGTTTTAAATTAAATTGCATTCGTATAAACAGTTTTATATTCATAATGAATATCTTAGATTTAATTTATGTCTTAAAATTTGTAGTTCGTTTGATAAATGTATTATGTCAGCTTTCCATAGTTTTTCGTGTTTAAATTTCAGCTGTAAACAAATATAACATTTTAGCACTTTTCAGTTTGCCAATCTTCAAATAGTCAATTATTCATTATTTAATATTCAATATTATGAAAACGTTTACTATTATTAAGCCTTGCATATAAAATTTAATTACATTTTGTTAACATTCAGTACATAAGGGAAGCCTGGATTTTATCTTGGTGGTAAAGCCTTGGTTAGTTTGTTGCGCCTCTATACCTTAGATATATCCCTAAAATATCTGAGTTGTACTAGGACCCCCAAACTTGCCCAACAGAACGTCTGGATTGTGTCTTGGTGGTAAGCCTTGGTTAGTGAAGCATTTGTTGCGCCTCTATACCTTAGATATATCCCTAAAATGTCTGAGTTGTACTAGGACCCCCAAACCTGCCCAACAGAAGGTCTGGATTGTGTCTTGGTAGTAAGCCTTGGTGAGTGAAGCATTTGTTGCGCCTTTTTGAACCTTATAGCTATATCCCTAAAATGTCTGAGTTGTACTAGGACCCCCAAACCTGCCCAACCGGAGGTCTGGATTGGGTCTTGGTGGTTAGTCTATGTTAGGCCTCTTTCACACTCCACGATTTTGTTCGTACGGAATTAATTTTTCGTGATGTTTGCATTTATTAAAATTTAAATTATTTGTAACTCCACGATATTATAAAAAAAACTGTTAACCATTATTACTAGATCCCTACCAAGTGTTCATAAACAATCGTAGTTTATTGAGTTTATGAACATTGTGAACATTTAATAGAATATGAAATCTGACCAGAGAAGACACATTTGTTTTGAAATAGTTAAAACATATATAATATAACATGTAACCATGCATTATTAATGTTATGTAGCTTATAACTTTAGTCGACATTTTAAACAGATCATGTTTAATAATAATGTACAAGAATATGTAGATTAATATTAACAAAACTGTGACATAATTTTTAAGGCTTTCAACCATGTATTGTTGCTGGCCACATTGTTGTTATACTCTGTCCAAGGAGGTAGTCTTTATTATGAGTTGTAGCTAATTATGATGTTGCTTAAATCGTTTTTTAGTTAATACCATCGTGTTTGGTATAATTTTTCTTATTTTTTCTATACTTTCAATAATACTTTAATAAGTTAAAAATTCCGAGCCGCACAAAAAAGTTAACCAGTGCAGAGGTAACGGCAATAGGTGACTCATCACTGGAACACCTGTGCGAGGGGGTGAGTGTTTAATGGAAGGGTCACAGGTAGCCAGGGGTCCATCGGCCAAGTTGGTGTATACAGAGATTAGATGGGTACATAGAGCAAATAATAAAAAAAATGTATTACTCGTTTTGTGGATGGGACTGGTGGAGGTGGTGGGTACCTGTCGGTGGAATGAGTCCCTTTCGACTGGTCCCCCATCCGTGTCCAGGCGGTGTAGGCTATATATCGCAGACAACTTGTAGAATTAAACAACTTAAAAACAGTCTAGTCTTTTAACTATACAAAACCGTAGACTTGAAATAAAATACTCGTACTTTTGGACATAGGATGTACCGTGGTTGTGTCAGTCAAGAGTACATCGAGTACCACTTGATACCAAACATTTAGTTGGCAGGTGTGTTTTCTATAAAAATATACTGAAGTGCAATTTAAAGTTTAGTTCCAGCGATACTTAAGCTACAAATAAATTGTATTTTATTTATTCCAGGCGCCAGCTCTCTTTTACCTCTCATTGATATCCAACCGCCTCCAAGACAATTTTTCGTTATTTATGTCGCTTTTTACATTTAACTTTATTCGTCTATTTTGAGTACATTATTGTTGGCGAGGATATAATTGTTGATATTTACTTAAGTATGTGTAAATTAAAACAATTGTTATGTAACTTAATAAAATAAAATTATGGTAAAATAACATTATCATTATATTAAATTTTAATTTAGTAAGATCTTTTACAACATAGAATTTTCACAAGTGTTAACACGCTTAAGTGATGTGTTAGTACGATCATTTATTTCAAATTACATTTTTTACATATTCAATGTACAGTATAATGTTAATGTTTAGTTTAAAATATAAGTTAATAAGCTTGTTCTCCAAACAGTCTGACATTTTCAATATGTTGAGCAAAGTGTTTTTGACTCATTTAATTCAAATAACATTTTCATTTTACTTAATGATTTACAGAAATATATTACAATATAAGAACAAAACGTACAAATACTATGGTGATCGATTTCGGCAAACCCCGCTCACCATCCTCAGACCAGAGGGATTCACAAAATAATAAACTTTTTTTATGTGATGTATCAACTGTTATATAGTATCTGTACACTTTGTACTTGTATTCTCTAATATATATGAGTTGTGTGACGTTTACTTGTACTGTACATGTACCAACGCGTATTATGTTAATTAAAAAACTATTTGGTAATATTATATTAGTAAGCTTATATATTTAAAATACTTTTACATATTATACACCACATGACTTAGTTTATTAGTAACTTTATAACTATACAGGTTTTCGTCAAATAACTTACGATATTCATTATTTTTAATTACTTGATTTAGAAAACTAAGGTGTTTTATGTAATATTTCGTCGATTTAATTTAGCCGATTTGCCTGAAGATTCCAGGCTTTTTATAAACGTTTTAGGCGTTTTGAACTAAGTGAGAGGTGTACAAAGTGACTGAACCGACTCGGTCATTTTAAAAAATGCCTAAAAATACACAGGCATAGTGTAGAATGTCTGTCCACTTTGTAAAACACCGTTGTACATTAAAAGGCTAGGCTTTCGGAATACGACTAATCCAACAATATTCCTGCGACAAATATATCGCGCACTCAGACCAACGAGAGCTTAACTTTAAGACTTTATTTGTATCGCGCACCAACGAGAACTAAACTTTAAGACTTTATTTGTATCGTGCATTGAAACTATTATTTCACTTTCAATTGTAAAGACACTGTTATTTATATATACAACATAGTTCTTGCCTGTCGTTATTGAAATAAAACCCTTCATACTACCAATGTTTTCATAAATATTGTTTCCTAAAAAGATCAGACAGCAGTTCCTATCTCTACTGCGATTCTTCTTGTCTTATCTTTCTGCAAAATCAACGTAGAACGGGATGTGGGAAAGTGAGTAAGTACTTTTATGTGCTACTTAGAGTCAGATTATCTTAGTTTATATACTGCACAGTTACTGCACTACGTGTATGAGAATGGTTATTTGTGGATGTGTATATGCGACCATTCTCTTGATTAAACTGTTTTATTTACGTTGAAAGTGCCAATAATTCTTGAAATATTTTAATATTTAGATTTATGAACAACGGTAATAGTAAGTTTAAAACTGTTACTTTACTCTTATTGCCCATTGTCAGGGTTGCCATACGACCGTATTTTGTACGGACAGCTTGAATTTTACATTCAGTGTCCGTGTCCGTACCGTAGAAAGAAAATAATGGGAAGATGTCTGGATTTTTCATTTTGTTAATATTAAAAACATATTTTAAATATTTATTACTGTAAAAAAGACAAACGTATATTACTTTGGGCAATATTCAATGCTATTCTGAGCATCGAAGTTAACAGTGATATGTCATGTGCTGAATTTTTCAGAGCTATCATAAATAATAAGTTCTTTACCCTTATAAAAGTAATCTCTTCAGAGAATTATGTCTGGTGCAGTCAGTACAACTACAGTAGTAAAGTTGATGACTAAACATTTTCAAGGAGATTTATGACAATTTATTGAGGTCTGCTACCTTAATTTCAACTTGAACGAATTTTTTAAAGTAAAAAAATAATATTTGTTAATATTTTATTGATCTGAAATCTTAAAATCTCAACTAAATTAAAATTTATTTGTAATATATATATAACAAAATCGTTGTCTTATTTTCACAATTTTACAACCCGATTAGCATATTATAAAATCCATAAAAGAAAGTAAAATTCATCACTCAGTAAAATCCCCCCAACCCCTCAGACCCCCCAAATATATTTGGTGTCCATATTTTACTATGAAATCTTATTGTGACCCTAGCAAATGGACACCACTATTTAAATAATATGTATTAAATTGATATTATAGCTATTTATTTTTATTCTTTATGATAGTATAAACCTGTGGGTGTAATACAGTATATTACATTTATATAATGCAATGAATGCAATTTACTTACTCACAAGAAGTTCCTTCATACTTTTGTACGCAGTCATAGTACACAAACGAGCTGTGAGTGTAAATGGTTACTTGAAGGAGCTTACAAATATAACAGCACGGTGATGGGGTTTAAGGTATATGAAGTCATTATAAATTATATTAAAGATCTTAATAGTTACACAACCGTGAAATGGAAACATGGAAAGTGGTTGAGTACTAAAAGAAGCTCTTATTTTTAAACTGGTGCAAGAATGAACTAAATTAAACTTCACCTATGACTTGCTTACAAAAGTAAAGACAGTTTTGCTTCGGCTTACTTATGGTTTTTGCATTTCTGACTTGGTGAAACACAAATACTTGACACAAGTGACAACTAACAAAATCAGTTGAGGTAACCATTCTTGGTTCTCAAATATTATTATGAACTCGACGTAATTATAGGATCAAACGTGTAACAAATGATAGTTCCTAGTACTCCTCCTAGTCCTCCTCACTAGTTCCTAGTACTCCTCCTAGTCCTCCTCACTAGTTCCTAGTACTCCTCCTAGTCCTCCTCACTAGTTCTTAGTACACCTCCTAGTCCTCCTCACTAGTTCTTAGTACACCTCCTAGTCCTCCTCACTAGTTCCTATTACTCCTCCTAGTCCTCCTCACTAGTTCCTAGTACTCCTCCTAGTCCTCCTCACTAGTTCTTAGTACACCTCCTAGTCCTCCTCACTAGTTCCTAGTACTCCTCCTAGTCCTCCTCACTAGTTCCTAGTACTCCTCCTAGTCCTCCTCACTAGTTCCTAGTACTCCTCCTAGTCCTCCTCACTAGTTCCTAGTACTCCTCCTAGTCCTCCTCACTAGTTCTTAGTACACCTCCTAGTCCTCCTCACTAGTTCCTAGTACTCATCCTAGTCCTCCTCACTAGTTCCTAGTACTCCTCCTAGTCCTCCTCACTACTTCCTAGTACTCCTCCTAGTCCTCCTCACTAGTTCCTAGTACTCCTCCTAGTCCTCCTCACTAGTTCCTAGTACTCCTCATAGTCCTCCTCACTAGTTCCTAGTACTCCTCCTAGTCCTCCTCACTAGTTCTTAGTACACCTCCTAGTCCTCCTCACTAGTTCCTAGTACTCCTCCTAGTCCTCCTCACTAGTTCCTAGTACTCCTCCTAGTCCTCCTCACTAGTTCCTAGTACTCCTCCTAGTCCTCCTCACTAGTTCCTAGTACTCCTCCTAGTCCTCCTCACTAGTTCTTAGTACTCCTCCTAGTCCTCCTCACTAGTTCCTAGTACTCCTCCTAGTCCTCCTCACTAGTTCCTAGTACTCCTCCTAGTCCTCCTCACTAGTTCTTAGTACACCTCCTAGTCCTCCTCACTAGTTCCTAGTACTCCTCCTAGTCCTCCTCACTAGTTCCTAGTACTCCTCCTAGTCCTCCTCACTAGTTCCTAGTACTCCTCCTAGTCCTCCTCACTAGTTCTTAGTACACCTCCTAGTCCTCCTCACTAGTTCCTAATACTCCTCATAGTCCTCCTCACTAGTTCTTAGTACACCTCCTAGTCCTCCTCACTAGTTCCTAGTACTCCTCCTAGTCCTCCTCACTAGTTCCTAGTACTCCTCCTAGTCCTCCTCACTAGTTCCTAGTACTCCTCCTAGTCCTCCTCACTAGTTCCTAGTACTCCTCCTAGTCCTTCTCACTAGTTCCTAGTACTCCTCCTAGTCCTTCTCACTAGTTCCTAGTACTCCTCCTAGTCCTCCTCACTAGTTCCTAGTACTCCTCCTAGTCCTCCTCACTAGTTCCTAGTACTCCTCCTAGTCCTCCTCACTAGTTCCTAGTACACCTCCTAGTCCTTCTCACTAGTTCCTAGTACTCCTCCTAGTCCTCCTCACTAGTTCCTAGTACTCCTCCTAGTCCTCCTCACTAGTTCCTAGTACTCCTCCTAGTCCTCCTCACTAGTTACTAGTACACCTCCTAGTCCTTCTCACTAGTTCCTAGTACTCCTCCTAGTCCTTCTCACTAGTTCCTAGTACTCCTCCTAGTCCTTCTCACTAGTTCCTAATACTCCTCATAGTCCTCCTCACTAGTTCTTAGTACACCTCCTAGTCCTCCTCACTAGTTCCTAGTACTCCTCCTAGTCCTTCTCACTAGTTCCTAGTACTCCTCCTAGTCCTCCTCACTAGTTCCTAGTACACCTCCTAGTCCTTCTCACTAGTTCCTAGTACTCCTCCTAGTCCTCCTCACTAGTTCCTAGTACTCCTCCTAGTCCTCCTCACTAGTTCCTAGTACTCCTCCTAGTCCTCCTCACTAGTTCCTAGTACTCCTCCTAGTCCTCCTCACTAGTTCTTAGTACACCTCCTAGTCCTCCTCACTAGTTCCTAGTACTCCTCCTAGTCCTCCTCACTAGTTCCTAGTACTCCTCCTAGTCCTCCTCACTAGTTCCTAGTACTCCTCCTAGTCCTCCTCACTAGTTCTTAGTACACCTCCTAGTCCTCCTCACTAGTTCCTAATACTCCTCATAGTCCTCCTCACTAGTTCTTAGTACACCTCCTAGTCCTCCTCACTAGTTCCTAGTACTCCTCATAGTCCTCCTCACTAGTTCTTAGTACACCTCCTAGTCCTCCTCACTAGTTCCTAGTACTCCTCATAGTCCTCCTCACTAGTTCTTAGTACACCTCCTAGTCCTCCTCACTAGTTCCTAGTACTCCTCATAGTCCTCCTCACTAGTTCTTAGTACACCTCCTAGTCCTCCTCACTAGTTCCTAATACTCCTCATAGTCCTCCTCACTAGTTCTTAGTACACCTCCTAGTCCTCCTCACTAGTTCCTAGTACTCCTCATAGTCCTCCTCACTAGTTCTTAGTACACCTCCTAGTCCTCCTCACTAGTTCCTAGTACTCCTCATAGTCCTCCTCACTAGTTCTTAGTACACCTCCTAGTCCTCCTCACTAGTTCCTAGTACTCCTCCTAGTCCTCCTCACTAGTTCCTAGTACTCCTCCTAGTCCTCCTCACTAGTTCCTAGTACTCCTCCTAGTCCTCCTCACTAGTTCCTAGTACTCCTCCTAGTCCTCCTCACTAGTTCTTAGTACACCTCCTAGTCCTCCTCACTAGTTCCTAATACTCCTCATAGTCCTCCTCACTAGTTCTTAGTACACCTCCTAGTCCTCCTCACTAGTTCCTAGTACTCCTCATAGTCCTCCTCACTAGTTCTTAGTACACCTCCTAGTCCTCCTCACTAGTTCCTAATACTCCTCATAGTCCTCCTCACTAGTTCTTAGTACACCTCCTAGTCCTCCTCACTAGTTCCTAGTACTCCTCATAGTCCTCCTCACTAGTTCTTAGTACACCTCCTAGTCCTCCTCACTAGTTCTTAGTACACCTCATAGTCCTCCTCACTAGTTCGTAGTACTCCTCCTAGTCCTCCTCACTAGTTCCTAGTACTCCTCCTAGTCCTCCTCACTAGTTCCTAATACTTAATACTCCTCATAGTCCTCCTCACTAGTTCCTAGTACCTAAGTTGAGTCTAAAATGGTAATAAATACCTTGATCAATAACTAATTCTAGATATTATAATGACAAGCCTGTTTTCACAATAACAGTCATATTTTTGGATCGGTTCATGTGTAAGAGATAAAATAATAAAATACCATTTATATGAATGAGTGAATTAAATCCTATGTTGGACCAAGCAGTGGTAGGGCTTTTTGACATCGTCCGAAAAGCATAATACGATTTGTTGATCATGAGAACATTACTGTACATTAGTTAAATAGAAAGCAATATGGAAAACATACACTTTATATAAAGTGCATGATTCTAAGAAATTGAAGAGCGAGCAAGCTGCATCAAAAGCAGAATTTCCACTGATGGTACAATGTCGTTGCAGCGATAACTCACTGAGTAGATATGTCACTTTACTACCTGCTGACCACGACCAAAGCTGGCCGATGATACGTTTGTCAAGCGCAGTTTGGTCTATGTATTATAACTCGTAATTACACGCACAGTCCTCGTAGCGGTTTTGTTTTTATGAGTTTATTAGAAATTCCTTGAACTTTCTGGACCTGAGTAATCCTATGAACTAAACAGGAAATGACTCTTCCGTGATAAACTGTTTGACTTTATTCTGACGATCAATCTATTCCAAATAAATAATTAAAAAATTATTTACATTCAGCACTTTTTAGCCAGATTTCATTCTTACTAAAAAAAATATGAATGGATACCAAACCAAAATGAGTCTCAGGTAAACCTCATAGTTTCGGCACCCCTTCACTGATATCACGAAACCCTTTATGAACTACGAACCACCCCTAAAGTTAGAATCTCTTCGCTCTCCTCAACGCCACAGGTCTCTGCCCTTTCCCACACGTCCACTGATATCACGCAACCCTTAGTGACCTACGAACCATCCCGTAAGAGAGAATCTCGTCGCTCTCCTCAACGCCACAGGTCTATGCCCTTTCCCACACGTTCACTGATATCGCGCAACTCTTGGTGACCTACGAACCATCCCGAAAATCAGAATCCCGTCGCTCTCCTCAACGGCACAGGTCTCTACCCTTTCCCACACGGTCACTCATATCGCGCAACTTCTGGTGACCTACGAAACACCCCGAAAGGCATAATCTCGTCACCCTCCTCAACGCCGCAGGTCTCTGCCCTTTCCCACACGTTCACTGCACGCAGCCCTTGGTGACCTACGAACCACCCCGAAAGGCATAATCTCGTCGCTCTCCTCAACGCCACAGGTCTTTGCCCTTTCCTACACGTTCATTGACATCACGCAACCCTTGGTGACCTACGAACCACCCCGTAAGGCAGAATCCCGTCGCTCTCCTCAACGCCACAGGTCTATGCCCTTTCCCACACGGTCACTCATATCGCGCAACTTCTGGTGACCTACGAAACACCCCGAAAGGCATAATCTCGTCCCTCTCCTCAACGCCACAGGTCTCTGCCCTTTCCAACACGTTCACTGCACGCAACTCTTGGTGACCTACGAACCACTCCAAAAGGCATAATCTCGTCACTCTCCTCAACGCCACATGTCTCTGCCCTTTCCCACACGTTCACTGATATCACGCAACCCTTGGTGACCTACGAACCTCCCCGTAAGGCAGAATCTCGTCGCTCTCCTCAACGCCACATGTCCATGCTCTTTCCCACCCCTTCACTGATATCACACGACCCTTGGTGATCTATGAACCTCCCCTAAAGGCAGAATCTCGTCGCTCTCCTCAACGTCACAGGTCTCTGCCAATTTCCACACGTTCACTGATATCACGCAACCCTTGGTGACCTACGAACCACCCCGAAAGGCAGAATCTCGTCGCTCTCCTGAATGCCACAGGTCTCTGCCCTTTCCCACACGTTCCATGATATCACGCGACCCTTGGTGACCTACGAACCTCCCCGAAAGGCAGAATCTCGTCGCTCTCCTCAACGCCACAGGTCTCTGCCCTTTTCCACACTTTCACTGCACGCAGCCCTTGGTGACCTACGAACCATCCCGAAAGGCATAATCTTGTCGCTCTCCTCAACGCCAAAGGTCTCTGCACTTTCCTACACGTTCACTGATATCACGCAACCCTTGGTGACATACGAACCTCCCCGTAAGGCAGAATCTCGTCGCTCTCCTCAACGCCACAGGTCTATGTCCTTTCCCACACGTTCACTGATATCACGCAAACCTTGGTGACCTACGAACCTCCCCGTAAGGCAGAATCTCATCGCTCTCAACGCCACAGGTCTCTGCCCTTTCCCACACGTTCACTGATATCACGCAACCCTTGGTGACCTACGAACCACCCCGTAAGGCAGAATCTCGTCGCTCTCCTAAACGCCACAGGTCTGTGCCATTTCCTACACGTTCAATGATATCACGCGACCCTTGGTGACCTACGAACCTCCCCGAAAGGCAGAATCTCATCTTTCTCCTCACTGCCACAGGTCTCTGCCCTTTCCTACACGTTCACTGATATCACGCAACCCTTGGTGACCTACGAACCTCCCCGTAAGGCAGAATCTCGTCGCTCTCTTCAACGCCACAGGTCTCTGCCTTTCCCACACGTTCACTGATATCACGCAACCCTTGGTGACCTACGAACCTCCCCGTAAGGCAGAATATCGTCGCTCTCGTGAACGCCACAGGTCTCTGCCCTTTCCCACCCCTTCACTGATATCACGCAACCCTTGGTGACCTACGAACCTCCCCGTAAGGAAGAATCTCGTCGCTCTCCTCAACGCCACAGGTCTCTGCCGATTTCCACACGTTCACTGATATCACGCAACCCTTGGTGACCTACGAACCACCCCGAAAGGCAGAATCTCGTCGCTCTCCTCAACGCCACAGGTCTATGCCCTTTCCCACACGTTCACTGATATCGCGCAACTCTTAATGACCTACGAACCACCCCGAAAGACAGAATCTCGTCGCTCTCCTAAACGCCACAGGACTCTATCCTTTCCCACACGGTCACTCATATCGCGCATCTTCTGGTGACCTACGAAACACAACGAAAGGCATAATCTCGTCGCTCTCCTGAACGCCACAGGTCTCTGCCCTTTCCCACACGTTCACTGATATCACGCGACCCTTGGTGACCTACAAACCTCCCCGAAAGGCATAATCTCGTCGCTCTCCTCAACGCCACAGGTCTCTGCCCTTTCCCACACGTTCACTGCACGCAACCCTTGGAGACCTACGAACCACCCAAAAGTCATAATCTCGTCACTCTCCTCAAAGCCACAGGTCTCTTCCCTATCCCACACGTTTACTGATATCACGCAACCCTTGGTGAACTACGATCCTCCCCGTAAGGCAGAATCTCGTCACTCTCCTCAACGCCACAGCTCTCCGCCCTTTCCCACACGTTAAATGATATCACGCGACCCTTTGTGACCTACGAACCTCCCCGAAAGGCAGAATATCGTCGCTCTCCTCAACGCTACAGGTCTCTGCCCTTTCCCACACGTTCACTGCACGCAGCCCTTGGTGACCTACGAACCACCCCGAAAGGCATAATCTCGTCGCCCTCCTCAACGCCACAGGCCTCTGCCCTTTCCTACACGTTCACTGATATCACGCAACCCTTGGTGACCTACGAACCTCCCCGTAAGGCAGAATCTCGTCGCTCTCCTCAACGCCACAGGTATCTGGTCTTTCCCACACGTTCACTTATATCATGCAAGCCTTGGTGACCTACGAACCACCTCAAAAGGCATAATCTGGCCAATCTCCTCAACGCCACAGGTCTCTGCCCTTTCCCACACGTTCACTGATATCACGCAACCCTTGGTGACTTACGAACCTCCCCGTAAGGCAGAATCTCGTCGCTCTCCTGAACGCCACAGGTCTCTGCCCTTTCCCACCCCTTCACTGATATCAGGCGACCCTTGGTGACCTACGAACCTCCCCGAAAGGCATAATCTCGTTGCTCTCAACGCCACAGGTCCCTGCTAGTTCCCACACGTTCACTGCACGCAACCCTTGGTGACCTACGAACCACCCCGAAAGGTATAATCTCGTCGCTCCCCTCAACGCCACAGGTCTCTGCCGATTTCCACACGTTCACTGATATCACGCAACCCTTGGTGACCTACGAACCTCCCCGTAAGGCAGAATCTCGTCGCTCTCCTCAACGCCACATGTCCATGCTCTTTCCCACCCCTTCACTGATATAACACGACCCTTGGTGATCTATGAACCTCCCCTAAAGGCAGAATCTCGTCGCTCTCCTCAACGTCACAGGTCTCTGCCAATTTCCACACGTTCACTGATATCACGCAACCCTTGGTGACCTACGAACCACCCCGAAAGGCAGAATCTCGTCGCTCTCCTGAATGCCACAGGTCTCTGCCCTTTCCCACACGTTCACTGATATTACGCAACCCTTGGTGACCTACGAACCTCCCCGTAAGGCAGAATCTCGTCGCTTTTCTCAATGCCACAGGTCTCTGCCCTTTCCCACACGTTCACTGATATCACGCAACCCTTGGTGACCTACGAACCAATCCGTAAGGCAGAATCTCGTCGCTCTCCTCAACGCTACATGTCTCTGCCCTTTCTTACCCCTTCACTGATATCACGTGACCCTTGGTGACTTTGAACCTCCCCGAAAGGCAGAATCTCGTCGCTCTCCTCAACGCCACAGGTCTCTGCCCTTTAACACCCCTTCACTAGTTTCCCTACCACGATCGTGAAAAAATCCCGATGGGCTTTTCATGTCCTCACCTATAGCCCTTAAAGTCATCAACCTTTAGGTGGATTATAATAATGGATCATAACCCATCCCCATATTCTTTGACCCGAAGGTCTTCAACGTTCCCGTAACCCCAGAGATTTACCCTCCCCCAAAGACCATGACAGAATGAATATAAGTATGCTGACTGGGTAGCGCTCACGTACGCCATTGGCACAAACTTACAGAATATGATATCACGCCCCCAATTACCCGGACCAATTAGACGCTCTAGCAGACTCTTTCACCCACGTCATCATTGTGGCCAAAGGTGTTTCTATCCGATAAAGTGGGTCTCCTACACACTACCACATCAATCAGAAAAGGCGGGTTCCACCTCTGAGACCTTGGATCCACCTAACTCCACTCGTATTATAGGGTTAAGCTCAAAGGGTCAACACTTCGGTTGCGGCTTTTAAGGCGGACAGCAACTGTAAGATTTGTGACAAGGTGACTCAGTACTTCTATCCCCACTAAATTTTTTACCGCACCAACACTCCTTTTACCGCACCAGTCCCATTGACGGTAATGGTGCCCCAGTGGTAGAATCGGAGGGAAAGGCGGAGGATTCCCGAGGATCCACTCCGTATAAAAACACTCTTTAACGCCATTCACTTCAACGTAAAAATAACACCATATACCAATACCAACCCATTTTTCATCCTTCCAGGTACCCTCTCAAGCCTCCATTACCAACCACGGGCTTCCCTAATCACCTATCTCTTGAAGTTGTCACTAGACTTAGGACCTTTAGGAATACAGCCCCCGCGTCCTGACGACATGTCATACTTCCTGGTGAAGAAGGCTCTTGTTTATCTAAATCTTCTTCTAAATCTCCCTATCTTCCTTTTCACTTCCATCCTCCTTATTGGCGACCATCCTAAGTCCTGGACATCCACTTCATCCTTTTGCCTAAATCCTAGAAGAACCTCAGAAACCTGGACAACTAACGCTCTATTAGCCTTACCTCGTCCATTTCGAAGCTCTTCAAGTAGATCCTGCCCGCTTTCTCACCCACCTAAAGAATCTGGAATCTAAATCCCAGGCTGGAACGGCATCAATATTTAAGACTAGATCCCTGATTTCAGCGAAACTCCTATCGCCGTATACTTACATCATAGCCCTCATGGATGTCCACAAATCATTCGATAATGCCTCAGATTTAAACTGCTCCACCTCCGACTGTTTTACTTAATAAATAAAATTAAAATCGTTAAGTTCTGTTTCATTTCATATTTAAACCCACCACATCATAATGATAATGATAAGTTTTCGAAATGTGGAACATTGATTTTCATTGTTTTCATTGTTGAAAATAGGTTATAGACCTATAAAAACGAAATAACCGACTAGTCGAGTGAATGAACTTCAGGCACGAAGTGAGATAATTACTTTAAAAGGCTGTAGCTAAAGGTAAATAAAACAGATACATTATCACTAATTATTTTTGAAAATTAAGAGGACTGTGGCCAAGAAAAATTACGAAACAGGTGTGGTCAAAGGTGAGCACATGATCGAATCCCTTTGAATGTATTTTATAATTAAGTTATTCCATATTACACGTTTATGGTTTATAAGTGTAAAACAAATGTAAATCTCACAGCACAATTCTTTTACAACATATACAAATATTATGGTGATCCGTTTCGGTAAATCAATTTTACCTTTCTCATACCAGAAGGATCCACGTTGAATCAAAGAACCTCAATTCATTCCTTCGTGAATCCCTCTGGTCTGAGGATGGTAAAAGTAGTTCACCGAAATCAATCACCATAATATTTTTACATATTGTAATGCGCTGTGGGGCGTTCACCTGTTTTGGATATATTCCATATCAAAGTATGTTATATTTTTAATATTCACCAATAAAAATATAATATAAACTTTAGATTAAGAAATGATGACCGTAATTCAAACATATATAATACCCATTGAAATGTTTACCTTCAATTCACTAATGAGTGAATAAGTTGACCTTTTAAGGTAACTGTAGAATGAGCCCAGTTTTCCCGGACCGTCATCTTTCTAGGAATACACGTGAGCTTGTGGCAACTAAACCCACTCAGTCGTCAATGTAGACCTTCTTTACGTTTCTTCATAGTTCCAGTTCGCGATGACGTGTTCCCTGTAGACATTTGTTTTACCTTCAACTAACCGACTGTTGCTCAAACATTCTGTATATAGTATGGACTTGCTAGTAGATTCAGTTTGTGATCGACAACATGATGGTGTTACTTGGTAAGTACCATATAAAACCCATATCCAGTTGACAGTGCTTAATATAGTTTGTCAAAGCTTTTCATAGGTCTATTTGGATTTTAATGTTACTGACAATTTACAGTACTTATAGTTTTTGTTAATCAATTGTTTTCGAAATATAAGAGTGAATGTCAGTAGCGTATATCATGTTGCCAGCGGGCTTGGCCAGAGGGTTCCGGGGATCGGCGTCAAGCACCACCGATCGTGGCTGTTCCTTGTGAGGGTGACAGGTGGGTGATGCTGTTCTTGCACACAGCCCACCTGCCTGGTCACTGCGGTGGTTTTGAGGTTACTCTTAAGCCGATGGTTCCCAGGTTAAGTGTTAGAGAGGGCTTCTTAGACCTAACTTCGCCTGGTGAAATAAGACATACTTTTTCAATTGATTTTTTACTGTATAAACACAAAAAGATGTTTCACCCAATGATACAGTGTATCAAGTAAATGTAATGCATTTTAAACGACCTGTAGCTTTAGCCTAAATCTCAATAACTATAAAATGATTGGCACAAACATTCCTATTACAAGGACAATATATTTGTTAATAATAGTGTAATAAAGAACAGTACACATATAATAAATAAAGAGACCCCATTATGTTTTACGATCTACTGAATACACGAAAAATACGTACAGCGAAAAATGCGTACACCAGGAATCTTGCGAAATATGCGTACAGGATCAAGTTTTGACAGATGACGAGGGTAACCTATAACGTCACAACAATTAGATAGGCGAAAAATGCGTACAACTTTTAGGGCAAATGGATCTTTTACAACAATTGAATTATATAAATGCGTTTACCTCTAAAATAAATATGAATGTCGCTTAGTTTCTTGGGATTGGAGAACCTAACCTAAACCTAACTTAACCTAACCTAACCTAACCTAATTTCGCTGTACGCATCTTTCATGCCACCGGGGAGAATACTTACCCTCGTCAAATACCACTATTTCCTTCTGTACGCATATTTCGCTGTACGGATCTTTCGTGACACCGATCTACTTAGGTGTAATTTAGCGTAAAACTATAAAACCTAAGTGTTCTTAAAATATATTTTTTATCTCTGAGAACGTAACAATTTTTATCAATTATTGTGCTTGTATTGTAATACTATTTTCTTGTGTAACATTGAATTGTATTGTACGAACACGTATTAATCTAATTAAAAACAATTATTATCTTTATCGTCTTCAGGTGTAATTTGAATAAAAATTAAATCATACACCTTGACTTAAATTTAAATTAGTACCAGACACCTCAGAGTAAAATTAACCATATGAATATATAAATATAATTTTAAAAAAAAGTTATAAAAACAGTATCATCTGTAAGAAGACACGAATTTTAATGTCAACATTAGGTTTTAAGTATCCAGTTATTTACTTATTTAGAGGGTTTTAGTAGTTACAGAATATTGTTCTATTTACTCTTAGATGTCTAGTTCTTATTTCAATGTACGTTAAGCAGCACTTGAGAATGACAGACGTATTGTACCAATCGAAAAGTTAATTTTTTTTTTGACGACTCGAAGGGTTATAAGTATCACAAAAATTAATAATTATAAATGTATTTATTCTATCAACTGCTGTAATTAGAGGTACAGAAATACAGAAATAAAGACAAAACAACAATCAGTAATGATATCACTACCGAAATTCATAGATACTAATTACAACTAATGTCAATCTTAATATATCAGTAATAATAATTACTATGTATATACTTGAGGATTTTGGGGGAATAAGGGAGGAACTGACAAGTTGCTGGCCCTATCATCTTATGACATACTGGAGAAATAACTACTCGACACACATTTAGCGTACTAATGAACTTGACCTTTGTTTCTTTCTTCTCTGTAGTACTAAATATTCAATGTGTTTAAATGATAATTTTAAACTAGTAAATATCACATATAAAGCACGATATTTACATGTTCAGTAAAACCAGAACTAGACTTGTTCAAAAACACGTACATGGTTTGCAAGTTGAAGATGACTTTTATGTATACTTAAACATAATTCATGTTGAAACATAAGAATTACGTATTTTCCTTGAACTAACGTACCTCTATGATAATATGTAGATGATATTTGGAGATTTCCAGTGCTTGAGTGTTTAAGACACAAACAAATCGTTTCGACAGGTATAAAAAACTCCTTCCGTCTTCAGGTGTACTTACTAACTTAGCCAACATCTAAAACTCCTTCCGTCTTCAGGTGTACTTACTAACTTAGCCAACATCTAAAACTCCTTCCGTCTTCAGGTGTACTTACTAACTTATCCAACATCTAAAACTCCTTCCGTCTTCAGGTGTACAGTACTTACTAACTTAGCCAACATCTAAAACTCCTTCCGTCTTCAGGTGTACTTACTAACTTAGCCAACATCTAAAACTCCTTCCGTCTTCAGGTGTACTTACTAACTTAGCCAACATCTAAAACTCCTTCCGTCTTCAGGTGTACTTACTAACTTAGCCAACATCTAAAACTCCTTCCGTCTTCAGGTGTACTTACTAGCTTAGCCAACATCTAAAACTCCTTCCGTCTTCAGGTGTACTTACTAACTTAGCCAACATCTAAAACTCCTTCCGTCTTCAGGTGTACTTACTAACTTAGCCAACATCTAAAACTCCTTCCGTCTTCAGGTGTACAGTACTTACTAACTTAGCCAACATCTAAAACTCCTTCCGTCTTCAGGTGTACTTACTAACTTAGCCAACATCTAAAACTCCTTCCGTCTTCAGGTGTACTTACTAACTTAGCCAACATCTAAAACTCCTTCCGTCTTCAGGTGTACAGTACTTACTAACTTAGCCAACATCTAAAACAATTTTTTTCCTCTTAACTTATATTACATCAGAAAAGACTTAATACTAAATGCTAGATACTAAATGTTACAGTGACAGGTTAAAGACGACTCACGCAAATTCACTCATACAACGTGTTCTTAAACACAAATATCACAATAAAAAGCAAATTAGTTTAAGCAAAATATCCAGCATAATTTTGTCTTAAAGAATTAATAACAAGCAAAATGATAAAACAGTAACAATAGAGAAGGGAGTGTGTGAGGATAAACAAAGAAGGTACCTATATGTGATAGTTCTTAAACAAATATCACATATAACATAATTATACAAAATATAATACACAATATGAAATACAAAAGAAATTCAAAATATGAAATCAGTCAACAAAACACAGAGCAAGTTATTAAAGAGACTAAATACTCAATGACATTCAAAAATAAATGCAAATTATGAAATACATCAACAGATCATAGATCAGGTTATTAAACTGATAAAATACTCAATGAGACACGAAATAAATGCAAAAATAGTAGGTTATTAAAAAACAACGCTATAAAACTACTTCATGGAGCGTTGTTATTATAACTTTGTTTGAAATACATTAAGTTTATGATTTTGAGCATATGTTATACGTTAAAACATATATTTATTTTATTTGGTGGTTTATAACTTCCGAATATTATACATAGTAATCATAATATAATACTTGGCATTGTAAAATTAAAGCAATTTTTATATAATAGATTTAGTATTTGATCTCGGTAAGAGGTCTTATAACGATTACTGCAATCAAAATTATGTTTTTTTTATATTCGGGTTAAAATTATGCATACAAAGAAAATTTACTAACATGCCTATCATTATCAAACATAATTTTATTTGTATACAACTTCTACTTTCCAATAAATCTGTAATAGTCAAATTTTGCTATGTTGAAGTTTATTTAAACAAAGTTAAAAATCCAGTGGGTTACTGGTGTATTCTTATACACTATCAACTTGTCGTAAAACTAGAGGTTGATTTCTCATTTAAAAACAATAAAAGATTGATTCTTTAAAAAGCAATTGAATTTAGTTTTAGCGTTTTTTTTTTGTTCATTATAAAAATGCAATACATAGCTCTCAATAATGCAATTTTGCACCTTAAAAACAAAATAGTATAATTAAATTGGTAATAGAATTATAAAATAAAACTTTTATAGTTTAATTAAGGGGGCTATTTCTCTTCACGAAACAAACCAAAAACATGGCTTTTTATTATGATCTTACCCCAAAGAATGACTTGAAGTAGTGTCATTTGATAGGTTAAGACAAATAGTGGTCCATAAGTTGATTTTTTCTTGTTTTTTTTAGTTAAATGTGTGGAACTCTAACCATAGTGTTTATGCAGGCAGTCTCTATTTCCCTCCTTAAGATTATTTCTCTGTTATATAGTACTGCATCGTAATTTCAAGTTCCTTCTTAGAGGGTCACACCTTAGCGACAAACGTCATAATTGGGTAAAACCTCTTTGATACTGATAACAATTAGATTCTCGTAATTTGATTCATATTTTATCTTTGCGTTCCGTACTTAGGAGTCACTTCCTGAGTAGCCATAACATGACTGTCTCGTAAATAAGACGCATTCGTCTTGTCGTCTCAAGCTTCCTAACGAAAAGCAGAGTAAAGATCAAATTCAGTAGATTAGATGCTTTTTTATTATTACTACTGAAAATAACTGCTGACTGCCACACAACCCACCCACAGACAACTACTAGTAGTTAAAGATAACCGTCAATACACACCCGTCCACCCTTACACGTAGGCCTACACAGTGGTTTTGGCCCATCCATGTATATATAGTGTTGCTGATCAACCCATCCACCTACACAATAAGAGAGGTTGGTATTGATCCACCCACCCACCCCAACACGTACAATGGTATTGACCCACCTACCCACCCCTACATGTACAATGGTATTGACCCACCCACCCACCCCAACACGTACAATAATATTGACCCACCCATCCACCCCTACACGTACAATGGTATTGAAACAACACGTACAATGGTATTGACCCAACCATACACGTAAAATGGTATTGACCCACCCACCCACCCCTACACGCACAATGGTATTGACCCACCCACCTACCCATACAGTACAATGATATTGACCCACCCACCCACCTCTACACGTACAATGGTATTGACCCACCCTCCCGCCTCTACAATTACAGTGGTATAACCCCCCACGTAACACTATGCTCCACTACTTACTTACGGGGGCAGTTCCCAAAACTGCCAAGTCACCGCTGGGATCTGGAAAGCCCTAGACTGCCAAGTCACCGCTGGGAACTCGGAAGCCATATTTATTAGTAGGCCTATACGTACAAGCTTACCGTCAGTGACCTAAAACAAGTTGTTCTATTTTACTATTTATGGAATGTGTTTATTATTGTATAACGAGTTGTAGTTATAGCGTTTATTACAGGTCTATTCTACTGGACCATAAGTTGGTATCATGAGTTTTTAAAATTTAAAACAGTCAAGAATACCATTTAAAATGGCACATATTTAACTGTAAATAGAATAAAAATACTAATATTCTTACAAAAATTTACTTATGGTCCTAGAATACATCTTCACATATTTATTTATTCATAAGACGCCGATCGTCAAGATATGGGCGAATATGGATTTCGACTTAGTGTGATGAGTGTAGATGAGCGAATGTAGTCATTGTTACAAACTAAGGCCGTCTATTCCTTAGAAAGTGTCATTAATTAATAGCCCAATGCGAAATGAACAGCCGGTGATTATCAGCTGAGCCCTTTCAAAAAGTATTGACTCTGATTGGGTATTGACTCGAACTGAAAACCTTTAGCACATGAAGCTGGGATTGAACCAACTACGCTTCCGACCAATCACATTACAGAGTTACGGTATAGTTATTATTACGGACTGACTCTTTGAAATAGAAACACTTTTTTCGGATTTTGGGAGACCCCCTTAAGTTCAAACTCCGAGTCAATGAAAGTTAACATTTGTCATGTTATCTATGAGAAATAATTACTATTTTCATTTATACGGATTGTTCCAAACTAGCAATTATCACTTTTCAGCCACTCTTGTTGCTAAACTGTAAGTTTTAAAACTCGAGTCAATTAAATGTATTCTTAGAAACGTTTTTCACAAATAAAAGAGTAAAAATACGTAAAATTGTGCGCAAAAATAACAATTTAAAAACGCATTTAATAAAAAAGGAATGCTCATTGTAATAGTTAACATTCTAAAGATCTCTGTCGTAATTATTTTAACTAAAATAACATTGGCTAACTCATATACAAAAAACGTGCCAATCTTCCTTGTGTGTTGATTGGTTGTATGATTTCATTGCATAATGAATGAATCATTGACACAACAGTGTGGAGTGTGGTTGGTTGGCTCATCTTTGTGTGGGGTGGGTAGGTGGGCCAACTAATGCTCCTCACATCAAAAAGTGCTATAATAATTAAAGTATTCTGTATTTATTCGATTTTTCATCGATTTACTAAAACATTCTACGACAATTCTTGTAATTTGTTTGTGTTTGTAAGTGTTTTAATTTGTTGGAGTTTTTATTCAAGCGGCTCTAATCAGCCTTGTTGGACTCATGCTGACAGACGGTCTGGAGCCAGATAAAGCAAATTTCCAACAGCTGGTAAACCTTTCCCCGGGTAAACCCTGGATAAACAACATAGACTCTCTCCACTCCGACGCAGCTAGTCGTTCAAATTATGGACCCCGAGTTTAAACTGTCCTGGAGCTGATACCAGCAAGATATCTTATGGATTCCATTGAAATTCTTACGAAATTTATGATGCTTCTAAGACAGTGAGTAAGAAATTTTTTTTATTCAATTATATTCTATATTATTTTATAGTTGCAATAAGATAAAATGTGCGGAGTTTTTATTGTTTCTTTTCCAACTAAGCCAACATACTTTAAAAAATTATGAAAATCAAAAACTTGGGATATTTAAATAAACAAATTTAAAGATACAAGTAGAAACGTTTTTTTAATCTTTTGATCATATAATTAATAAGCATTTATGTTCTTATTAAGATTTAAAATAGTCATGTTAATTAAAACTTAACCAAAGGATATAAACTTTTTTCTCGTTGACTGAGAACATTATTTTAAAAAAAAAAATTTATTTATTGCCTTATAGGATACATTATAGTAAATTTAACATAAAATATTAGATATAGTAAAACTACAATTTGAAACAGGTTTAATATCTTAATGCTACAATTTAATTTATGAAATTTTTCTGATTTAAACTTAAAGGTTGCTTATTTTATTCACAGATACTCGTTTGAACTACGACAAAAATCAATCAAACAAGTCAATGGTTAGAAACAATTATGGACCACAGTCTGATAATCTCATAATTTTCGTCTATCCAACTTTTGTCTCAATAAGGGTTGTTTGACCTATGGCGGTTTTAAAATAAATGGTTAATAACAAAATTATTTGGAAAAAAAAATTATTAATTCTACAGATTTAACACATACAATATTAATCGATTTTTTGTAGAAACTCTAATTTCACTTTTATCAATTGTTCTATTAGCTAATCTGAAGAAAACAAGTGAAATTCTGTTCCAAGGGTTTAATTAATTCACAATATATGAGTATACATTGTACATTTTAGTAGGAGGAATTTCCCGATAAAAACCGTTACAGTCAGTCAAGGCTGGTTCTATCAGGTCTCTTTTTTCTCAGCGTTAGCGAGTTACAAATTTGGAATGTCTTAAATTCACTGAAGCGACTTATATTCTACACGCCGGTCGCCTCTGTGGTAATCAACGGGTAGATTGACTCATCAAATATGACAACACCGATGAGGTAGTCTGAGTTTTAATAAGATGGATTAATAAATGGTAAGGTTATTCAACGATGAAGTATATCGTCAATGACGGCGCATAGTGTGGTGTTTCAGAAGTCGTATTAAGGCGAGGGTTCTGGGAGACCGTGCGGGAAATCGAAAATTCTGTCCAAATAAAATGTATTAATTATTCAAAACCGTTTACTTGTGTAGTTTTCACTAAATAAGATAATAATACAATTATTACTTATCAAGATCCAAAGGATACATTTAATTCTCTTATTTCCATACTTTTTCAACTCGACCAACAACAAGTTTAATTCTTTCCGAGTTTAACTTCTGTTATTTCAAACCCCTTTTTTCATAAACACCATAAAAATTGCAAAGGTATGAAAAATTAAGATCCATGTGGCTAGATATGTGTAAATTGTTTCGTGGTGAGTTTTTATTATGATTTTTAAAGTTTGTTCTTGGTTGAAAAACACAACAAAACAACCGTTCAACTTTTTTAAATTGCAACTTAAAAAAATAATTAGGTAGTGTAATCCAAAATAAAATATTATTGATGTCTTTAAGGCAAAATTTAATTCGAAAAATTCAACTGTCAAATTCAATTAATATTTTTTTTAGCATGTTTTAAATTCATGAAATTGAAATTGGTGTAGGTCCATAATTTAATAATTCACAGTTAAACTATTATAAACGTCAAAAAAACCACCATGAGAATTTAACGCTAATGCTGTACAAATCGTACTTACAGCCTGGGTCCTTTCTGATATCGCTACGTTCCAGAGATCTTTGGGAAAGGAACCGATGGTGTGATCTGAACATATCAAAGAACATTCATTTTTACTATGTGTATTATAAGTTTTGATCTTTTAATCCGACCCAACGACCGAGCTAGAATAATTTGCAAGATGTTCACTTTTACGTTGCTACCCTTCTTCAAATTAATAGTCCAGTAAGAATGTTAATAGTAAAAATGCAGTATGAGATTAGACGATGTTAGGTATTTATATAATAATGTTTTATAAAGGTATACAAATAGAAACGATATTTTGTCGTTAATGCCGGTGTTATGAGTCATTAGTCAATTAATGAAGAACATTTATGTAACTCAGTTAATTACAGTATTTAAAATCACTTGAATACTTGATCAGTATTTGAATAAACGTTAACTACAAAATATTGTTTTGTGGTTCACTATGAAACAGTTTTATTATGCTTTATGTTGATGTAGCACTCAAACTTTATTGTAACCTCAATACTAAAAACAACTTTATTAAATATTACACTTTAGTAAGGAAACAATTATAATAAAATTTAGCATCAACAAATATTAGCAACTAATAGAACAAAACATCAAGAACAATTCGAAATACTGTAGTTTAATATCTTAAGTGCTACCACTATTTAAGTTTTATGAAAACATTCCCTTGTTTATTATTGTTAACTTTAAAGTTGTTATTTTAATATCAAACCGGAACATAATCTTGTTTTGAGACATATGTTCTCAAAAAATTAATCTAAAGAACAAAATCAATGGTTAAGAAAAATTATTTATACCATAAAGTCAATGTATTTATAATCTCATAATTTATTCGTTCTATCCAACTATGATACTTCCAAAATAAATGGACGTTTGTTTGATGATTTGCTGTTGTTAAAATAAAAAGTTAAACTCAAGCAACAATTGATTTGGAAAAAAATAAATAAATAAAATACTAAAGATATTTGGAACACAATAAAAATATTTAATCATATAATATTTTAGTAAGAAACTTCTGAATTTCTTGAGGGCTTTGTGTGAACAACTGTTCTTATTAAAGTAAATATGAAAGAAGACAAATGAAACTTGTTTCCTAAGCTTAAATTTTTAATTTACAATATAATGAGATATAAACACAGTACATTTTAAGTGGAGGAGGTAAATGCCTTCTTCCCGGATAAAAACTCGTTATTTCAAGACAGGTCAAGGCTGAAATGACCTTGTCAGACAAATCTCTTTCCTTTCTCAGTTAGTGCAGCGCTACGAAATGTCTGGTGTCTTGTGGTCAGTGGCTGGGAGCCTTTTAATGATGCTCTGCATCGTCCAGAGGTCGTCCTCGGGGGAAGTGCAACGGGTAGATGATTCATCAAAAAATATCAAACCGACAGTTCCATCGTCTGATGTTTTCAGTGAAGATGTGAGTAAAAATGCGCAGGATATTACAATGATAAAGTATTCTGATGAAAAGAGTGGTGATAGTGCGGTAGTTTCAGAAAGAAATTCTGCTAAATATAACAAAGAGACGAAAGTGGATAAAATCATGGGAGACCGTGAAATAGGTAACAATTCAGTGTCAAATATAACAAGTATTAATTTATCAGAAACCGTTAACTTGGATAAGTCTAATTCATCAAATATAGAAGAAAATACAACTCGTAAGCCTGTATCAAGATCAGAGGATACATTTAATTCGTCCTTGATAATCTCCGATGAAGCCTCTTCAACTCCCACCCAACCAACAGAGTATCTAATCTCAAATTCTTCCACGGAAGTTACACCTTCTGTTAGTTTTGGCAGCCCTTCTTCTATCATAACCGCCCCAATAAGAAAATGTGCAAAAGGAGAGAAAAGAGATTCCAGTGGAAAATGTAGACTAGAGTTTCGGTGAGTTATTAACGTTTTTATAAGATTTTTCAGTATTTAAAAAAAAACACTTGGAAACTATCCTGAAGGTGAAATTTCTATTACATTTTATATATTTTCCCAATTCCAATAATTTGCGTAGGTATATATTATATGATCTGCTTATTTTTAGGCGTTTATGAATCATTGCTTAATAAAAATCAACACTACGTCAAATTTCAATTTAAAATTTTTCAGTTTAAAAAGGCATGCTTTTAAAACTCTCTTATTTGAAATTGCCAATATTGGTTGGTAAGTAATTTAAATAATTCAATTAAACTAGTTAATAAACAGTAAAAAAAATCACACAATGAAGAAAATTTAAACGCTAAATGTCATTGTACAAAATGTCTGTTGTCGTGTGGTCAGTAGCTGGGAGGCTCTTTCTGATACTCAGCGTCGTCCAGAGATCTTCTTCGGGACAAGTGAAACCGATGGATGACTCATCTGAAAATATCAAACCGACAGTCCATTCATCTGGTGTTTCTAGTGTAGTGAAGTATTATGAACCTTCTTCAACTCCCACCCAATCGACCGAGCATAGAACTTCAATTTCTCCCACAAATGTTCCACCTCCTGTTACCATTGCCTACCCTTCTATTATAATAGTTCCAGTGAGGAAATGTTCAGAAGGTGAGAAAAGAGATGCCAGTGGTAGATGCAGACCGGTGTTTAGGTGAGTTATTTATTAATGTTTTCATAATATCTTCAGTATTTAAAACAATACTTTGCAAAAGTTATGACTGAACATTCTTTGAATTTTGCATTCATCATCTTCTTGTATATAACTCATTTGGATAGGCATAGTGTATGGTATGCCCATTTTAGGGATTTGTTGGGTTTATGAATTATTTTAAATCTAACTTTATGTAACATTTAAAATGAAATAACATAGTTTATGAAGTAGCACTTTTAAAACTCTATATTATTGGACATTTTCGACACTGATAAGAAAGTAGTTAAACAATTTAATTATTGATACGACGAAGACAACACAAATACTAGACAACATGATTTATTAGTTTCATCTACGAAACTTTGGCAATAGTTGGGGCAATATGTGATAAGTTGCTGTCCTTAAAATAAGTTAAATATAAATGAACAAAACAAACTTAAGCAGCAGGTGATTTTTTTGGGACTGGCTTATTACGAAATGAGTGCATTATATTAGAAGTTTGATTCCAATATTTTTCAGACTTACAAATCATGTGATTTACTTTTAAATTTATTCTAAATTGAAGGTTAAATTACATTTATTGTAGTGTTGGCTGCCATTTCCTTCCCGGAAACATACTCTTTATTTCAAGGAAGATCATGGCTGACATGACCTTGACTTCAGACAACTCTCTTTCCTCTCTCAGTTGATGCAGCGGTGCAACAATCACCGTCACGAAATGTCGGGTGTCTTGTGGTCAGCAGCCTGGAGCCTCTTCCTGATACTCTGCATCGTCCAAAGGTCGTTCTCGGGTGAAGTGCAGCGGACAGATGAGTCATCAAAAATTATCAAATTGACAGTGCGTAAACATTTTCGTCCATCTGAAATCTTCAGTGAAGATGGTGTGGTTAAAAATAGGGAGGATGTTGGAATGATAAAGCATTTTAATAAAAAGGATGGGGATGGTACGGTAGTTTCAAAAGGGAATTCCAGGAAATATAATATAGGGTCAAAATTGGATAAAACCTTGGTCGAACATGAAATAGTTAATGATTCAAATTCAAACGTTACACGTTTTAATTTATCTAGGACCGTTAGCTTAAATATGTTGAACTCATTAGATTTAAATAATAGTACAAATCCTAAGCCGTTATTAAACTCAGAAGATAAACTCAATTCGTCTTTAATAATATCCGACGAAGCTTCAACTCTCGCCCAATCAACAGAATCTCAAACTTCAAATTCGTCTGTGAAAGTTCCAATTCCTTTTGACGCTAGAAGGGTTGTCATAACTGCTCCAGAGAGAAAATGTGCAGAAGGTGAGAAAAGAGATGTCAGTGGCAGATGCAGACAGGTATTTAGGTGAGTTACTGGCGTGATTTTAAGACTTTCAAGATAAACAGTGGCTGAAATTACGATAGAAAAATCTTAAAATATTGCATTTGCTTTTTGCCATTCAAATAGTTTTTTTAGGTATACTATTTTGTTTTGCATTAGGCCTATATATTTTGAAAGATTTATAATGTTTATGAACTATTTTTAAATACAATTCAATGTTACGCAATATGTAAATTAGAATATCATAATACAACCCAATAATGGTTAGGTTGTATTGAATAAACACGACTATTAATTTTTTTTGTGATTCATGTAAGACCATAAGGTATAAACTACGCAAATAACAATACTTCCCTCCAAACACAAAAAATAATCTAGAAATTCAGTAAATGTGTGAAGCCCTCTTAAAGGCATCTACGTTTTCTCTAAACGCCAAGGCATTTTTAGGCCTTTTGCAGTCTTTTATTGAAAATTCGTCTTTTATAGGCATGGATAAAAATTCCTATATTTGGTATTATTTTTTCTACAATACAAGAAATATTTAAACAATACAATTTTTTACATAACAAACATTTTTTTATAGGTAAAAACATTTTTACAAGAAGAGGTGGGGGTTTATCTAAGAAACAATGTTATATAGCCTATATGTATAAAATCACAATTTAAAGGTAGCCTAAATATTATGAAATTTAGTGTTGTATCAGAAAATATGTACTTTTTACCTATTTGATGAGAAAAAAGTGAATAGTGTTGCCAACTTTAAATTAGCATATAAAACTGAACAGTTGTTACCAAGGATACAAAAATTATTATACAAATTTTGCAAAATACTCAGCAAAATAACTAATTTTATTGTATACCAACATTTACAAAGGGTAGGCCTATATAGAATGCTGAGAGCATTATGTTTAGTGATATTTTAAAGTTTATACATTTTTGCCTCATGTGGTATGCCAAATATTAAAAATACATTACAAAAAGGAAATAGGGGAAATACAAATGGTGTTATTTTTATAAATCCTTAGTTTAAAGATAAATAATATATCCAAAATATTGAAAACCTAGGATAATTTTGTATAGTATATTTTAATATATTGAGGCAAACAATTTATTTATATTTCATTAAACAAAAAATTATACTTCAAACTTATTTTTAAAAAAGAATTCACTAATCCAAAGCACTTATTATAGTATCACAAATCACATCACTTTTGTAGTAAAATGTTCTTCAATAGTTAATTTAACTTTA